>CM023359.1:42914605-42991573 GCA_013282895.1 Eriosoma lanigerum | reverse complement strand
TGATTAGTAGTCGAAAACAAAATAATCGAATAATCGAATGATTAGTATTCGAAAACAAAATAATCGAATGATTAGTATTCGAAAACAAAATAGTCGAATGTTATAAAAATAAATAATAATACAATACATGGACATTGGACAGACACATTCTTAATTTAGTACCCAATGACTTAAATCTAAGTATAACAACAAAGGAAAGTAAACATTACAATTCATTAGAAACCAGAAATAGAAATAAATCCATACACTAGAGTAGTAGACTATTATTATTTAATATTATTCAACATCAAACTGTATACTATACGGGTAGGAAAAGTAAAATTGAGATAAGAAAAGCATTCGATTATTTTTACTACTAATTTTGATCATTCGAATAATTTTATTCGATTATTTTATTATTCGAATGATTTTTAAAATAATCTAAGTTCATTCGATTATTTTATTATTCGAATGATTTTTAAAATAATCGAAATGATTCGATTATTCAAATAATCGAATGATTCGATTATTTCATTCGATTATTCCCATCACTAGAAATAATCAGTATAACTTAAAAGGCCAAAATACATTTTCTTGATTGTCGAAAAACATTATACCCGCATGTTTGTCGATGATGAGGTCTCAATCTAACGGGAAATATAGCAAAATCACAGCAATGCAGAACTCAAATAGTGACATTTAGATTTAATTTAGAAATTAACAAATTAGCAAATTTTGGAGGCAAATTATATCCGTTTTGTGAAATATAATCTACCCGAGTATAAATTTTTATACTCTTTGTTCAATCTGAACATTACAGTGTGATTTCGCGTTGCTGTGACTTTGCTATATTCCTCGTTAGATAAACGGAAATAGAACGTGCGGGATAACGTCTTCTCAAATGAAAAAATGTGTATTTTAAGAAATAAAAATGATAAAAAAAATATTAATGGTCAATTAATAGCGTTCGGCATACCGATGCGATATAATGAATAATAAACAAATAAACAGTAAAAAAACACATTGTTACAAAATAAGTAAAAATACGATAAATTTTTATACTCTATACGTCTGCACAGCGAACAATATAATATGAATTAAATCACTTATATGTGTTTCGTCTGTACTTTTGCAGGCGTTTATATAATATAGGATGAATTAAATCATTTTGTTGTATTTTTTTTTATTATTTATTTATGTAAATCACATTTTTTTTCATAAATTACAATAATATTTGTAGAAAGTGATGACTATAATATTATTTTAACAAATGCATAAAATATAATATTATTATTTATATACACCATCTATATACTGTATGTGGTAAAAATATATTTAATTTACATGTGATACACACAATCCATGAACTACACTTGTTTGTGAATAAATAGAAAATGCACGATTGCATTTAATTGCAAATCATCCCAGTAATAATACTTTCATATAAAACTGACGAAAATAACAATTATGAAAATCATTTTCTTTTGATCAACTAAAACGTACAGTATAATCGTAAATTCCTGCAAATATTGCTAATATTGTAATACTGTAAAATACTTGAAATTCTTAAGCTCTTATAGATATTTTTGAATAAATTGAATGGTTTGATAATATAAGTAAAACATATATAATAAATGGTTATTTAAACAAAATATTATATAAAAACAATATCGGTACACAAAATCCACATAATGCATTATCAATATAATCACATTCGCTGCTTGCAAATAATTCAAATTACGCATTATAATATATACAAGAAAGAAATAGTTTAACCGTGACGTTCTATGTTATGTAATAGATTATAACTTGTATTAATATAAGGTATTTTTTATTAGAAATTTAAGTATTTATTTTTTTTTATACATCTAATGTTGGCATTGATTTTTTTATTTTATCAGTATAATCGCACATACACATTTAAATGACAAATGAATTAATGTTGATATAAAAGTCGAGGTAATAATTTGACAAACACATTTTAATAATAAATATTTTAATGTATCGCCCTCGTATTGTTTGTTTTTGTAATATTTATTTTTAGGTGGTTAATTACTACTTAATTTTATAAACTTTTTTAATGCAATTATAGACAGAAAAAAACAAATATTTAATGCATGTTTATTATTAAAAAATAATATATTATACGTAGTCGTGTTAAATATATACGCCCTTAATATGTTTATTGTATAGTATAATAATTATCAAATGCATATTTTAATATTTAATTGATGTTTGATGGAAAACTTTAATACATATTAAATTTGTAAATTATATATTTATGATTTAAAAATGTATTTCAACGTTCAATTCTTATTCTTCTCAGCAGTATATTAATAAGTCAAACGTGACTAAAAGTCTAATACTACATTTAATCGTTTGTTATATTTTATTTATACATAACGATAACACTAGTACGACTGTATCTATATGAGTGCATTCAACTCGGAATCGGTTCCTATAGAATTATAAACAATTATAAAATTATAAATACAATATTCGTTTTTTTATTTTATCCACTGACTACTTATATAATACAAAATGTAATACATTTTTAATTATTATATTTATCTTAAGTAACTTAAGTTAAAACAAAATTTGCTTTATTTAATGTTGTTTTAATTTAATTTTGGTATTTATAAAGGTATAGCTATACTTAATTTAAAAATAATTTTTAATTTTAGTTAATATAAAAAATCGAGAAGTTAAATGATAATAAAAGTGACTTAATTTAACTTATTGAACCATGTTTAGAATACTAGCTAGTATTTGCACCAAATCTTGTATGGTAGAATGATAAATAAAATATTATAATATTATATTATCTTACATTACAAAGTATGCTATAAGAAATAAGAATTATAAATTATTGAAATATTTACATTAGAAATAAAGAGATGATAAATAATACGAATTATAAATAAATAACAATTGAAAATGTCTGGATGTTGTGTTTAAGAAAATTAATAATATATAATATATATCTATCACGTAGGTAGTAAATAATAGAATATAAAAAAGTAGAAGAAGTTGTGATTGATTTTCAATAATTTTATGCTGTTAAATATTACCAAAAATAAGTCATGTTCTATTAACAAAAACTATATATTAGTTAATATTATTTAAAAAAATAACAAGTATACTTTTTATAATTTACATGGACATATAGATGGTATATAACAAGTGAGTATATTAGGGATAGTATAATAACTACTATCGTGTGAATAAGGCTTTAGTTTTGAAATAAGAAAATGTTTTTTTTTACTTAGCATTAAATTACCTTTATTGAAGAATTTTTGAACTATCGATGGAGTCTTAACAAAAATTATTATAAAATTAATAAAAAAGGCTTAGAAACAATATTTATATTATATGACATAGATATTTATATACCTAATCTTATACGTTATGGGCTTAGATAAAAAAATTGGACATCATATAACTTAGATAATTGAGAAAACAAAAGTAAATTTTTATAATTATTAATTTTAATAATATTATATTAGTTATAAGAATTCATATTATAAAACTAAATTTAAAATATGTTTTTGTATTATATGCATGCATATTACTTCAGTAAAATTTTCATGTGGTATAGGATTCATACGGGAATCATATCGTAGCCTTTCTGTTGTTCTAACTTGCCATTTTGTACACGGGAGTGTTAGTAATTTTTGATATATTATTGAATTTATACTTTCAACCTTTTGGGCATACTTTTTTAAATGTTTATCCATTTTAATGCATTTGACTGAATTATAATAGTTTGTTTTTTATAACTGCTAATGTATGTACCATACTAGTATTTACAATCAATGATAGTATACAATAATATGTCAAATTTCAATTAGGACAAATTAGGAGAGATGATTTTAAAAATTTATATAGTCGTAACCAGTTTGTAATTTTATACATAATATATTGATATGATTACCACGAATAATAATTTTTGATGAGAGAGATTACACATATATTTTTTAATTTGTATGATTATAAGGTAGCCACGATCGATGTACCTGTGTACGAAAATTCAAAACGTGTAATTTTGGGGGGGCTATGAGAGGTTTTTTTATGCGGAGGGGGTTGTAGCTCCTAGCAATTTATGCGTATGGGTATATAGGTACCACCAATATATTATAAATATTAATTATATTAATATAATAATTGACTTCTGGCATCTTTGTTGTTTTAATAAATTGCACAATAATATTTACATACCATTGGCAAAAATAAAAAAAGCCTGAATTTCCTATTTTGTCCGAAATATATTATATTTGTTATTATCTTATTTCTTCTAACAACAATCTAGTATACTTACTGAAATACAATGTAAATCTGATTTGAATTACATAGACAAATTCATTACATTTATTAATACTACGAGTATTAAAATAATGTGTGACTATATGAATTCTAACCTACTCGTATATAATATATACGCATATCAATATTATATTATATATAAATTATAATGCGCTGTTTTGATAATTAATTAGATAATAATTAATCAAAAGTGAATAACCTAATTATAGAAACAAGTTTGTCGTAAAACATAACTATACACATATCGATTTGTAACGATTTCATAACGTGCATAAAATAATAATATGCTTAATGGACTTGTCATAAATGGTATCGAATGTAACGAATGTTATACGTTTTGCAAATCACTTTCACTCGACATTAAGCACACCATTCGTTACAATGAAATATATTCATGTTTTGATTATAGTCTATCATATTTTAACAACAATAAGGTTTTGTGATTTAAATTTTTTACTTAATATTCGTGTGACCACCATTGACGAAACAAACATTATATTTATATATTTCTTATACAGTTACGTATACCTGCTATTATTATTGGGATTATATTTAGGTATATATTAACTAAAAACTTGTATTTATATCATGTCAAAAGATTCGAATAGAAAGTGTTTTTAATAATTTAAATTCTTAATTCAATTATAAAATCAGTGATATTTAAAATATTTAAAAAACTACAAAGCACACATTTTATTTTGTTTGTGATGAACAATAGTATGAATATATAATGTTGTATAGGATTTTAATAGGTACAATTTTTTTCTCTAAATAACCTCTTTGTATAAAAATAATGGAGAATTCATTTCTGGTAACCTCCCAAAAAGTTGTTTTGGGCTGAACTACTGAAGGTAATGTATATGAAGACTTCTAAGTTCTAAATTTTTTTTTTAAAAAAAAAAAAAACTAAATAATTAATTACAACTTTATTATATCAAGTCACAGAATGTCATTATTTGGATGGTTTCTCTTCTCTAATTTAATTTACTGTTCTAAGTATAACTCAGTTTTGATATTTCATTACTGTATATTTTGTAGATAAAGGAAAACATTTAAAAGAAAATATATAATATATACAAACTAAAATATTAAATAAGTTTTTAATAATTTTTAATTAAGGTTGTTTAATATTATGTTATTATTAAATTGTAGGATATTGTTTTTATAATAACAATTATTATGAAGAAAATTATGAATAATAGAAGTGCTTATATAGTGATAACAATCATACTAAAGTTCTGTAAATGGTGACAATAATATTGTAATCTTTCGAAATGAGTTTTTTTTATAAATTTTAATGCCAATTGGCAATTGCCAACTGTATATGAACAATGAACATGCATTGTACACACATTGTAGTAAAGTCTCCACTACATGTAATAATTAAAAAATAATACGATTTAATTTTTTTTACTATTGCGGTGGATATTAATTATTATTAATCAGTCATTCGAATTAGAAACAAGACCGTATATATTATAATAATATGCTGAGATCGTACATTCCTAAATCCTAACCATTGTTACATTAAGTTTCCATGGTATACAATTAATTAGAATCAACGTTATCTATTTTTAAACGCAGGTTGTTAAGAAACGTAATCGATTATAATTATTATGAATGTTTTATATTATTCGCTCATAACTATAATAATATAGTTCTATTTTCTATAATATACCTATTGCTTTAATATTATTCGTAGTAACGTTAATATGTTTTTTATGTTTTATTTAAAATCGCCATTATTATGAATGAAAAACAATAAGTTCGTTACGGTAGTCACTACTCACTTTTATTGTATATTTGTAGATGTTTTTTTAATGTATGAAAACATTTTTTCGGGTAGAAATAATTGTCCGATTACCATAAGTAGGTTACGCTTTCGGTAGCAAACTGTGTCTAGTTGGTACTTAAGCTCATTTTTCGAATTTCCCAAAAGTTTTTTCTTAAGAAGTGGAAAATTAGCAAAATTACGGTTTCCGTTATTTTAATTTTTTTTTCATTTCTGGATTACTAATTGAGTTTTGATCGTGGGAATTCGAAATTTATTTTAAATATATACATATGTAATTTACACTAGTGGTAAAATCTTGGAATATATTATCAGTATAATATATATTAATATATTGAGATTTGCTCAGAATCGTATTTTCGAATGCAATATAATTGCATTCAAATCTTAATAATTATAATAAACCACTAATTTCTCCGAGGACCGAAAGGACGAAAGAGGAACATCCTAAATTGACGTTTCCACTTTTTTATAGTTATAATTTATAATAATATTATATATTATGAAAATAAATAAAATATATATTACATTATGAATTAAGACGTTTAATATATTATATTGTTGAAAGTGCATATTTAGTTTTCTACGATATCATATCATACATATTTTTTTATTTATATTATTTACGACTATTCATAAAGTGATAAACGTACCTACTGATAAACGATTAGGATAACAGATAACTTACTAGACTAATTTGGATTTTGGAATGTTATTGTTGAAAGAAAAAAATAGTGATTCTATATTATATTTTATTATTTATATATATGTAGACATAACCTACAAACGCTATACTATGATATTAATATGTACATATTCCATTGTTCTTAATATTTATGTTTGCTGTAGTGTATAAATATAATGTAATATTATAATATAATATTATCATGCCGAATTCTTTTGGAAAATGGGAAACGTTTATTAGTGTCTTTTATGGAACACAGGTACAAACATTAAAATTAAAATGTTATATAATATATATTATATATAATTAAACAAACACTTATGTAGTATGTAACATCTTTACAACATTAATCAAACACACAAACACATAATTTCTTATAAAATTATATAGGTATTAAAATTTAAAATATTGACGTTGATATAATAATAAATATAAAACGTAATGTTTCATTTATAATAATCGTTTCCTATTATATATTATAGCTATTAAATTTAGAAATATTTGAAAAATATATAATATTATATCAAATAATATTGAAATGTATTTTTTTTTAATCAATACACAAGTTATGTCATTGGTGTGAAATTAATATCATTTAACATTTTTTAATGGAGAATTCAAAATTAAATTATTCGTAAATATTTGTATATGTACCTACACATGAAAGATAAGCCGATAATATAATATTATATAATGTGTAATATGTATGTTAAATGTACAATAAATAAAAGTATATTGTTAATCAAATATGCATAATAATTATTGGTTAATGTTATTTATTAAATTTACAATTTTGCTATAATATTAGATCCTATTTTTTTTCTATGCGTATACTGAAAATACGTAATAAAAGTAAATGAATATCTGATATTTAAATTTAAAAATACAAAAAATTATTCTTACTTTTTAAATTACTTATTTAGATCAGAAATTAATCTTATAAAGATGTTTAATACATTCATTTATGTTTTCAATTTTTAATCGTTAAAAATAAATGTTATTTGAATTTTAAAATTTTAAAATATTAATTGTGCGTAAATAAAACGAAATTTACTACAGAAATAATCAATGTTGCTTAGAGTTATTATGAAATTGCAAAATAAAAATATTTTTCTAACGTCACATTTGTATTATAACGCGCAGTAATAATTCTCTTGTATTCTAATACCTATTACAAATATCATGAAAAAAAATATTTACTAAAATATTTTAGTTAATTATTTAGTTAAATTAACAATATGTTTGTAAAAATACGTAATCGAAGTTGTAATAAAAATATTTAAAGATTTATAATTGATGTAGATATAGTTATAAACAGTGCTCGAATTGGGAAAAATTTAGTGGGGGTGCTCAATCTAATGATTTAAAAACTGTGTTCTATAAAACGGTGGCTTTGTCTTCCACCCCTTCATACTCATGAAGACATTAACAATTTTTGTTAAATACTACATTTCAAAATACCTTTTAATTATAACCTATGTAAGTTCAGTAAATGGTTTAATGTTATACCTATACCTAATTGGCCCAAATTTTCTACATACATTCAGTTATTTAAAAAACAATTTTTTATTTTTATGAAATTCAAATTCCTATTTTGATAGCAATACGCCAAATACTGTAGTTGGAATAATTTTATTTTTCAAAATATTTAAAATTGTAAAATTCGCTATACCATTGACAATAATTTAAATCCATATTTTAAGAACAAATTTGTCAGCCTTTAGATTGTGCCCCCCCCTGTTCCAGTATAAAAAAAAAAAAATATATAAAAATAGTGGTGAAGCTTCGTCCTTCTGCGCCTCCAATTCAAGCACTGGTTATACCTATAAAATATACCAACTAATTATAATTAATTGAATTAACAATTAATATTTAGTCGATTGAACTAATTTGTAGTTACTATAAATCTAATCAAATTAATTTAGTAGCAGAAGCTAAATAAATAGTTGTCACATAATGTGTAATTTGTATTTATAGTTGAAATAGTTTTAGAAATGGTTGTTTTAACTAAATATTGTACTCAATACATATACTCCTGAAAATAAATAAAAAATATTAGTTATAAGTTTTACAAAAGATAAAGTATAAAATAGCGGTTAGATTAGGTCCTAGAGTAAAATTTTTGTGATTAAAATGTGATATGTTGAAATTTTGAAATGCACAAATCAAAACGAATGGACCTGCCACCTGCATGTGTAGACGGTTTTTAAACTGCGTTTTTCTCTCTCTTGAAAAAAAACAATCCACTTTGCAACCCCGACGAGTCACATATTAAAATATACACCATTTTATATTGTAGGTATGTTATTTGGGTATATTATTTTAAAAAAAAAACGTCTAAGAATCGTAATATTTTACATATGCTTGCACGCGGTTCTTTCGCGCGTCTGTTAATAATCATACAATTACCGAGTCGAATCGACAACGTCGGTTTTTTGGGTAAAAGGCAACTGTAGTTGTCTGTTATAGTTGTTGCCTGTTGGCATGTGTATGAGAGACGGAACGATTGCAGACAGACAGGCCGAGTGAGAGAGAGAAAGAGAGAGAGAGAGAGTGAGAGAAAGAGAATAAAGCGAAAAATGATGTTATATAGACCATAGTATACCTAATATAAGAATAATAATAATTATTATTACGGTCGTACGGCCGCGGCGCAGAGGAACGGTCAACAGTTGTCGCAGCATGAGTAAAAGTAATGGGACCGCCTAACCTTAGTAAAAATAAAATAAATATCTTTACAATAAAATTACTATATGTCGCCATCGGTATTCGATACACACACACACAATAATATGCTCATATACCTATACAACGATTATCATGTACAGGAAGATCAGAATTTCACCGCAATGGTGAGAATAACATAACGTTTTTAAATATTGTGATTCCCAACCATTTTTGTTACACGAAATTTTAATCGCCCTGTTATCTGATATAAGAGTTCCAATCGTCGATTACCTTTTTGTATTTCATGTTATTCACAATCGTTATCTCGTATAAATCTCGTACACGATTTTTGGTTTTTAAATTTCTATTAGGTATTTGTTTAATTGAAATTCCATAACATTACATAAATATGATATTACCTGACCTGTAGCGAGCTATATATTGTTGGATCTTTTTAAATAACCAAAATATATAATATATAAAGATATAGTAGTAATACGATAATGAATAAAAAATAAATGTGACTTCTCTATGTGAAGAAAATGTAAGAGAGTAATATTTATTTTTTTGAAAGAATAAAAACCTGTGTTTCTGGTCTCCCATATTCAATGGGAAATTTAGCAAATATATTATAACAATAGATCAACTAGGTACTTAAGTAGAATTTAAATTGTGGCGTTTAGACTAATTTATAAGTTCAAAAACCTATTATCAAAATTAAAGAGCAGAATATTTTTTAAAGTGCTGTCGCGTTCTTTTTGTTAAATGCCATTTAACTAAAATATTTAATTGTTGCTATTTATAATATGCGCAGTTAACTGCTATCAAACACGTAATTTATCACATTGTTAGACGATATATTTTATTTCAAGCTCACGACGGTAAAACATCGAAAATGTTCCTCATCTAAATTGTTTGTATACTTAAATGTCATAATATAAAAAGGAATCACTAAATAATGATTTTAATAGATTCATTCCGGAAATCAAACGATTTCCAAACCCAAATAATATGCACTTATTACAATTTTATTGATTAGATCGAAATCAACATACGATTGTAAAATTGTATATATTATAATGGTCTTGATTGTTTATACCAATTTTTATATTATTTCGTATATTATATGTATAAAGTAGTTGTATGTTTGTTTATGCTTGTATACAGGATTATTTTCATTATAAGAATTGTAAATTATGCGAGTTATTAATAATAAATTATTATTATCACAACTATTAATTAATTGTAACAACATTAATAAAACTACTTAATAGATTATACGATTTAATAATTTGTATATTATTAGTTGCAGATAATTTTTCAGGTTATCAATACCTACCGGTTTTAAATTTAAAACAATTGCGAATCAATTAACATATTTTATAATTTTCAGACTTGCTGTGTACCTACCACAGACAATCGATATTTTGCGAGACTTGAACCAATGATTATATATAATCAATTCCTGTACATATTTATTAAGTGGATTACATGAAATGTATAGGCGCAAATATATAAGTATAAATTGATGGAAAATCAATCTAAATTTTTAAAACATTTAAAATATGATATTATAAATGACAAAGAATATTATAAAGGGTTAATTTTCAACCAGAAGGAGTTAACTCAACTACCCTACTTGGGATTAACTGTAAACGTAAAATGTAATATTATTTTTATGATGACATAGCCATTTAGCATTAGAAAGCGGTTACTACAAATAGGAAGCGACTTTGGATTGAATTATTTTCTCCGATCTTTCATAGATATATTCGGTTCTAAAGCCTTTTGTTTTTAAATAGCGAGCACAATAATTATATCGAAATTTCGTTGTAATATTTGCACTTCATGTTTATGATTTATATATTTTTTTGATTATATTATGGATTTTCAGAACATTTTTAAAAAATACTGTAAACATTTAAATGCTACACCTCCAATTTATTTCACCCGAATTTAATATTAAAAAAAAATTTTATTATCGTAAATTATAACATATAATTTAGTTTTTAGTTAAATCTATTAGGTTGTCCTATCAAGAATATGATGGTGTTGTTCGAACAAGTTACTGATTCGTTATTATAGCAATCATATTAATGTTAGTACCCTAATATTAATTTTAAACGATAAAAGTATAAAATTATAAACAATAAGAAATCAAGAACATTCGGTTTTTACACCAAGTATAATATATATTATAATGAACTTATGTAGGTAATATGGGCACAAATAATAATACTTAAAAAATGCTGGGAAAAATTAAACGGAAAAATAACATTTGAATGCTATTTTAATAAGACATTTTTTAAAAAAAAGGAACGTCAATTTAGGATGTTCCTCTATCGTTTCTTAGGTCCTCGGAGAAATTAGTGGTTTATTATAATTATTAAGATTTGAATGTAATTATATAGCATTAGAAAATACGATTCTGAGCAAAACTCAACATATTAATATATATTATACTGATAATCCATTCCAAGATTTTGCCGCAAGTGTAAATTACACATGTATATATTCAAAATAAATTTCAAATTCCTACGATCAGAATTCAAGGAGTTATCATTTCATAATAAAAATTGTCAGTCACGATTTTCAAAATATTTTGTAAATAGATTAAATAGTATATGATTAGATTTCTACAAAAATTTCAAACCGTTAAATCAAAAATTGCAGTTAATATTAAACATTTTTAGAAAAAAATTAAAGTTCTATATTTAGCCAAAAAATCAACCAATCCGTTCCATAATTTTATATAAATATTACCTATGTGATTACTCAAAAAAATTTTCGAGTCCCTATGAACAAAACTTAATTAGTAATCAAGAAATAAAATAATTTTAAATAACGGAAACCGTAATTTTGCCAATTTTCCGCTTCTCAAGGAATAAATTTTGGGAAATTCAAAAAATGAGCTAAATAAAGTACCAACTAAATGAAATTTGGTACGGAAAGGGTATTCCATATGTAGCAATCGGATAATTATTTCTATCTAAAAAAATGTTTTTACACATAAAAAAAAAACAAAAAAAAACAAACATCTTTGTAGAAACAATACATTCCTCACTCCGTTCAGAATCTAAAATTACTTCACATATTCATATCTGATATCTATCAAACATTTTCAGAAAATGTAAAATATTTCTATAATATGTTTGATGATTGTTGTCAAAATATTTCTAATCAGATATTGTCACATACTTTTAAGGAAATACTTTAGTAATGCACGAATTAAATAAGTATCTACTATAAATTCCATAAAATAAAATATATTCACAATAAATTTACTTAACATTATAGTCACCACATTACACGAAATAGTTCATCTACATTTTTCGCTAACTTGAAAATGTTATTTATATAAAATACAGTGTATTGGTGATGTTTAACAATAATTGTAATAGTAATAATAATAATAATAATATAGTGGTGTAAAACTCAAATTAATATTTTATTAGCCATAATATTATTATATAATTATTATTATTTCTGGTCTCACGTTTTGCAATCGTATAAATTACGCCAAATTTCAACAACGTTCTCGAATATTATTACTAAAAATTTTGCATTAGCGTTTAGCACTCTGATTATGGAAATGTGTAGAAAATAAATTGTTAACAACATTTTTATTTGAAAGTATCATTTTTATAACATTTGTAATAGTTAGTTATATTATAATAATTTTATACTAGTTTTAATGTATTAAAATTATTCGTTGTGCGGACCGAATGTTTTGGCGCTGCCATCTGTCGGCGCTCTGTCGTACTCGTACGTGGCGCAAACGTCGCGAAATTGCGAAAGCTCCCTCGTGAACGTTTCGACAGTAGATATCGCGTTAGTTATACTCACACAGAACTTAAAATGTAGTTATTGAAATGTAGTTCACCCATCGGACAAATTTTGGCTGAAAAAGCATATTATGTAGATAACTACATATTGTATAAGGATAAGGCATTATTTGTAAGGCAATTATTATTACCAAGTGACTAGAGCATATGATACACTATTCATAATTAATAATTTATATAAGACCAACGTCTAAGATACACCGAGATTAGATTAGGTTGCTCTTACTGTCTTACTTTTTGGTTTGTATTGTTTTGATATACATTTGGTCTAAATATTTATATATACAGATATATGTATGCTATTTCAATTTATAATTAATATTTTAACTTTTTTAAGTGGACACTACACCCGTTTATCTTTACCATGACCATTGATTATATATAACACTAGTCTATATAATCAATGCTAAGACGTAGCAAAATCTTAAACACATAGAACATAACTTGTGGAATTTAAGTTAAACTTATTGATTAAACATATACTATTATTATCAAATTTAATGATTGTGACATTTTTGAAGTTTCCCGTGATTTTTTTCGTAAAATGTCAGCTAACAAAAAAGTGAGTAGTGCTTTAATAATTTTAATTGTTTTAATATTTTAAACAAATTTAATTTAAACTTATCGATAACTTATATACCTAATATTATAAATTATAGAGTCTTATCTCGAAAAAGTTTTATTCTATAAATTTGGTAATGAGTTAGAGGTAGTTACAGGTAATTTATAAGTTTAACACAAATCCCACAATTTAAATTCAAAGTGACATCGATTGAGTTACCTATACGAATTTCGTATTTCTCCTACTTCATAAAATTTTGTTTTTCCTATTGAATAGACGAAGGCAACAAATAAATAACGCCATTAGTACCAATAAAGTCACCAGACAATGGTTTAAATGTGTTTCCTTTGGGTCGCAAAATATTTTTGAAGAGGTGCTGTTTTTAAACTAGGTAATTGTATGGAAATATCTTATTTATAGAAAGTGAATAAAAAAAGAGTTTTATCCGTAAATTGGAGTCGGATGGGTTGGTTAGGTTTAGATAATTATAAAAAAATACGTATAATGTATACAACAACAAATTTTACCCTAAATCAATTCTGAATACGCGACTGTCCGTGGAGACGAATAAGTTATGTTTAAATTATACTTACTCGATTAAAGACTGTAAATTAATGTACTAAATTTTTTTTATTCACAAAGCTTAATGTTGAATAATAAAAAAGTAAAAATCCATGATGTAACAAAAAATCGCAGCTAAATCTTAAAAATTACTCAATGTATAAAAGTAAATCAAACAATGATATCTATTCAACAATATTCGGTATACCTCGTTATTTACACATGATTACTTGGTATTATAGATAAACAATATGCCTAAATAATTTACCGTTTTTTAAAATATTTTTAACAGATATGTAGGTACCTCATATATAGGTAGTTCGTTTGAATCGAGGTGATATCGGTTGCAGACTGTCAGTAGACATAAATTAATGATTAAGTGTATAAAAAATTCGGACCATTTACCAGATTATTATCGATGTGCTATATCTTTACCTGTTTATAAAAGAAGGAAAAGGACTCATAAAATCACGAGTTATCCCTTTTCTTCTTTTTTCCTTACCGCCTAAAAATTAAATCAACAAATTCGGTCTCGACTGCGTCCTATTTATTGTTATAGGTTAGGTTTTTAGAGTTTTCATAATTTTATATAAAACGCACGCGGCGAAGGGCTGCCAGCTCGGTGAAATTGTATTAATAAATTCGACGTTATAATATAATATTATTTTAGGTCGGCCGGAAAGGACGTGATGAAGGGGGCGGGTGGGTACAAGGGGTATAATAATAATCATAATACGAATGTGTCCCATCGTATGACGCGTGGGTGGGGGATACGTTTATCGGGGGGCGGACGAAAATTATGGTCGCGCGCGAAAACGAGAAAGACTCGCGTCGTCTCCATATCATAATATTTTACTTGCTCCTTTATTTAATATTATATTGTAAAACGGGCGAGGAGAGGCGGTGACGGCGGTTTTAGGCACGTGACGCGGGCAACAATATAATAACGACGTCGGTCGGGGCGGCGGCAAATCAAGACGATTCCTAAGCAAGTCACCGTCGTCGTAATAATCGCACCCGAGACGCGGAGACAAAGTCGGCGGGAGTGACTTGCAGCACCGATCGTATATTATGTAATATTATCATCATCATCATCATCGTAGTTTCTTGCCTCCCCTCATCCCCTTCCCCAACCACGCGTGGCTGAGCCAGGAAGAGGATGTAATAATTTCGGATTAAACTTTAATTGAGCGCTCTCTCCTCCTTTCCGCGACAACTGATGTATACGCCGTGTGTACGTGTAGGTACATGTTATTATTTGTACACAGGGTGTACTCGACGACAATTTTTTACATCATAATAATATTCATTTTTTTAAAAATTTCTTTAATAAAATTTTTGTTTGATTGTACCCATGGATTCAAATTATGCTTTTAACGGATTTTTTCTCTACTCAATCGAGTATCTGCTAGATTTACGACGACTTTTAATCGTCATCCATATACTTGCAGTTCAAATAATACGGATACAAACGGCGATTGGTAATCAAATATCGGACACGTAAAATTCAAGCTATTTAGAGGTCTTAAAAATCTATAATTTTTCACATCTATAATTTGAAATTGATAAAACTAAGGTTAATATTTTTGTAAGACACCCTGTATACAACTATCGTATAAAGGCTACGCACTTATACGCACCTGTATATACATTCTTATCGCTGGTATATTTTATATTTATATATCTACACCGCGTGCTCGCGTATAATACTGTCGTTCGTATGAAGCAGACGTCTTTCTCGTTGTAACTGTATATATATATATAATATTATATTGCAAACATAATATAGGTAATATGTATTTGTGGTGTGACTCGTTCATATATATAATCATGGTTGCGCAAAATCGATTTCCAACATTTTCAGAACGTATGTCGTCGTCATGGCCTTCCGAAGAAAATGTCTTTGGAGGTTTTCAGTTATTTGAGCGAACGTTTTTAAATTATTTGAAATCGATAATAAATATTTTTTATGTACCGTCAATCGATTCTTGGCATCTCGCTCGACTTAGTAAGTTGAACATAACCTAACTTCAAGACTATTAATAAATATAATTAAAAACTAGAAAAATAATTTTAAAAAAATTAAAGCGGAATTTTTTCATAGGATACATTTTATAGTCTAAAACTCTAAAGTTTGGATAAAGGTAAATTATTTAAGTACATATTTTGTCGATTATCGAGAATCACTTAATATGTTTTTATACGGAAATTGTCTGTTTGGCAATGCGTCATTTAAATTTTTTTTTGTAATACCCATATATTTTAGTAGGCCACAAAACGTTTAAAATATTTTATTCTTTAAATTAGTTATTAAACTTTTTAAGCGTAATTAGTTAATTTTCAATACGCCTATGTATACCTCTTGCGTGGTCCAAATGACGCCCATGCTGTTTGGTTTTCTAAAATGTTTCAAAATTTACCTGCTACGAGTATAGTAGGTACCATTATAAAATATCGGCAATAACCACTAAAAATATAATAAACTGCTAGGTAATAGTTAACTATTCTTAAATATTTATATAAATATATAATTCAGCTAATGTTTAGGTTTATACCTATTTTAGACTTAAATTAATAGTTTTTATACATATTCTAGCAGACATTATCTTCAGTTTCTCCTGTATGAAAATTGTTAAAAATCGTATTATTTTTTAGCTTCTATAATATATTAATTAGTGTTTTTTGCTCCGTTTCGGGTCTGTCTCCAGATGAGATTAATTATCTCTATTTTGCATATTAAAACGACAAAATTTCTGTATCATTAAATTTTGACCTCACGCTATAAAAGCTTCCTTTATAATATAATTATTATATTATCCGCTGAGATTTATACCATAATTATTATTTCATTATCGAAATGTGTTTAGTATTATTTATTATTATTTTAGATTCTGAATGAAGCGAGGAATGTATTGGTTTTACAAAGACTTTTTTTTTTATGTGTGAAGGCACTTTTACGGGCAGAAATAATGGTCCGATTACCACAAGTAGGGTATGCTTTCGGTAAAAAACGTGTCTAGTTGGTAATTTATTTAGCTAATTTTTCGAATTTCTCAAAAGCTTTTCCTTGGGAGAAGGAAAACTACTAAAAAAATGACGAAAAATCGCTTAAATTACGGTTTCATTATTTTATTTCTTGATAACTAATTAAGTTTAGATCGTAGGAACTTGAAAATTATTTTAAATATTTACATTCGTAATTTACACACATGGTAAAATTTTGGAATGGATTATCAGTATAGTATATTAAAATATATTGAGTTTCGCTGAGAAACGTTTTTTCTAGCGCAATATCATTGCATTCAAATCTTAAATATAATAAACCATTAATTTCTCCGAAGATCGAAAAGACGAAAGAGGAACGTCTATAATCGACCTTAGGTCATTGTTATTTATATCAAAGATATTAGCGCCTTTATTTTATACATAAAGTCAGCTGAGTTTTGTTTCAAAACTTTTGATTTTTCGAATTGGCTGTCTTGATTTAACACTTTTTGCTCATTTGTTGATAAGTTTTTTTGAACCATTAAGTATTTGTAACGATTTTGTGATATTTGACGAATATACCAATTGAAACATTGTCTGTTATTATTGTGGATATCATCAGACATAGCCACAATGAGCGTTACTGCGTTGAAGATTAAGCCAAATCCCAATTTCGGAGCGTTATCTGATTCGAGTACATAATAAAATCTAACCTTCGCAATGCATATATACGGACGCATAAACTTTGTTCAAAATACGCTTTGCGGAGGAGCGTTTCGGTTTTTCAAGCGGTAGCGGCAGTGCAGGGCGAAAGAAAGGGTTCCACGGTGTTTTTTTTTTTTTTTTTAATTCCTACGAAAGATTGTAGACAATTTATTGATATTACAGTTTCGGAAGCTCGCGTTTAGTTTATTGTTATTGAAGCGGAGCCATCGTGAGAGTATATATATATATATATATATTTACTCGAATGTTTATATTATATAAGAGACAGAAAAACGTAAAAAAAAAAAACCCAGCGAAGAAGAGAAAATCCAACTCCTCGAGCTCGTCGTTACACGCGACTGTGTAGCCGAGCGGAGAGGCGGCACGGTGTGTATATATATATATAGCATACCTATATCTACTTCTGCTACTGCTGCAGCGTTCAACAAAAGGGAAGAGTATTATAATATAAATACTATTGTTTAATTGCATCACTGGAAAACGAGTCCCTCGCGGCGTAGGCAACACTTTTATATTATAATATATACGTGTATATAAAGATATGACCATAATAAAAATTCGCGGGTTTAGCGTCGGATGAGCTTGGTCGGGCTCGTTTTTCGAGCAAAAATAATTGTAACGACCGCAGGCACTGGACTGATTAAGATAATAGCCGGGGCAAAAAGTTTACACCCACCGCGCCAGTCGAAATGATTGTTATAATTATTATGCGCCGATAATCTCCGAGGAGAAACAACACACACACACACACACACACAGATCTTAGGCTTCTTATATTATAAAGACCACAATCGTTAATTACCGTTATAGCGGTTGTTAAATGGCGCATTAAATACATAATATAACCGCGCGTTCTTTAGGCTATACGAAGCCGCGCGCAACGTGTATTACTTACTTTGCTAGATAATTCTCGAAAAATAAGAACGAGTGAAAAAAAGAAATGATTATAAAAACGAATGCGTTTATTTATGGTTCATTATATAGTACCTATGTTAATGTTACATCTACTTAACTTAATATGTACCTACAATAAAGGTGTATTGTGTTTAATACCGTGTCCGTATGGTACAACAGTGACATCAAAATACGTAAACAACGTTAATTTCTTTTTTTGAGGGAGCAAGAGCTAAAGTCCAGGACCATATTAGATTTAATGAAAAAGTAGGCTGTACAGACATACCTATATATAGATATCAAATACTAAAAATTTGGCATTCTGGCTATAATTATACATGTAAATCGAACTAATTAATTAAATTAATTGAAATTACAACTGAATAATTGTATATTATAGGAGTATATCGTTTACTTTTGTTACAAATTCATAATTCTTATCAATATATGAACAATTGCCCAAGATGCTTATGATGATCGAAAATCATTATTGATAAGATGAAAGTAAGTTATCCTTCAGTATGATATATATGTCCAGTGACGCAACTGTGAGGCTATAGTCCCACATTAAAATATCCGTAGGAAAATATTTGAGACTCACCTTATTATTTCAAGTAGCTATGAGTAATTTTGGGGGGCTAAGCCCCTCCACCACCCAGTTACGCTTAGGAATATGTCACAACTAATATTGGCTAATATTAGTAGGTATGGATCTTGAAGATAAAAGGTGACGCATACAATGAATAATTATTAATAGTATTACAGATAAAATCATGTTAAAAATTGCATCAAATTAAAATTAATCCATGTCCGAAAATTTGACTCATCATCTTTATTATATATGTATCTAAATAAAACTTACTAATATTTCATATTGTATTTATTTACGTAATACGATGGTTAGTTAGTACAGTGGCATAACCAAGATTTATTTAAGGGGGGAGGGGGGTGTCCAGCCATCGAAATTATTTTCATATCATATACTACATATAAAATATGAAATTAAATAATTTTATTGAATTATAACTTCGTAGTAAATTATAAAATATTTATTAGATTAATTATTAAAATATTTATAAAAAAAAAAAATGTTTATTTAAACATTTATACAGTCCAAGGGGCGTTCGGATCGAAATCCACCCCCTTAGTTGTGCTACTGAGTTAATAGGAACAGGTATATAGAAAGGAAAAATAAACTATGATATTAAAAAATTAACATTAACCAAGATTCACTGGTGAATGTTAACATATTAATATAATGATGCTACTATATAATAACATTAGGAAAAATACGTTAAAATTTGGATAATTTTAACATTCCCCTAGTTAGTGTTAATAATATAGCAATATAGTTTAGCTTTGACTATATATACTCATTGTATTTGTATGTGTTTTAAAAGTAAAAGACTCATAAAATGAGAATCCGGTGCATTTTAAAGATAATATTTAAAACCAAAAAAAGGTTTATTTATTTATTTTCTCTGAGGATTTATGCAATCACATAAGTAATTAGTACGCAATTTAATTTCCATTTTATCTAACATATTATTATTGTTGGGAGGGATAAGTCTTCCAAATCTCTTCCCCCTGTTTGCGCAAGTAAGCGTAACACTCCGAGGATATTTTCATTTCGTATATAACGTCATTGTAAACATTATTAATATATTATGGGCATTATAAATTTGTAGTGAATTGTACGACCGAGGCTCGATATGGTTTACCGTAGGTATATTGTATTATTATGTTTATGATTCGATTAAAAATTTCACAGTATCATTAAGATTTTAATCCCCGATCACGAAGAGCGTAAAACAAACACTGTTAACTCTAAGTGTACATTATGTAGAATGCAGATTCTCCACAATAAATATTATGCTGTCCCTATACATGTATAAAAGGTATATAATATGGTAAACACGTAGCGGTATATTATATTGATAATATAATATGTGACGATATAGTTTTACTGTATTGACGGATAAGTTTACGCACGTATAAAATATTTTAGCACAAATAAACAGTAAATAACCGAAGAATACTTTATATGGTTATAAATACTTATTACCTATATAATACCTATTTTATATGATAAAATAATACTATCAATTTAGTAGAATACCTACCTACACGTGTATAAAATATTATAAATTATAATATAATAACGATAACTAATCAGAATTTTGCGTACTTTGTGCAATGGCACGTTTAAAAAATATTGTGTAATCTTATATGCTTATCATGAAATGTAGAAAACAAACTAATCAATAATTGGCATAACTTTTTAAATGCCTGGAATTGTATTATTGGTTTTTTATTTATAAGTAAATTAAAAATTAATATTTTATGTATACAATTTGTATCACTAAAACTACTTTATGTTGACACGATTTCTGTCAAGTTTTTAAATTCCGATACAAGTTTTTGATAATACGAACACCATGGACATTTTATAAACATGCGATGGAAAACTTGAACAAAGAGTAAATTCGTTTTGTAATTAGGTGAATTTTAATTAAACATTCCTCAATTCCTGAATGTTAGGGTGATGTGAATGACGTCCAAAACGATTGTCCGGAACGAAGTTCGACGGTTACATAATTGAAAGTTTTCGGACAGACTGAAAAGTGTCGACTAGTTGTTACTCGGAACATAAATCGGTTTGTATTGTTTTTTATTGAATAATAAGCATCAAATAATTATTTAAGTATGAAAGAAAAATAAGTAAAATAACAAATAAAATATTTAGACGTACGTTTTTAATTAAAATTTGTTTCAGTTCTGAATCATTTTTATCGAGTATATTAATATTTCTAACAGCGTATTCAATCAAATAAACATTTTTAAACTATGTAATTTTAGGTACCTATTTAATTCTCTATAAGTTATAACCTAGCTGATATAAGAAAATCACGAATTGTACTAAATATTTTATATACAGGTTTGTTATTATAAATCTAATAACAATCTTTGAAGTTTATATCGACAAACGCGTAATTTTAAGTTTGCAATACTGTCCCATTAGTTCCTTTGGAATATTTTCACTATTGTATATTAATTTAATCAATGTTATTATGCATTACAAGTTTAGCATTTATTTTATACTATTTATAATATATATGTATACATATTATTTAACTTTTTTGAATTTCACCAATAAAATCGAGTATTATCATATTACGTTATTATTAAGTGCATTATTTATTTTACCAAAAACGGGTGTAATATATTTTTATTTTTGGTATATACACGAGAGTTAGTTAATCCAGGAGCTATAAATACATCAAGTATCTTTATTTTGACGCATATCTTTTGGATTTTTATATTGTAATTCTGGGGTTCAACGTCAACCCTAAAGTGGCCAGAGAAGAATTATTGTTGAGATTAGATAGTTTTTAAACTAAGTATATCGATTATTCACGTATATTATTATGCTATACTTTAAATCGTGCAAAATAAGTCAGAGAACAGTATAATGTGTATATGATATATCGTTACAAATAGATGAATATATATATAAAGTATAAGAGTAATAATAATCAGGATCAATTTTTAAAACCAAACTTTTATAACCATGATAACACAATTATATAAACTTTAGTTAGTATATATTGTGTATTATGACGTTTGCAAGTGATGTTTTAAATGTTTATTAGAGTAAATTTAGAACATCGAGTTTCAAATTTTCGCAGTACCAAATTATAATAGGTATAGGTATATATAACTTTCTTGAAACAAGTTCATGATGTTTAGAAACAGCTGCCTAATAGACAGGGTAAGGAATATATTATATAAAACAATTTTAAATTCAATACAAACGATGAGGTCAATGTTGTTAAAAACAAAAAATAAATATTATTCGTGAAAACTAATACACACATAATTGTTTACCACTGGTATTTAATTAGAAAAATATTTATATTTATTAATTTCAGAATGAAATGCAATAATTATATTATTGTTTTAATATTTAAATATGTTATTGTATGACAAGACAAATTATAATAATTTTTTTATACTTTTTTATGTGTTCCATGTAAATTCATTTTTTTCAGTTTTATGTATTTTTTTGTTGTAAAATTTAATATAATGTTTGATATATGAAATTTTGAATATTTAAAATAACAAAAGATAAATATTTGATTTAAAAATAGGGTCTATATGTAAGGGATCATCGAGATAAATTTTATAAATCTCATTGATGCTAAGAAGAAGAAAATCACGTTATTTGCAAAAACTATTAACATTTGATCGGTGATATAAAAATAATCTACGAGACTTTATAGTCAATCATGACATGGCTAAAAAATATAAAATAATTTTGAGTTAAAAACTTGTTGATATCGCGGGACAAAGATCAACGAACAAACAAATGTCGCTAATTGTTAATATCATAAATTCATAACCTATAATACTAAAACTATGTATAATATAGTTTAAATTTTATGTATAAATATATCTTATATTTAAAAAAATAATAAAAACAAGATACTATTTAAACTATGTACCTAAATGCATATTTGTTTTCATTGAAAAAGCGCGTAAGTAATATACACTTTTCAAAAACTGGTTTGGTTTAACCAGACGTTAAATTATGTTTTTGTTTTTTTTTTGTTGATAAATTTAATTATCTGTTTTAAGATCTTGCAATATTATTACTCGTTTTTACATCACTGAAGATTGTGAAGCTAATGGGTTTCTGCAGGGCTGCTGTTCTGTTGTCCGCCGAAAACTGGCCACTAGAACACTAAAATCCTCTCATAAAAAATTGTTTAATTTGTTTCCCTCAACCTCACTAAGGAAATAAGACATTTTTGTGTTTTAAAATAAAAAAAGGTGAAACCGGCAATCGAGCAAGAAGCGGGGGAAGTGACGTTTTTATTTCATGGGCCGTATATAATTAATTCCTACTTCGTGTCCGAAAAGTTGGCGGAGAAACGGCGTATACGCAATGGTCTTTTCGAAGTTGAAACGTCCTCATAAATTGTTGGCTTTATTTCGTCAACTTTCGTTCGTTAAAACTTTTTTTCTTCCGCCCCAAAATCCCATCACTCTACCATCCACATCCGGTCACAATATTACATTTTGCAATGCGACACTAAATTATACCGGAAGAACTACTCGTCTGCACGTTCATACGGAACGATTCATTGCGACGAATGAACGAACTAATTTAAAAAAATCAACACAATATAGCTTGTTTACGAATGTTTCTCGTACAAGATAATCAGATCTATATTTACAAGTAAAAATTATACGTGGAAATCGTTTTGGCACTGGACTGGCAAAATACAGTGTTTTTGCATATTTAAAAAATACTCAATTTATGACAAATAAATTAGTGACAATTACAGTCCTAAAGACCGTTATTATTACTTAAGATAATTTAATAATTATCTTATCTCTATTGACTATTTGCGGTATTGGTATAAACGATAATAGACATATATTAAATTGGACTTATATTTTAAAAACTTGTTTTTTAAACATTTTACTAAATAGCGCAAAAAGATATCACCTATTGACTACCTATTACATATTTACAATTTTCTCTTTATCAAAAAATTAATTATTGTCTTTTCACAAAAATTATCAAGTCCCCATGTCCACAGATCTAGATCATAGAGTAACATAGAGGAGTCGTTTCCTATCATTGCTGTATAACAAAATTGAAGTCGGAATTTCGACTCCTTTTTTAGAACTACCATTTTACACAGATTAAAGTATTGTAAAATGTCAATATAAGATATATTGGTGTCACTGTATTTTATTAAAAAAATAGCTGGATATTACCGAATTAATATTACATAAAAAGTACAGCGTATTGTAATGTATGAACGTGGAATATCACGGTCATAAATTAACTATTATTAATTAATAATCATACAATTGTAAACATCCGGACTATCGGAAATTTAGATTCGACGAACATAGTATTACGTACATTATAGATGTGTGGTATCAACTTGTGTTTAATAAATTAAATAAATAGAATAATGTGGAAATGTGATGATTAAATCGTTATTGGGAACTGAATAACATAAAATGACATAATAACATTATCATGTCAAAATTATAATACCATTATTATAATTTTTCTGACATCGTTCACAAATCGTTGACTATAAATTACGAGATAAGAAGGTTTGGCAAGTTAGCTGATCATTTTAAATAGTTAAATTAAGTTATTTTACAAATATTAAGATTAATAAAAAGTTAAAAATCAATGAAAATAAAAATACTTAAATAAACTTAATTAAAAAGTTAAATATATAATTGTTTGAAAATGATTAGCTATATATTATAACATTTTTAATATAATATAATATATTATATTTAATTTAATTAAATAAATATCTATATGTTCGTTTTTGTCTTCAATTATTACATATTTTTTAAGTACCTATCTATTTCTATATGTATATGCATATATTTAAATATATTGACAAATTTATAGTTTAAAATAAAATATGATTATATATAAATTATACAGCTACTATAATTTATAGTATATTATTTAATTTAAGTTGTTAACTTAAAAATTATTTGGTATATCAGAGAAACGTAAAAATTAATACTTGGACAAAAAAACGTAACTCGTTAAATGCATAATCGTGTAACTTGATTACTATGAATAGAAATTTAACTATACAACTCGTAAATATCCAAAACAAGGCAAACAGTATGTGAGCTAGTAGTGGTCTGTTGGGGGGGGGGGAGGACGGAAATCGGCTGACGCGATCTCGCGCGGAGACGACGCTATATGATATTATATAATACACGCGTGCGCGAAACACCGGTAAATTTACGATACGGGTTACAATATTTTTACGGTCCGCCGCGAGATAAGAACGAGGAAGAAAAGGTACAGGGCCCGGGCGAGTGGAGAAACGTCCGTCGAAAAAACACCGTCGTCGACGAGCGGGCGGTGGCGCAATAGCGGTTCGGCGGAGCGTACGTGTGCGTACAACAACACATATAATATAATATAACGTATATAACGCGCGCGCGGTAAGGTTAGGCACTATACACGGGCCGGGTCCTAAAGCCTTCGGAGGACATAACAATAAAAAATAATGTACCGCATAAATCTGTCTGAATTTGACGATTTTATTAGTGGCAATAATGCCGGAGTGATATCCCGGGCGTCGGGCGCATATAAAAAGAAATGGCGTTCGCGGGTTGTCGGCGGCGGTGGCCAACGGTGGGGCAAGGCGGGGAGAATGGGAAATAAAATGAAAAAATAATGTATAAATATGATGGAAAATCCGGGGGACAAGGGAAAGCTGCTGGATTTGGCCGTTACGTCAGTGCGTTCGCGGGGGCCGACCGTTGTGCGCGTGCGTGAGACGGTTAGTGAGAGAAAAGGAAATATTAGCGCGACGAAACCGATAATTCTGCACGGGCGAGGAAGTTTGTTTCATTATTTTTTATGATGCCTTTAAAATACATAAATATGTAATGTTTTCGTCCTCCGCTTTCCGCCATTCCCGTCCGGCGTTTCGCGTTACTTATTTCCTTTGTTTTTTATATTCCCTAGCTCTTTTATATTTATTTCATATTTTGTGCGCGCGCGAAACGTTTGTCCCGAAATAGAAAAACAAAAAACACAAAAAAACCTCGTATACAAATGCGCCGACCAGCCAAACAGAGCATATTATACATAATATTTACCGTCCGCCGACGCCGAGACTTGATTAAAACAACACAGTAGACTTCAAAAAAACGTGTTTAGAAACTTTACGACCTACAAAGCCCGCGGACTTGATTTGCTACTGTAATATACCGTTAACGCTTTTTCAGCCTCGCCGAAACGTCCGCTATATTTTATGCGCGAATAATAATAATACACTATATTACTGTACAACGACTACTTACAATAATAATATACTGTATATACGTAATGTGTTATATAGTACCTACCGTTTCGGACTACGGTATTTGGGCGAGAACAGTTGTGCCGCCGTACCTTGGTATGCCATTATACCTTGGTAAAATGATAAACGGTTTCCCGCGGGGAAACGCGGTTACCGCGCCCGAGATTTGAACTTCCGAAATGGTTCGTACCTGTTGTCGTTACGCGCGTCCGGTTCTTTACGCGCGCGATCGGCCGCCGTCCAACATCGCTCTATAGGGAAACATTACTCGCGACAATTATTTCTCATTTGCTTTTAATAATCACTTAATTTGACACGGTTTCCGCAGTTGTAACATTATTATCATAATATACGCCGTACAGGGTGATCCGAATACAATTGTACAGCCAAAAATGTGGAGGTTCCTATTTAATGTTCAAACGTCGACGGACGATGGCTTTCCGAATTAAAATCAACTAGAAGAGCGTTTAAATCATACCATTATAATTTGTTTGTATCATGAATTTTGTGTCCATTCCTTGTGTTAATGTACGAGTTAATCATTGTAACACATTTGTAATTATAGTCATCCTGTAAAAGTGCGATTTTATATTGTGTGTAATAAAACGAAGTTCAAAGTTTCCCGGTCCGCTAAATTTTATAATTACATTAACCAGAATACAATAAATTTACATCAATTTCTTATGAAATTTCTACTGGTAATATGCATTTTATTAAGTTTAACCACTGTCTATTACATCTGAGATTCCATCACAGTCGATGCGTTATAGGTTTTGAAATAATAATAATATATTATAATATTATATATTATTTTTTAACCAAAATAATATTATGTTATTATTATAATAACAACATTTATATAAAAATTAACTACGAGTCAAAATCATATTAATCATTATTAATTAATATGATTTATTGTAGGTTAATAAATTATATATATACATATCTTTTTAAGATGGTATTAAATACTAATGTTAACGTTGTTATATAGGTAGGTATTGATATTTTATTGGCAAAATATATTTCAAATGAGATAAAATTATTTTGAAAATAAATTTATATCTAAGCTATGGTTAATTTATTGTGAATTGAAATCGAGTAAACGAAAACGATTCTGAACGCGACATTAGTATACAAATTTTTATACTGGGTAGGTGAATGTTTAATAAATTTGATGAGCAGAGTTTCAAAAAGAATGTAATTATAAAATCAATATTATATTATAATTGTTATGCTTATACTTATGTTCCTAATACTTAATATTTTAATAATTAATAAAATATAAAATCAAACGACATTTTTCCTTTATATAGAACTACATAATTTTTTTTTTACTATAACGTGGTTTTAGCACGAATCGTATATTATATCACCATTACCCCCGATTTATATTATTCAATTTCCGCTATTCGATCGAATGAAAAATATTTCAACCATTTACATTACACAAATTCGACAACGGTTAAAATAATTTATTATTATATGGAAACATTTCAATCAAAAACTTAATATTAAATTTGAAATAATATAATATTTGGATGTTCAATACGACGTATTATTTAGTAACGTAGTGACACAATAATTTGAGTTATCGGAGGAAGTGTATAATATACATGTCAAATTTTGAAATCAACTACTATATAATATATAACGCGAACGCTGTGATATACAAATATGGATCGAGGTCATAAAACGTTGTATCCAATCGTCCGCGCGTTTATGAGTATAATAAATTATAGTTTTTTATTATTTATTATTATTATTATCATTATTATCATTTTTTCTCTCTTTATAATCGTAAAGCATATTTTACAACTATCGATTGCATAATATTTCAATAAATTGACGTTTATACGCGTTTTGAGTCGTATTCAATGTCATTATTATAAATCAGATGCGCGTATTATAATAAACAATCCAAATGCAGTACCCATAATATATAATATAGGTATACAGTATTAATACCTACGAAGAGGTTTAAACATAATTAACAAACTATACCCGAACATAATTTACACGCGATTTATTAGATTAGGTATTGTTATTTTTATTACAAAAAATTCAATCATAAATAATAAAAATTATTTACGAAAAATACGCTTTATTGTATACAATATAAAATAATAATATAATCGACCACGTTATTTTATTAACATTTGTTTAGCTTTGTAAATAATCACTAAAAATGATGAAAAACAAAAGCGTTTTTCTTTTGTCAGTCGACTCGTGTCTGTTCGAAACCACCGGATGTTGCAAACGTGATTATCGGTAATGTGTTTTTCAAACCAAAAATTTCACAACTAATTGTAAAATTATATGACGTATACCATTCTCTGTTTAATAATTCTTTTTCTCTCTATATATGCGAAATACAAGGTTATAAAACAATCAACATTTTAATTTTTAATTACTTAAAAAATTACTAATTAATCATTAATTGATAGAAAATTATCAAAATTGTACAAAATATCATACAAGATATTTTATTATGTAGGAATTGTAGTCTGCAGGGTGTTTAAAGCCATAGACATCTTTCCCCTAATATACCTTCATATTCCTGATTATCATCAGTAGAATTAAGAGTGCATAACATTCGTATATATAATAAGTACCTATTGTTTGTTATAAATGCACGTACAATTATACAATATATACAATATTATACAATATTATATACAATATTGATTAACTAATAACGTCGAAACGTTTATTTCATTAACTGCTCGTTAACTTAACGTCCTATTACCTTATTACGTGTATTTTGTTCATATTAGTATAATATAGGTAGACATATGTTTTTACCGTAAAATACATTTTATGAAATTTAATTTAAAACCTCTTATCATCATTATTTCGACGAAACAATCCTCCTATTGCGTTTAAGTGCGTTTTTTTTAAAAAAATTTTTATTATTTATTCTGTAGGTCTGTATTTTTTGTCACATTCAAACAAACAGAGATGCTCATAATAACCGCCTTTTAGTACTTTATCTCCACACGATTTATGGTGTACATGTAATATTAAAAACTATCTCGAAATGTTTTGTTTGCCAACGTGGGTTCATAAAAGTCAAATAGGTGGATATAAAACTCGACACGACGATCACGACTGTTCACCATAAACCACGAGGTTCCTACCGCAAACCACTCGGTCGTATTTTATACATCTTTATACAGATAATGTGTCAAACATAAAAGTAAAACGGTTTTCTCGCGGGACGATGTTATAATGTATTTTCTATAATGTTTTATTGATTTTATTTATATAAATAATAAATAAACACGTGTAGTTATTGGATCTTATGTTGGCGACGTCGGCTTTTCTTAGTTATACTACGATTATTGTATAATTTAAAACAATTGTTTTTAAATAATAATTATTATCAATTAAACATAATAATTTTTATATTATATAATAAATGACTAATTTAGAAAATCATTATCAAGATAAATAAATCACCCTATATACTTATTTTATTTTATAATACCACTGAGATGATAATTCGATGGCGGGCTTTTTAATATTATATATTTTGACGACTTGCAACGATGAGTCTATAATATTAGCTATGAGAACAATTTTTTTAATCTCTGATTTTTTTCATTCATCATTTTTGATGTGTATCGATAAATACGCGTGAACATAACAATATATGAATCGTCCGATTTCCCGTAATATTATCTTTATCATTGATTATTATTATGTTACCTAATTACCTATAATATAACATATTATAGTATTATATTATATTTATACGCATTATTACGCACAACACAGAAAAATTAAATCACAATATTTCAGGTAGGAAAATACGACGATTAGATATTACGGTAATACTACTATATTATATTAACGTACTGTGCGCATAGCATAATAATATGTACGCGTAGGTATCGGTGCATTAGGTACTACAGGTGTATGGATTTCATTAAAATGATAATCTCGCACGCTTTTATTTATAATAATATAATTTTATTTTTTTAGTTTTTGTATTTTAATAATTATACAATAATTTAGCGTTTTGCGCGCGTGGGTCGTAATATCGTAGCATGATATAAATTGTTGTTCCGACTCCATAGGATATAGGCTGCGTAAAGTTGCCCCCTCCCCGAATTAAAAATTGATTTTTCGCAATAAAGGAATCGATTGCAAATTATTTTATTTCAGTTAAAATTAGTTGCTAAAAAGTAGCTAAATTTTGACATCGTTCCCAATTTGATATGACAAAGTCGTGGGGGGGGGGGTTGGTGGGTAACTTCACGGACGTGTGTGACTTATTGTTTTTTATGCACACACATTATATTATATTGATATGTGTAGGTACAGTGTGCTGTGTCAAACGGAGTTTTTGTAAAGCTTACATTCGTAATACGTTTATATATACACATTAAATATTCAGTGTTTATTAGATTTTTGTTTTTATATTTATATCAGGTTTTTAATGAATAAATAAATATATTTATATATATGATGTATGATATAACTAACTTTGTTCGTTAGAAAATAAGTGTAAGTACTCTTTTCTTTAATAAGCGTATTTCGTACACCTAAATATTTGTTTAGAAATACAGATCTTTCATTTTAATCAAGACTTGTTATATTTTGGTGTACACACTTTTCACATTGACCGATTTTGGTTGGTATCATATCTTATTTTCGGTGTTATATGTTATATGGTATCATATTTGTTAGATTGATATGACAATTTATAGATAACAAACTAGAAAGATACAATCATGGGTCCTTATTTGATTTTAGTCATTACTTTGCATGATTTTTATGTTTTATCAGCAACATAATCTTAAATTCCTACTATATATTAATAAAAACGCATCTCAAGTTTGCCATTTTTTATAACTGACAATTAATATATTTAATAGAAAAATATGTTGAACCATAGATGGTTATACTTTATAAATAATATCTATAGTTTTCTATTTTTATTCTATAGTATTTCGTATTTGATTATTTTTTGACTGTATCAAGTATATTAACATAATTATGATCTTCTGAACATCAAATGCAATATTTTTTTTTTAGGTACTAATAATTTTTGTTTTAAATAAAATGAGACTGTATTTCGGATACTTCATTTACACGGATACGTTATACTGTAAACACACTTATTTTTAAAACAAACAAATATATTGTGTTCATACGACATTTTCGTAAACGAATCAATGGGATAGCTGAAGTAAATAAATTATAGTACAACATATTTTAGGTGGTATCCGTATATAAAAATACGATATGTGCGCAGTAAAAAAAGCAAGAAATACGATTTAAAAAAATATGTCTAAATACGAAAAATATTCACTTATTAAGTATTTATAATTGATTGTAGTTAATTTTTCTAAAACATTGTATTTTTCTTTGTTAAATAAATTATAATTTATATACCTACAATTAAATATTATAATAATACAATAATAATAATTACATTTTAGTTTATAATACATTTTTTAACTAAGATTACATATTATATTTTAAGGTTATTGAAACATATTTTTTTTATTAAACATCAAAATAATAAATTTAAAACAAAAGGCTAATATCATATAAACATTTACATTAATATAATTATGAAACAAGTGTTGTGCTTATAATATATAAATTTAATTATACATTAAAATTAAATGGAGAAAAATATGCAAATACATATTTGATTATATTTTAGTTAGAAAGAACTTATTATTAAATTACCTTCAACACGTTTAAGCCTCATTTCTCTAAATGTATTATTATTTTTTTCTCTTTTTGTTGAATCAGATTATTATTAAGTATTTATTGTGTTATATTTATTGTCTTATTGATACAATTGTAGTTTTATTAACTTTTTGGGTAACTTTTGCCTATGCTTATTATTTATAATTTTATTACCTACTATGTTATATTATTATAGGTAATTTATATTATTTAATAGGAATACAATTAATTTTAAAACGTTACTTTTGTATTCGACTATTGGAGTAGGTATAAATAAACAATAAAAATAATATTATAGTAATATTATTCCAGGGTTAGGATTTTAGAACATTTTATTGTAGATTTATGTAAAATATTCAACGTAAAAATAATTACGTAGCTGAAAGATACACATTTATTCTGTGATATAACATTTAAAATATTTTTCATACTTTACCATTTGTGATTTTTACGTGCATATTTCAGCTTATTAATCTTATTTTATGTCTTTTCCCCCCAGATAATTCTGAACTGAAAGAAGCAGAACTGTAATTTTAAACAAATATGCATTTTTTCTCGATAATTGAAGATAAACTCAATAGTTTATATTTTTTTCCCCCGACAGTATATCATGGTGCATATTAAAAAATATTTTAGGTCATATTATAGCGTATATATGTGAGTCCATTTGAATGATGTATTCGTATATTCGAGCCCTGAACTTATTTAAAACCGGATCATAAAAACTAATGATTCGAACGGAAAAATGCAGCCAATGTCGCGATGCACATAATATAGATACATTATCTCATCGATTAACAAATACAACAATCGTATTATTTTATACCTAATGAAACATCATCAGCGCGTTGGTTTTTGGCGATTGTCGCGGGGGACCGCAGTCACAACGTTTGGTCCGATATTAAATTTTCGCCAAAACTCTCGTTCGGACATTATTTGTTTTTAAAAGGCGATTTCGCTTAACGGGTACGAGTTACAGCCACAGCGGGTGGGTGGGCACACACACACATATATTTAATATAGTTACGGCGGAATTAAAGATAATGGCACGTAATAAGCCTTGAAAGGATTCAATTAAGAGACGGTCGGTGGCGGCGACGGTCCATTAGCAATGGGAGCTAAGCGAATACGTTGACAGACGTCGGGTTTGATAATAATAAAAACGCGAGGGAAAAAAAAATAACAATAATAATATACGAAGGCGAAAGACAAGCGGCAGAGTATAATAATAGTACCTAATAATAATAATAATAATAATAGTAATAATATATTATTTTATACATCGTCGTCGGGTTAAGTGCGACGAGTCTCTCTCTTTTTCTCTCTCACTCACCGATGTTGCACCGCGTGACGGACGCGGCGTATAAACGATAATAATTGGCAACGGCGGTCCCGCTGAGTGACGAGTGGTTTACCGTTATCGCCACGCTCATTTTTCCACGTTTTAGTTCTAAATATATATATTACATAAAATATTATATATTATTCTATGCTCGGAAGAAAAAATTAAAAGGGACTAGGATTTTATCCCGTTGCGAGACCGCTTCGTACGGGAAAAATATGATGGTGAAAAACCGGAAAAATATACCGAAGAATAAAGAAGTATCTCGTTAATTCAATTATTAATATAATACAAGTATAAGTATACTCGTATACTGCAGGTATGTATAAAGAAAGTAACAGAACGGATTTTGCGTTTTTAAATCGACCGAGTCGATGTGAAATAAATTACAAAAATATAATCGTAATATATAAGTACCTACTTAATAATAATACATATGTTTTATGTAAGTATTTTGTAAACTTTTACCGCCCACGTATAATATAAGAGGAGGTCAAGTGTATATAGTATACATTATGAGTAAAAATTACATTAGATTAATTTTGTAAATCAAACAAACATTTTTTTTTCCATGGTATTACAACTAAATATTTGTAAATTCGGTGCAATCGTACATTTTTTGGTGATGATGGCAACATTTGGGGTCTTAATGTCTTATTAATGTCCATTCAGGTGGTAATCGATGGTAATCAGAAGATCGATTTATTAGCATATTAGAATCTATATATTAATCAAATTTAATATCTTTATTTCCACGAAATACAATTATATTATGGTCCCAGCATCTGTTTTGCATTGTGTCATATTCTGCAGGCTTACATTTAGTCAAAATTGCCTTCTTATTATGATTTTTACAATGAAAAAATGCGCAATGCGTATTCCTCTGCAGTCGGAGAACCAATCTGTTAAACATTTCTATACATATTGATTTTAATATAATTTCTAATTAATAAAAAATAAATAAATTAATATTAACGTAAAAAAATTAATGTTCTACTCGTTATATCCGAAACTTGGTTTCCGCATAATAATGTTTTGTTAATTCAATTGTTAATATTATAACGAACAAACGTTTAAACGAAAACAGAAGATATTCTTAAGTTTCGACGAACCTTCTATTAAATTTCAATGTTGGTCGTCTCTCGAATATTCCATTCCGGCATTTTCCGTGTTCACCACTGAGTGTACCAGTGACACATATTCGTACACGGTCCGTATTGTTGTCGATGCTCTAAGTAAATATACGCTGGATTTATATATTCTGTTGTTAATAGCTGTACGTTATTTTAAATTCTACGCATATATGTGCATCGTCGTAAAACTCGAGTCGAAATCGGACGACCTTTTCGGGACCGTCGTCGTTTGTTTTTATATACGTGTTTCTACTTGCGGCCGTTACACGACGACAGCAGCATAACAGCTACCTACTATACGTATAGTTTTATATTATATACATAACACGGTCGTGGCGTTATTTTATACGAGTCGCCTTTTCATTTACGAAAAAGTTTTTGCCGAATAAAAACGCAGCCCTCAAAAATAATAGCGCACCGGGTCGACTCTCTGACGATTCGCGCAGCACACACGTCCACAAATATATATGGCGACCGTTTTGCGAGACGAAGTTTTCGGGGACGGAATCGAATAGAATTTACACACACATACGATAAGGGTAGAATACATAGTACTACTGACGACGAAAATCCTTTTTTTTCTTACTCTTTTCCTCGAATCGTATCCTTACATCTTGCATTTCTACTCCTACGCCCATTTTAATCCCATATTAGTATTATTATCATTGCTACTAATCAATACACCTGCTTGTGCACTGTACAGCTGGAACTTTTCACTTTCGACAGATTCAAACAACAGAATTAAACGTCACGTTTAGTGTTGACATTTTCAAGGATATCGTTAAAAAGTAGTTTTCCTTATTAGTTTCAATAATATATACTCATATCACATATTTTCCCTACAAAAATCAACATCATTGCATACAATATTCAACAGAATTATATCATTTGTTATATACAGTTCGAAACGAGTTTTTAATTTTAATCCACCGGTTCAGAATGGCGTACCCAGCTGATAGGCCTGGTAGGCCTGGGCCTACCCTACTTTTGAACGTACAGTAAAAATTATAGATTTTCACTGCATAATTCAATATTAAAAACAAATTTAATTTTTATTAAATATAAAATGATATGAAACAATATTGAACTAAAATAGTTTAGTAACGAAAATTATTTATATATATTATACACATTATTATAATAGTATTATATTATCTCAGTTATATTATAATGCGTTAGTAATATCTAACCATTGTTTCTTTCGACGCTCAGGTGGCATAATGACTAGTAGTGTATTCATGTGTCGCGGTTCTTAAGTGAATTTAAGTGATCGAAGTGTTTTTAATAAGTAGGTGTTGTGTTATTTTGTGCCTTCAATATTGAAAACAATTTTTTTATATATAATAAATAATTAAATTTAATAATTAGTAATTTTGTCAAACCTGTTCCAAAATCAATAAGAACTTTAAATCCAAATAATAATAAACCACAACTAAAAATGATCAAACTAAATGTTAACTCGATTTCTAATGGAACTTTTATTTCTTTTTCGAATACGAAAGTGTACATGTGTATAAACAAAATTTGTATTATATATTGTAGATAGTTATTTAAGTTTTAATATAATTATTTAAAAAGTTGTAGGTATGTACAAATTATGTTTAAACCGGGCCTAAATTTTGATCTTGGGCACGTCGTTGCCGGTACATCGAAATTGTCTAAAAATTAATAGCTATATATTTTTGATAAGTATATAAGATATAACATTTTTTTTTTTAATATAGGGAATATTCACTTTGTTGATGATAACTTATAATAATTGCATTATCTTATAAAATAATATTGTGATTTATTTATTAGCTACGGTGCGGGTGTGACCGTCTGTCTTTTTTGGGAGGATTATAGTGCTATTCAAACAAGGCGTACAGTATATACACTACACTCAATTTATTTATTTTATTATGCAAATATATTAGTATTTCGTTAAATTTTTCTCGTTATACACTCGAAGTTAGCGTATAAAAAATCGACTTGTTATTCACCCTCTTATGTGAGGTTTTTACATTGTTTACAATGTGCCTATCACGGATTTATAATAATACGCAGGCTGTAAAACACGTGAAATTTTGAATTTCTTCGTTTAACGAATATATTATTGAAAGTTAATTAGAAATTTCTTTCGTCTTCGAAATTATAATAAACCTACCACGCGACTCAATTGACACGGGATCGGATAATCTGAAAATCCCGACCAGGTTAGGTTAGACTTACCAGTTGTGGTGGGGCGCTTTGTTTTTTTCATTTATTTTTGTATACGATCTGTTTTAAAATGATGATCTTTACGAGGGCAAATTTTAGATTTAGAACCAAAAATATGTTTCCGTATCACTATAATTAATTGAACAAATACCGTAAGCGCTATTATAATTTTTCAGTTATAAATATTAGTCGATTATCGCGTTTCGAAGAAGTACATATACAATAATGTGTACACGTCGTCGTCATCGCGTTTACCCCGAGGCGAGAATTATGGGGGGAGGACCGAATCCAAACGAGGGCACGTGTACCGGTGCTTGGTTCAAATGGATGGAAGGGATGGGGGGTTGAAAGTCAGACACTTATTATATACCGACGAGATTAAATTCGATTGGTACACAACACGTCTTATTGTTTGTGTGTTCAAATAATTAAAACTACGATATACACGCGGACTGATCAGTTTAATGTTGCGGATTGTTTGCACGCGCGACGGTGGTGAACGAGAGAGAAAACGGTAAACCGAATATGTGCGTGTGTGTATAAAGGAAGATATAGATAGATAGTGAGTGAGAGAGAGAGAGTGAGAGAGAGAGAGAGAGAGAGAGAGAGAGAGCGAGAGAAAGAGGGACGAGCGAGAAAGAACAAGAGGAGAGAGAAACAAATGGGTTTGAGTTATTGGAGAGAACGGCGGGACGTTTCGTAAACGCGCAGTTGACTCATAAGATAATGCCAATAAATTTAATGATAAACCTTATTTAAGGGGACAGTTTCGCTTCCATTACAAACAAACGCCCTTACGTGCCACCAGCCGCCCGAAAGCAATAACCAAATACGGTTTATACGCGTTGTCCTTGCCCTCCCCTGCCTTTCGCCGCACTGCTGCTGCACGATACCCCGCGACTCCTCACGTACCCTCCTGGCCATCACCACCGCCAATCATCCGACCGCCTACACCCACACACACACTATCCTTGCGTTGTCTCTTCATCGTTTTCCGACTTTGTCGTCCTGCGTCCTCTGTAACCACCCGCGCACCCCAGTCCGGGAAGAGGTTATCCTCCATAAAATTGACCGTTTCATTATAAACGTGACCTGATTGTAACCGCCTTGTACCCGAAGGGAAATCCATACGGGAAAAGTATAAAGGAAAAAAATAAAATAATATCGCCTCGAGGTAGTTCATAATCGAATTTACCAGAATTGCCTGTATATTCACCATCCACCTCCACACCACCGGTCGCGCTTGAATTCTTCCTCTGAGCAGCATCCACGTCCCTCGAACGTATTATGTTATAATAAATATATATATATATATACACCTGTGTTTATTACACGGCTCGTGTTTACGGAAATCCGAAATTGTAGAAAAAATATGAATATAAATAAAATGCGCATACATATGACTCTCGCGCGATATAGGTAGGTTTCGACAACGCACCGTACATACGTAAACGTGCGCAACTTTTCGAGGATTTGTTCGTTAGTGTTGCGAGTAGAAAGTAAATTTCCTCGATTTAGCAGTCAGCATCATGTTTATCGGTATTTTTTAAACCGTATAATATTTATTTTGCCATTTTTTTTCTTTTCTATTCTTACGTGGTTTTGCACGAAAGAACGTATATTGTTTTATTTTACGTATAAAATTAGCATAGAATATTTGACTAAATCTTTGTTTCGAAAGTAAAGTCGTCCAGCTGTTGCGGTGGATTGTTAGCTTCAAATTTTTAAATTTCATAAAAACAACTCGCCATAGATAATATATAATGCAGACCAATTTAAGTTTTAGACGTCATGCTTTTAATTTTATATTATGGAGTAAATTGACATTTGACAATAATCTTATCTTAATAATAAAGTAATAAACATTATATTGTGCATTTATATAGCATATGAGAGTAAGTAATATAGATAGTACTTGTGAGGTATAATACAATTTTAATATGTAAATCATATATACAAATCGTCTTTAGTTTTACTGTTTATATGATAAATTCTATACTCGAACATTTTTAATTATTATACTACGGTTTCATTTTGTCGTTAATTGTTGTCCGTGATGTAACATTAGTAAAGATATTCCCACCATATCGTCTAATTCACTTTAAATTTGTGCCTTTATTTTCAAATTAATTTCAAATAATTACAAATTTGTAATAAAGCCAAAATGTCAATATAGTAGGACTAAAAAAAACGCCATTATTTAGCAAATTAATTTCAAATAATTTCAAATATATTTTACAATTTGAAAAAAATGAATTAAGCATATTTTTTGCAATTTATAGTCACCTCCAATATTTTATCCGACAAAAAATTTTGTCAGGATCAACGACATTATTTAGCAAATTAATTGCAAATCATTGAAAATTGAGTTTTAGAATTTGCAATTTTTATAATAAAGATAGAAAATAAATAATCTATAATCAGTTTTTAAATTTGAAAAACACGATTAATTTTATTGTCTCCTTTCGATTTATTTTATTAAGTATATTAGTATTAGTTGAATTTCTTAATTAATATAATTGTAATAAAATAATTTCCCAATATATTTAATTTGAAATTTTAATCAAATATTTAAATATATATATATTTTAAATGTCTGATATAGGACAGGAAAACTTATACTATTAAAACAAATTATTAAAAATACTATTCACATAAATTGTTTAAAAAGAACAAAGGGAACTTTTGAAATTGATAATAACAATTTTATAGTATAAGTATGTCAAGTACATTTTCTACTTCTTTGAATATCGAGAACTGTCAAGAAGATATTTAATTTTCCAATTCAAATTTTAATTTCAATAATATTGGTAGATAATGTTTGTGAATAATTTATAAAAATACATTTTAGGATGTAAATTATAGTTAAATTTACGTTTTTCGTAGGTATATATTTTATTGTTTAAATTTATTACCCCCACCATAAGGGATTCAGCGTATGCCACTGTGCTGTTTTGTTCAAAATAATATCTCCACAATTGTTTCTATTGTTACAATCATACTAATATTACCGTCCAATTAATTTAACTCAATTTATATTCATTTATTTTTTCTTATTTTTTTCCGGAAATTAACATATTATATTTTATCAATAGTATGAGACTATGTTTTAGTTTGGAATTCATATCTTCATTGCATAAGTTTGAAAATTAATCGCGTTGCTATGTATAATATACTGTTTAAATGGTACCGTAAACGTGTTCATGTAACATGGTCATAGTTTAATTTGGGGTGGTATTTAATGAAAGCGCGACAGCTTGCTAAGTTAATAAATAGTTCAAAACTATGTATATATTCCTGAAATATATAAACTATCAATAAATCCGATGGTATGTATGATGTTATACATGTTAATTTACTTGTAAAAAACACGCGTTAAAAAAAAAAAATTAGAACATCGTGTTCTGTAATAATGCATATAAATTGAGATCAAAATACAATAAAATCAAGTTGAAATGAAAATAAAATAAAATTATAAATATTTTAATAATATTTAAAGAAACTGCAGTAAATATAATTCAATCTTATATAGAATGACAAATATAACGTTGTACAATTATTAATTGTATTTCATTGTAAATATTAATATTATAATTTATAATATACGTTACATGTCTTTGACAGTTGCATAATATTATTGTAAAAGAATATTCAATTATATTTCAAAGTTCTATAAAAGATAAAACGGATATTTATAATTTTATAAAAGTCCTCGAATAGCACGTATAATATTATTGATTGTTTGCGTCTTATAAATAAAAAATATAATTATTAAAATATTTTATGACGACCAATTTCTCGAGAAAAAAATTAAAACAACTTTTTGCATAATTATAATTCTTTAAGATATACGTGTATATTAGTTCTTAGAAATTATATAGAAATTACTCTGAACATTTCAGAGTTTTTAGGAAAATGGATTTAATGTAAATTATACGTTTCATATTGAATACGTACTTATTGTATAATTTTATTATATTACTAGTAAACTATGTATACGAAAATACTTATATGCATACATTTAATAATAATAAATATTATTTTATTATAAATTTTGAATTAAAATTTAAAATAAGAAATTTAACAATTATGATATAATTTAGATCCTAGTGAAATTTTTCTGTAATTGAAAAATAAAGCCTATATATAAATCTAGTATATTGATTTATATTTTTTATACATATATTTATTTGATCTTTATTTTATTTTAAATGTAAATGGATATTTTCATAGTTAAAGAGAATATAATATTAAATATTAATATAATATTATACACGCATTTTGTATAGTAAATTTTAAGTAATAAATACTAATAAGTAGATAAATTAAAATGGGTTTGCAAATATAAATTAAGTATATCTAGTTCTACTTACCAAGAGAAACATTTAAAAAACATTTATAATATTTTAGATAGAACTGATATACATTCATCGAGAAAAGAATATATTAACCGTTTAAAGTTGACTAGAAAGATCATACGACAGAATGCAAAAAAATATTATGTAATAATATTATACTATACGAACAAAAATAAAAATTACAGAACATTTTTGATGAGGTTTATAACAAAGGGGACTAACGGAAAAATAAGTGATACATTTCACAAAAATAACTATTATATAAACCATAAAATAAAAAATAAATCCTCTACAAATATACATCTAATATGCAAATTTAATTTAAAAAAGAAAAAAAATATTTTGTTCTATAAAAGATAATGTATTGTAAAGTTGTAAAGTAGGTATAATCAGATAGAATACTCGTATATAGATGTCGAGACGCAGATACATTGTATTGTTTTCAAATATTTTATTGACTGCACTTTAGTTTAATGTTTTGCAATAGAAATAAATAATTAAGTGAGATAGGGTTTAGATTTTGTTTATTGGTCTTTACCTTTTTAAACGTTTACACGCTTGATATCGTCTATTGTATCCTTTTAGAACGCAGTAAAATGAAATGATAATAAAAAAAAACTTTCGAATTATAGTTGAAGTTTTAGATTGGAAATAGATCGAAATTTACAATCGTAACAGATAAATATATTATGTCCATAATGTACAGATTTAACGAAATATACTCATAATATTTTAGTGCAACTAATTAACATTGAATTATAAGTATAGTGGTGTTTGGCAACACCGCATTACATTTACTTCTACTTTTACTTTGTCATTTGGGTATTGATAATTATGTTCGTGTTTTTTCAATCTAAAATGATTAAAAATCTTTTATATTTTTAATACTAAAAACCAAATCCTTTACCATATAAAATATGAAATCAAGTTAGATTAGAATTAGATAGATTAGTGAAGGAAGGAATTTTGACTCCAAAAGAAACAAGTGATTATGAAACACTAGTAGTACCAGTACCAAAGTCTGATGAAAGTATACGTATATAAGGTGATTATAAAGTAAAAATAAATAAATTTTTAAAAATCGATAAATACTCATTACCCAGAGTAGAGGATTTATTTGCAAATATAAGTGGTAGTATAATCTGGTTAAAAATTGATTTGTCCCAAGCATATACACAATTGTTAGCAGAAGAAAATTTTCGAGATTTTAACATTGTCTACACATCAAAGTTTATATGTTCCTAACAGATTTATGTATGATATTGCGTTAGCACCAGGTATTTTTTAGAGGGAGATAGAAAATATTTTCTGAAAAATTAAGAAAGTAGTTTGTTTTTTAGATGATATTTTAATATGTAATGAAAGTTGGGAAGCACATGAAGTTGAATTAAGAGAAGTATTACATAAGTTAAAATAATGTGGACGAATAGTGAGAGAAAATAAATGTTTTTTCAAGAGGAAATAGAATATTTAGGTTACAAAATCAATTAAAATGGTTTATGTACTAATAAAATAAAGATTAAAGCTATTTTAAATGCGCCTATTGCTACAAACAATAATTTAAGTATAATTTCTTCTAGGCATGACTAATTATTATTCAAAATTTCTAAAAAATTGTACGAAAGTGTTATATCAAATACACCAAATCTTATACCAATTACTTAAAATAGATAATTTTGCATGAGATAAGAAATGTGATATTGCTTTTAAAAATATAAAACAAACGATAACTTCAGCACCAATATTGAGACATTTCATTTTATCTTCTATCATCTACTACCTACTGTAATTAATTATATTTATATGTTATTTGTAATGATTTGTACTATTATGTATATCATTTTATTTTTTATTTTGTAAAATTAAGAAGGAAGAGATGTAGTTTTTGGTAACACTGCATCACATTTACTTTTACTTTGTCATTTGGGTATTGATAATGATGTTCGTGTTTTTTCAGTGTAATAAAGGTTTTTAATAAAGGTGTTTAAACTTATTGTGTTAATTATTAATTATTTATTTTAAAATTTTCATGTTTGAGATATAAGAGTGAACATAAAAGGTATTATACTTTATACCATGATTGCGATGACCCTTTGTCCAAATTGAAAATATTATTTTCCTGAAAACTATCTTATCCGATTGTTTTGAAGACATTGAAACAGCAGGTCGTTTAATAAATAACATGAACAGCAGACGGGTGAGACTTTCGGAGGGAAAAATTAAAGTTAAATCACTTAACGTTAAAAATTGATTTGATACACTTTGTTCTGAAACAATCGATATCTTATTAAATAAGAAACATTTTGTGATGTTATGGTAAAGGAAAAAAAAATATATAAATTTATAGTGTTTTGTTCATACAGATGTAGTAAAATAAGCATAAAAACAATTTTACTGTAAGTGATTACACGGTACGCAAATAAATATTATTTTTTATAAATAAAATATTAGTAACTATAAAATTGTGTATACAGGTAGATTGAGTGAAATGAAATTACTAAGAGTTTCGCGAAACACCATCGAACCGTGAGCCTCGGAGAGAAAATATGAGCTGTTTTTTAAAGGCACGTAATTACGAATTCAGGGATTAACAAAGAGGTGGTTTTATTCTGAGAATTTGTTCACAATCATGCACGTCTAAAGAAATTTTATACGTCTCACCTGGTCGGAATGAGAAAATGAAACTTATTATTTTTTATTAGAATCATTACATTCGAAAAACTTTTGCCGCGCCCTTTTGTTTCCAGATGTGTTATGTTTTTTAATTTTATCGTCGTACATTCAAGTGGAATTACCCATCTCATTCTGATTATTGTTGTTTCTTGTTTGTTTTCCATTCAATCCGAACACGACGGTAAACTCGAGCTGAGAATTACGAAAAAGAGACACCGGCCGTCCCGCGAGGTGTTAATCTTCAATGAATTAGTCAAAATGGTATTAACATTCAAGAGAGACACTCCACGCGAAAGTTTTCAACTCTGTTAACCGAAACATTATTCCTTATTAAGTTCGTACTAATTAAAGTCAACCCAGCTTTATCGTTGGATTTGAGACTTGGGAAAATGAAAAAAAAAAGATAACCTCCAAAACTTAAACACTTTTGAAACTATACTTTGAAACCGCGGACCACTTAAAATGCTAATTTGTTTGGCCTCCTCAACTATAATTCAAGACTCAATGTATTTTGATGACGTTGTGCAATATTTTTGTACACACGGGTTCGGTATATCAAATTTTTCTATATACATTTTTCATATTTATACATAAAATATGAATAATCCAACCTATTCTAAGCTAATCTAATCATCGATTATCAACTTAAAAACAAATAAATAAATAAATATAATGGGTACTTATAAATCCAATACGATCAGAAAAACAATATAATCAATTAATTAAATTGACATTTTCCTGTGATATATATATTGTCAAAGACAATTATGTATGTGATGTATTTTCAACATATTTTTATTCATGCGTATGATTTGTGTTTTGGATTTAAAAATCGAATTGAGGTTGTTCGATTTTTTAAAAAAATTTTACAAATTATCGCGAAATTTTTTCTTTAAATTAAATTATAAACAAGTATAATAAATAATGATTTTTTATATTTGTATGGTATTATACTAATATTACTAAATGAATTAGTTTCCTAGTTAACGTATTGTATTATTTCCATAATATTTTAAATTTACGTTTGATAGTGGTATAAAGATATCAAGAATAAAACAATATTTTAAAATCAATCAATTTTAATTATGATGATCATATAATATACATATGTATTTAATATTTATTCTCAACAATAAGTTAACCAAAGCGTTGTAAACTAAATTATAAATAATAATTACTAACAAAAGATAATAAATAATATGTTGGAAATACAATACATATTATATATGTTAATGAGAAATAGATTACCGAGTCAACTTAATTTATGGAACGCCGCCCTAAAATTGGAATTATAGTATTTTATACTTTTATAAAAGAATGAAGAGAATAAAATTTAGGAAAAAACGATAATAAAATATAACGTTATCTGGTTTTCTTCCACGTTTTCTTTTTTTTTTTAATATAAAAGTCTTAAATTGAATAGTTTATAGTCATTTCCTTCAGTGTACACCCCTTCAGCGTTCATGATAATGTTAAAATAGGTTTCTTTTAATTACTTTTCCTTTGGAAGAAAAAACATCTTTTCGCTATAAATTCTTGACAAAAGATTAGTGTTTGTGGCAGCACCGTTTACACGAAGAAATATTTAGTTTCAAATGAATAGAAACATTTTGTCGTCAATGACATTCAGAGAAATTTAAACATTTAAAACCTCCCTATTAACTGGAAACTGGACTGGACTTGACTTATGTTCATTTACAGAATAGTTAATTAACTCTTTAATTACAATTATTGATGTTTATTAAAGCACAAAATAAAATTATTACCTACGTTTGTTATTTTACGTGGAAATCTTACTGTAAGTATATTAGGTACATTTTATAATAATTTGAATTCACTATATTGAATTTTTTAAACTACGCGTTTTAAAATATTTCAACAAAAATATTATTACTGTATAATATACCTATTGTTTGTTAATATTGTTTTAACATATCTAATATAGAATTGGTAAACGTTCATAAAAAAAATATGGCACGTGTACTTTTTTATAAAAAAAAAAAATTCATTAGTTATCATTATGTTATCACTATTTATACTTAAAATTTATATACTATTTTTAACGTATAGTTATCGACACAGAAGAATGAAAATACTCACAATTGAATTAGAATTATCAAATTTATAGTATAATTCAAACCTCAGAGATGTCAAAAAACGTTTAATTATTTTTTTGCTATACGTTCTTATATTCATACTACGTCATTTTTTGTGCATAATAAATTTAGTATTTTTAAATTTATTAATAATTTCTATTATAGAAAAAATATATATATACATTTTTAGAACTAGTATTATATGATAACAGCAGAATATTTTAACGTTTACAATATTATACTCGAATATCGAATAATAACTCACAGTTGTTCTTAAATAAAAGATAATAATATGTAACCCGTAACATTATACAATAATTAAATTAGACATCTTTATAGAAATCATTAAAATATAATTTGTGTCTCGCTGAAGACCTCAAGGAAAATATTACGTAAATACCATGAAAATGTACCTATTTGTCTAATAATAATAAAAAAAACATTTTTCACTAATATTTCAAGTGACTACTGATGTAATAGGTAAAAACAATTTATGTATAATTATTGTAGTCATCATATTATTATACTATTTATACTAAAGAAACCCGCAAACGGGAAATAACATTAACAATACACTCAAATTGAAAAATGTCCACTATACTGACACATTAGCAAAACACAGTTGTTAGAAACATGTATTATAATACAATTGAGATAGAATCGTACCGAGTCAGAACAAGACAAGCATAAAATATAACTACGATTATATAGGTAACAAAAACAAACATAATAATTGAAATACTCGTTTAAATGTAGATGTTAATAACGGACTAGTAAAAAGTAAACGATAAATAACTCTTTGGTTTATTTGGCGAAATGGTTACTTTAAATATACAGTTTATTCTAGGGCTCGTATAAAAAAAAAAAAAAAAAATACGTTTATTTAACGTTAAGACAGTTTAATTGTTATTCATTTTACTTTGTTAACATTTTTAACGTTATTAATTTTTTGTGTTTAATGTGATTGGTAATATAAACTATTTTATTATTTGTTTGGGATAGATGGAAATACAATCATTTTCGTGGTCGATAAAGAAAAAAAAATCCTTTATCAGAATGCAGTGTTAAAAGTCGTAACTCAAAAACGAAAAAAATTGAGTTACTATATTTTTCGTTTGATATATCGATATTGTTTAGGTAAAAAAAGAAATTGAATGTCAATTTTTTTAAAATTTTTGAATATATTTAACAAAAAAATATTATTATGATAGGATGGGCGATAACCACAACACATGGTTTGTTTAGATTCTAAAATTCCAGATAATATTACAAATTTCCCAAAACCAAAAATAATATCGATTATCTGAAATAATTAAAAATTATATTAATATATTAATATAATAAAATATGGATAAATAAAATGATTAGATCCTACGTAGAATTAGTTATATAAAAGACTTCGTGATCTCTAATTGGCTCTTTAAAATGAGAATTAGTTATTATTAAACTTATTTTCAAATTATATTGGTTCTTGGTAACTGACATAATATTAATAATCAAAATATAGGTAAGGGTCTTAAATTTAATAATATATGATATTATAAATAAAATCCAACAAAAAGGAATTTTGATAAGAATCTGAAAAATGTCACAGGTACAACGACACTAAAACAAAACAAATGTAAAATTCAACAATAAGTTTATTATAATATTATAAATAATAACGTTTTATTTTTGTTAATTGTTTTACGACGATAGGCTTTGTTTCGTTTACTGTACTGTTTTATTTAGTGATAATTCAATATTAGCATTTATTGTTTCCGTTAGTGTTTACTGTTTTACATCTAAATCATTTTTTGACAAGTTTAAACGTTATAATTATAACGTTTTAAAAATGTTTTTGAGCCTTGTTTTAAACATTAACATAAACTTACGATAACAAAAATAAAATATACTTATGTAGTTAATGTTTTAATTTATTTTATAATAAATGGAACATATACTCTGAACGAGTTTTCTATGTATAAATGTTTAAAACGGAAAACATCAGATCAAAATAATAACAAACTTGACAGGATAAGTTTTATTTTAGCTTATACAACCTATATATAATCCAAACGATTATATTTCGCATTACGATTGTGAACATCTTTGTAAATATAAAGCTTTTAAACTTTTCCATTGCTCAGAATGATCAAATAACGAATCGTATATTTTGACGAACATAATATACAGACTACAGAATGCTTCACTATGATATGAACATAATTTTCGAATATTCGTGATACACACTGGATTTGTGTAAAAATAAATACATATTTATTATGAAAGTGTTTTTCAATGAAACAGTAACAGTTCCGTCAAAACGTTTGGTTTAGAATAATTTTTGTGTTTAAACGAACTATGAATATATAAAATGTATTGTGCTAGGGTTAAATTACACCAGAATCAGTCGTATTTACAATATAAAACTGCACTCAGTAAACTATAGGTATAGGTACGTTTTCCCCGTCATGAATCTTGTTTATTAATGAGTAGGTACACTTAGAAAGTATTAAAAATAAAAACAGAACCTCGATCATTTTGTATTAATGGCATGGACGAGTTTAGTGCACTGTCAGTGGACGGGCAATTAGCATTCCAATAAATATGGCAAATAAATTCAGACGTTTCATTATCGCAATAATTATTTTCTAATTGGAAAAAAATCGGGTAAATTTTATATTACTTCAACATCGGTGATTGATAAAAGGTGATAAAATATAGAGATTTTTTATTTAAATATTATCACCTTTAACCATTATAGTGTTTTTTCAGCTAATTTTTTTACCAAACCGAATTTAAAGAAATATAATCATGTATCGTATCTTATTATCAATTATGTAAATGTTAAGAATAACTATTAACATTTTTTGTATAGATGTTTTATTTAAAATTTAAATGTTTTTAAAATTATTTTTCCTAAATCTATGGATTTTGCGGACGGTTATTGTCGAAAAATCACTTTGGTCGTTACCGTATCCTGAAAATAATTATTCGTTAAAAAACGGATACAATTAACACGATAGTATTACGTTTATAATCGAAAAATATTCATTGATCAACCTGGCGACCGTTATCTGGTATAGTAGTTATAATAATATGTAATAATAATATATTATTGTGTACAAAACGGAAGTCGAACATCGGATGACGCGATTTCGTTACTTACCTATTATTATATTACTGGTTGTATTTTATTTTTTTAGTTCGAAATTATATGCGCCACACCGCAAATAATTATATTTATATGATGGTTAATCCCTCGTGCGAATATAAATAAGAGGATTTAACAATCGTTAAGATAATTTTTAATGGAGAAAAGCGCGCGAAATCCCATCCACCATCCGCCCGCAGCCGTCGTTTTGATCGGTGACGTTGTAACTAACACTTAACGTTAATCAGCGGGTAAAAAAGGGGGAATGCGATAATTACCATTTAGGTATATACATATATTTAAGTACTTTGGTGTGGCGGTGATCCTTAAATTTACAATCGCAAAATTCGAAATTCGAAAAAAAAAATAGACGTAAAAAACGAGTGCAATATACATAATATAATATTCTATATTCGCGGTAAAAATTAGCTGAATATTTTCCCTTCTGCGGTATGAAAACACATTAAGTCGCATTAATGCAATTACTTTTGCCACACCCGTCACACAGTGCGGTCGTTAATTGATATGCATAAAACCATTCTGTTTATTAGAGCATCGTCTTTGCCGACTTATGTAGCAGACATTTTTAATAAAATGTTCAGAAAACTATAGTCGAGCGTAAGAGCTAATAATGTTATGTTAACCGCGTATCAAATGTTTTAAATTGAATTTTTCACAAAATCGACTCTTTATACAATCTGTCAAGCCGTTAAAGACGTCCGTGTTTAGTTAAAAACAATTCTACTTACATTTGTTAAAATGGAGAGATATGTAAGATGTGGGTTGTAGTTCACATATTTCGGCTAGATGGCGATAGTAGTGATATCATAAACATAATATTATTAATAATTGTTTTTATGAACTGTAAAATTCATAAATAAATAAATTTTTATAGGAACATTCATTTTATTGAACATACAGAAATAATAAATATAATTTATTTTATAATAAAACGATTGCCAAATTTAACAAAAAATTAAAAAGCATAGAAAATTAATTATATATATATATATATATATATATTTTATATCATATAATTAAAATAAATGAATTGTTAAACCTGATTATCAAAATAAATGAAATTTAACATAAACTCAATGATGTCAAACGTAATATTGTTCTTTTATTTGAAATACAAATATATGGTAGGCATATTAAATACGAATCTATATAATGGATATATTATAATTACAATGACGAGTATCTATAGTTAAATTATTTATTATATTTTAAAATTATAAGAGATTAATTGATTTTAATTAAAATGAAATATTTTGTATCTCATATTTTAATAATAGTACTAAAATATATGGTTAGAATCTAAATTTAAGTTTTTTATGTTAGTTAAAATATAAGAATATATGATATAACCTGAATGAATAATATGATGAAGTTCTACGCCGCCGATGCACACGATTCACTTCACAATTTTTTTTTCTCTTTAATTTAAACGTTTAAATTAAATATGCATACATTATATTATTTTATTTATTTGCGAATCGTTCATGATTACCTATTGTTATTAATAATTTTTGCCTTTAAGAATATTTTAAATATTAATAGTTGTATTAAAAAAATAATAATAATCCGTAGAATATATTAGACGTATGTTTTGATTATTTACGTTTAATGAACATAATTAACGTCAAAAGGAAACTAACCGGGCGTTATCACTTTTTTATCTTATCAAACGAGAAATATTGAAAAACGATATGAGGTACTCGAGGTCGTTAACATAGCGTAATTAGTAATTATATAATTTATTGTTTTAATAACATAGAAAAATGTGTAATGTTTTTAAGCCATTTGTAATTTGTTTACAAAATATTTATTAAAAAGAAGGATCATAATATTGAGAACTCCCGTTTTACAACGGTAACCGGGACGTGCGAGAAAAACGGTAATAACCTTTTTAAAAGATTCAAGAGTATATTTTTACAGAATAAATGAAAACTGTAATCAAGTATTCGAATAATAAATTGCCGACGAAAAGAAATTGTAAAATTAATAATACGTCCTCGGATAACACCAACAATGTTACTCACATTTCATTAAATTAAATACGACTCTGTTGTGTTAGTAAATTGAAACGTGTGTTTATCAGTACAAAAATTGCAAAAAGTTCGAATGATTATAATCAGCAAGAGCTTTTGGAAATGTATATTATTTTTTACCAAATTAGCATCTCGAGAAAAGTGTGTTAATTATGAAAAGAAATAATAAAAAACAAAATTCGTTCGATAGCGTCAAGTGTATACGTTACAACATTATGGGTACCTACATTTTTTTTTATGACGTTTATTTATCGTCTAATAAAAACTTAAACGCCGCAATACACCGTATAATTTATACAATGGACGAGTATAAAATTCTGAAATGTACTACGGACATTGTTAAACACAGTCTCTAACTAGGTGATTACGACCTGGATAAAAACTTTTTTTTTTATTCTCCGAACCTAAAACTTATAGATAGTATTATATACGTAAAGCTATAAAAACGCAAATTTACTCGGTACAATAGTATAATGTTCGAAACGAAACGCGCGTATAGCAATGTACAGTGCAACGTTAGGTAGCTTATAGCAGCCATTTTCGACGCTATTCTCACCAGAGAAAATAAATAAATAAAATAAAATTGACAAAGTTGTATACATAACCGTGAATATGGTTATGCCTGTAACCAGGGCCGGATTCGGTAAATTTGGCCCACCGAGATATCAATATTTTACCGTCCCATATTTTATAATTTTATCTTTTAAACGTATATAAAGCTAAATTGTTTATATTATTTCTATCAAATTTTATTTTATAATACAATACAATTGGGATGTAATATTAATATCTTATTGTTCTATTATTTTTCAACATATTTTCTATGAATTTTTCTATCGGCCCACTGAGATTTTCTCAGTAACTCGCTAGACCAATCCGGGCCTGCCTGTAACTGGTACAATTTTGGATGACATATTGGTGGATTTTTAAAAATATAATTTAATTAAGTTTTTAATAGATACCACTATTATTGAGAACGTTTTGGTATTTGTTTTCATGAAATAGCAGTGGTAAGATTGGCGAACAATATGATTTAATGTTGAAAAGAGATAATGATAGATAATATCAGGGAACTTAGAATGAGTGTATAGATAATAGAAAAAAAAAATTTTTTATTGATACCAAAACATCGTTTATCTGTTTTGGAGTCAGCGGCCTTTTTTTAAGCTAGAAAAACTGTTCTTCTTCTTAACATAAATTTAAGTTATGTTCAAATTTTATTTAAATTAAACATGGTTAATATAAAATACAAATTACTTTAATAACGGGGGAAAAAAATTAGATTAATTCGCAAGTAATAATTATAATTGGATATTGGTTATTGAAATTTTATGCAATACACTAAGCTACATAGTGAAATAGCGACACTGCAATAAGCATTAACTTGAGATATTATTGTGACGTCACCCAGTGTTCAAGATAAATCTAAAATTATTTAATAGTTAATTTTTAACTTATTCTTTAAAAATTAATCTAATAACACTATAATATGCACTATTATAATATTGTTAAAATTACTGAAAATAATGATAGAATATAAGTACAATTGTTATTTTTATAAAATCTAATAATTAAACATCTGGGGAAAATAGTGTAGTAGCGATCGAAATGTATCATTGTGGATGTCATATATTATAAGAATAAAATATGCGAAATATGCGTAGATATTGAAAGAAAATATATAAAGTAAGAAATGAAAAACAAAAAAACACGATTGTACATATTTTACGGTTATTGGAAACATCGCGCTGTGTTTTATTTTTATATATTATTTTCAATTTGAAGAACTTCATTTCGCGGATAGAGAAAAAAACGCATTTCGATTCATACAACTACAGGCGCGTGTGTGTATACGTCTCCGGTATACTCGATATTATACCCGATCTAACCGTATACCGGGTTTCGCCGTCGTCAAATTATATAGGCGTATTATACGGTTGTGCGCGCGCAATAAAAGAGCCGAAACTTAAATCATGACTATCCGGATAAACGGGCGAAACCGATCACGTCGCCGTCGATCCAATATCGTGTCGGAAAGTTTGCGCCATGATTGAGCGCCATAAAGACGAGATATCTAAGTCGGCGAGCATCTGAGGACGTAGCGGCGGAGTCGCACGCGTTCGGGTTTTAATAATAACAATAAAAGGTTATTGTGAAGAGTGGAAAAGTGGAAACGCCTCGCGAGAGACGCTAAAAATATATATAAATAAAAACACACGCGACCCATCTGGAGCCGGGTCGCTGCCGACGATGCCTCGCGCCGGTTGATTTGATTTCCGTTTGATTCCTTCGTGATTCCCCAATAATATTTCTCGTATTTCATCTTTGTTTCTCGTTTTTGACATCACCATCGTTTCCACATCTCATACAGGACGATCGAATGACAATTCAACGTGCATTGTCCACAGTTGTTCTTTCCACGTGAATATCCCATCACCCTGTATAATAATAATACAAATATACAATGATTAAATTGAAGTAAAAAAAAATATCGAAGTTGAACAAAATAATGGAACGGAGGCTGAGTGCATCGGAGATGAAAATGCCAAGATGCGGATATATATTATGACGTTTAGTATATTGTGAGATTATGTATTAGAGGCGATACTATTTCTATGCTATTATAATAATCGGTATTTATTAAACAATGTAACCTATTATATTATTATTAATACATTTTTTATTGAGTTTTAAATAAATATATCATATTAATGATTACGACGATCGATGACTATATATGACTCGTATACCTCAAAGTGTTTTACTTAATGTTGTACCATGTTGTAGTTACAATAGATGAAAAATGAAAAAGAAAATCATTGATAAGGAAAGTGTAGGAATTGCATTGATTGTGAGTAAAACGAGAAAGAATATGTTAGAGAAATATATCGTACAGACATAAGACATGCAGTAAGATTTGTTATGAAAATCAATGTAGAAGGTAAGTACAGAAAGACTGAAGAAGAGGTGGATAGATGGATTAATGAAAGAATTCTGGTGTAAATGGACGAGAGGAAGGAGATCGAGATCAATGGAGATGTAGGACTTAGGTGGTCGACCCCATCTAGTCGGGATGATATAACAGAAGAAGATATAATTCATATCGGGATGTTGCGGGAAAATTGGTCCATTTCAAAGCCGACATCAGCAGACACGACCGTCTTAATTTGCCGAGCGCACCGTCAGACATACAGATAATACACAATACGTGCCCAGTTCTACGATCATGTGTATGGTTTCTTAATAATAATAATAAACGCGCGTGGCGACCGAAATATAATAACGCGTGGACTGGCATGGACCTCGCGTACAATCTGTCCCGAACGACCGAGACCGATCCATATTTTATTATTTTCATTTTTCTCGGACACGTCCTCTAGCCCTCACGTGTTGCGCGGCAATCGTGCAAAGAGAACCCATCCGTAATCAGAAAGTGACCACAGTTATTATTTATACAAAGTCACTAGAGTTCAAGGTTTTTGTCTCAACTTTAAATAAACTGTTTTATAAAAAAAAAAAAAAACATTTTTTTATTGCCAATTTTCTATGTAAATTTTTTAATCTATCCCATTAGAAACGAGACGAGATAATATATTATACACGTGTCAGCGATTTATATATGTATTTATAAACGATATTATTGTGACAGTACGACGATTGGCCACGTGTCGCGTATATCGAAATATTATTATCGGATCCTTTATTATATATTTCTCGCGTTTATATTTATAGTCTCGAGGCCGCGTTGATTGTTGTGAGCGCATTCCGTACAATTTAATGTGATAACTGGCACAAAATACATCCGACGAAGAATTCAAGTAGGTATCCTTTGGAAATATATAATATCAAACAAGAATAAAATGAAATATCCAAATTGTAAAATATCCGAAAGAAAAAAATGTTAATTAGATTATGACTCCTTGAAAAAATCAACACCGATGCAAATATATTAGGTATACGTACATTTTAAATTTTTTAGATTCTGAGCGAAGCGAAATAATATTTCGATTACCACGAATAGGGTATGTTTTTAGTAGAAAATTGCATCTAGTTGATACTTTATTTAGCTCATTTTTCGAATTTATCAAAAGTTTTTTTTGGGAGAAGAAAAACTACCAAAAATGACGGATAGTCGGCAAAATTACGATTTCTGTTAATTTTATTTTAAATATTTTGTGATAACTAATTCTGTTTTGATCATAGGGCCTTGAACATTTTTTTGAGTAATCTCAATTTACACACGTGGTAAAATTTTGAAACGGATTATCAGTACAATATATTATTTATCTGACGGATATGGATTATCATATATTGTTATTCTTGTTATCACATGGATACAACAAACAAATTTTTTCGCGATGAGACATTCGTCATTTTATGGTCATAAAACATGTTTACAAATGATAATTTTATAATAATTATTTTGCAGTTAGAACGTATTTTCCTGGATTATTTTTTCATTTTTTCGGATATCTATGATTTATACATTTAACGCTTATACAGTTGTGGAGAAAACAGGTTGAAGATGATACCGAATGACCTGATTTTCCGAAGCAATAGCATAATCGACGACGGTGTGAATATTAATTATTGATAATATCAATTAATAATAACTCGCGGTGGGCCCCGTTGTTTGATCTCGGGGCCGGAAAACAGAATCGCTAACAACACGCCCGATATGATATATTATATACATGTATGTATTTACTAGAGTGACCCCAGCACGGTTAATATAATATATTACAATATTCCAATATCTTTCGTATAGCCTCTGTATAATATATTTCGATCTTTGTAATCTTTGCATATAATTTGTATATATGTATAGTAGGTACAGAGTGACTAATAAAACATGTCCGCCATAAACCATTTTAATAATTTTTTTTAAAAATTTATAAATAAATAACTTAAAACTGATACTGTGCAACACTTGTGGTTTTTTTTGTTTACTTTGGAACTTTTTCCACAATAATAATAGTTAATTTGTCAAAAATTTAAGATGTATCGAAATACACTACCTACTGCAATTTTCTATGAGTCTATAAGTTATTCTAATATATATATTTTAAGGATATATGTATTTTGATTAAATAGATGTGGGTTAATCAATATGAACGGACGTTCTTAGAACATGAAAAATAAATATTATTATTTATATGGAAATATGTCGTAATTGATCATAAAAAAAGTTCGATGACCGAGTCTGGAGAATGACCCTGTACACATATATACGTATACTGGATGATCAGACATTCGTGTTACAAAAATTGAAAGATCTTTCCAACATCATCGCGGAAATTTCCTTTGTATTTATTTTTGACATTAATATTTGATTGCCCTGTATACACATTGTACACATTTGACGAGACACAGATTATTGCGGCGGAGGCAATATTATAATAGGTTTTCCTATGGGTATATAAAGACGACCGCGACGGTTCTAATACAAATAATTTATTATATATTATAATCTCATGTACAACACGAAGGCGAGCCTTTGACGTCTTATAGCGGGCACGTCGTATGGACTTAAACCCGTCGACGCCTTTATTAATAATTCTAATATACGGTACACGCAAAATATACACGGTTAGACGTCAGACGACTGAGTGGAAGAGAAGACTTTGCGAACGGCGAGGGTTAATAATAATAATAATAATTTATTGTAATGAGTACGCGTAGAAAAGCGTTTGTACGCTTGTGCATAGACGAATGCGTTAAATTGGGATCGAATGTGCAAAACAAGCATTAATACGTATAATTACTAAAATGGGAACAAACTACATGTTGAGTTTTCAATCAAATATGAATTATAAATATTAAAATAATGTTTAATATACGAGGAATGTCTAGAAGTTTTAAACCGGTGATTTTCATCACTTTCCAGTGAATACCGAACGACTCACAATGGTCGGTGTTCGTATTTTTATTTATTAAGTTTTAAATTTCCAAGTATATGCATAATGTTTAATAATTTAATTTGTTTTATTACTTTGTATTTGCGCTACATGTAAAAATGTTGAATTTTGATAATTTCAACTGAACATTGCGATTATTAAAAAAATATTAGGCAATTATAATTTATCCAATAAATAAATTATTACAATATTAAGAGTTTTGTTAACTGTATTTAAATGTGTTGTCCGGATAATTAATTAGTATTCAAATGAAATAAGACTATAAAATTTGTAGAAATTGGAAAAACTTTAATATCAAGAAAGGATCGTTCGAATTTTTAATAATATAAATTTTATACATGTGTAATCTGTTAGTTTATGTATATACCTACAAAAGTAATATTATGTAACTAGTAAAACAAATTTTATTTAAACCATTTTTATGTAGCATAAATAAGAAATATGCAAAACACATCTCTCAGGTTGGGAACTACTGGCAGTAATAAATAATAGGAATTTAAATAATTCAATATAACAATATTGTATTTGATATTAAAAAAAAAAAATATTGTACATTTTGGTATAGCAGGCTATGAAATAATATTGTGCAATTCGTATGAAATATTATTGTTTAATAATATTAAATTGTATAATAATCTCAAAATGTATTGCATATTTATTATTATTATTTAAATGGGGATTTAAATTTTAGAAAATAATAATTTAGAAATCCTATTCTCATACACACAGGTGTACGAATATTGCCTAAACAGTGTGCCGTCTTAAAATATATACGTAATGCATGTATAATAAAGGTTCTTTATTAGATTTATCTACCTTAATATAATTATTGTATAAAAATTGATGGGTGTGGTTAGACGATGACTGCTAAAATTATCAACCTCTGGAAATGTATGTTGTAAAGAAGTTGTATTTAATGAATTTTAAATTGAATTTTGAAATATATAATCAATATTTTTATTATGAGTTAATTTTTATAAAATATAATAGAACAATATTTATATGTAAAAATATAATTTGATTATGATTTTTATATGATTATTTATGTGTAATTTGAGTTCTTCTAAAAGTATACTTAAAAGACTAAATTTTGATTTTGTTCTTCTATTAGGTGTTAATCTATTAAATTATCGACGAATTTAATATTTTAATTTGTTATTTATTTACAGAATGTAAATAAAATATGGCACATTATAATATGAATATTTTAGTGATTTAAAATGTAAATATAATATTGAAATATTATTATAGTCCAAAGGTATTAATTACTTACTAATTAAATTTAAAAAATGAAAAAAATTTCTATATTAATTTATTAAATTTCAAGATGCGAGACCAAATATTATGCACAGCATTGCCTTACAGGTAGGTACGTTATTCTAACCCCATAATATTTATCTTGAATAATGATCTTGTTATAAGAATAATTTAGAATAATCAATATTCATGTTGTAATAGTTTACCGGTAGTTCTAACAAGTGATAATAATTTTAAAAAGGCCTATAAACCTATAATATAGAATTATTGATGTTATAATAAAGAAATAGATGGATAAAATAAAAGTTTCATCACTATAATTATTGGAAAAAAGGGGAACGTCCTATTATGGAAATAATTGAGATTAATCAAATGGTGCCAAGGACCGTAGAAATCGCATGCATTACACCGGGGCTCAATTGTGAATGAAATTAATGTAGGGCATCCATTACATCAAATGTGACAAAAATTTGAACTATAATAGGGCCAATTGGAAAAATTACACCTGGGTCTACAAAGATGTATCTACGGTACTGGTGATTCTCACTGTTAATACGCATACAGAAACTAAATAGTTTGCGGTTTCGAATTTTTCGGTTTTTTGACATTTTATTAACATACAAAAGATAACTGTTCATTCATAAAATCTTTTATTCAAGACTACAATTAAAAAATAAAATCAATACTTATAGTTAAAAAATATAGAAATAATATTTTATCGTTTTGTTCTTAATTACGAAAATAGTAGTTATTACCTATATTATTACTATTATGTAAACGCAATAATGAAATAAATACGTCCAAAATAGATTTAATTAATTTTTGTATTTTAATTTAATTATAAATCAGTGAAGTGTTATTGAATCGAGATTATGAGTGTCATAATGTCATCGTAACACTATAAATACTTAATAATGTTGTTACTGAGCAATAATTTATTTTTTATTTTCTTTATAATTTGTTATAACAAAATATATAATAACTTTTGGTTTTTTAAACATTATTAAAATAATATTGCTTTACATTTAAAAAACAAAAAACACAGATAACATGCATAGTACAAAAGAGAAGGTTACAGTTATAATAAACAAGATCGGATCAATCAAAACGCAACAAGTGGCGTGTGTCTGACAGGGAAAAATGATCCGGAATCTCCAGAACACTGTATGAATACATCGCAAGGCGACGACGAAACAAATGATTACATAACCCTTAGTTCATTTCGTTCGACCGCGAAAAACATCCACATGATAAACGTTACGCTAAACATTTATTTGATGGCAAAATTCAAGAGTTACTGCGAAATACATTACCGACGGGTCAGATTTGTATGATGCGAATGCGAGTGCTTTTCAAAAGTAATAATCTAAGTTAGTAATCGAGTGCATGATCGATTTATCGAGTTAGCCTAATTATACAAATTAAATTAAAAATAAATAAAAAAATAATTTCATTAATAAACGTTATCGTGATACATTATAGTATTTTATTAAATACATACGTATAATGCACATCATTAATTATCTGTTTATGTTAAGTTGTGTTAAAAATATACTCATAATTTATCAAGTAAATTGAGAACCTTAGGAAAATGCTTAAAAACATTTAAACATTTACGATTTTATGAAGATGACATTTTTATATATCTTTCTGTAATGAAAACAAGTCTTTAACTTTTTAACGGAAAATATAGCAAAATCTCGTATGTTTATATTAAATTTAAATTAGAGCGAGTGATAGTTTAAACAATTGATATCAAGTGAGAGAAAAATTTCCACCCTTATGGTATTATAGTAAAATTTATCTAAATAGATCATAAAATTATACACCCTTTATGTTTTTCATTGTTTAAATTGTTTTAACTGCATTGAAAGATGATATTTTACAAAAAGACAATAACAGAGCCTCTCTTCATTAATCTATTCTTATCTTTATTATTTAAATTTAGTGTTTGGTGTTAAAACTCTAAATTTAACCAATATGACAAATATAAAGTAATTGGTTCTTTGTGTTTCCGAATTTATAAACGGTTTTGTCAGAGTTTTAATAAAACAATACAAAACAATACATATTTTTTATTCTGAATTCAGATATTTAAAATCAATTTTGAAATTAAAACAATATTGTGATTTTTATAATAAAAATGTTATTATCATAAATACAAATTGTTTTAATTTATACAATATGATTAATATAATATAATAACCATAGACTAATAAAATATTAGTTTGTTATTATTTTAAATAATAAATTATAGAATGAATTACGTTGTGTTTAATCTTACATATCATTTGAATTTTGTAATATAAATCATGATAAAATGTAACATTATAAAAAAAATAAAAATGGATGTTCCATATACTTTGAAAGATTCGCAGTTTAACTTTTACTGCAGAACTACAGTTTTAATAATTAGTCTGCAATATAGCTGAACAACGAAGATTATTTTTCTTTAAATTTAATATTTTATTTATGTCATCCGGCGACGTTGACAGGCCGTAAAGTTTTATTTCATCACACCCAACGTAGTATACCCTCAGTCATTTTTTTCTGTGTGATTATTTTTTAAACGTTTTTTGACGGTCAGATAATAAATTAGACGATTCGTTTAGATTGACAACGTTAATGAACTTTTAGTACGCAGAGACGACAGCTTTTACGGTTGAATGATGTATTTTGTTTTTTGTTTATATTTTTTATAACTGTCACTGAAAGACTCTCGAACAACTCTCCAGTAATTTTCTTGTAAAAAAACAATTGTCGAGCAAATTGAATTACTGAAAGTTTTAATAAAAATAAAAAGTTTTATACTTACAAATATACGACGTACGGGAAATTACATTTTGTTGAGAGAAACGAAATGTCATTCCCCAAAGAAAATATTATCATTTTCTTAAGTATTCTCATTGCTGTTTTATACATCGTCGCAGACCGCTGCAGCGGTTAATGTAATAATATTACGGAATAACTCTCATTTGACAAATACAAAGTGTGCGATATTTGATCGGAAATACTTATAACACGCGGACGTGGTTTAATGTTACCACAACTGTACACCTACGGTTTCCCGCAGACATTACGACTTTGGACTTTGAAAATTGTTCGATTGTTATATTATTATGTACAATCGGATTGGCACGTCGAAGCTAAGATAATAATAAGATTCCGAATGTACAATATAATGTTGTACATAATATTAATATTATATAAGAGTCTAACACTCAGAGTATAACAATATCTTTGGTCGGAGTTGTCGAGGAATTCTGGTGCACGGGGTCGCGCGTATTGTTTTGCCAAGACGGCTACAGCGGCGGCAGCGTGGAATAAGATTTCTAATAATACAACTTTTCGGGGTATTAACCGCTACCGCGGTAATAGCGAGCGCGCTGAATGTGTGATTACACACGCGCGCATTGTTGTTGTAATTATTATATACGGTTCCAACTACGGTCGTTAAAATCGACGACTCGCGGGCGGGCGTCGGCCAATATCTTCATGCGTCATAATTCACGGTATTGGGCACAACTCGAAAGATATCTGATTTAAGGCGCAAACTTTTCGGCCGGGGTGGCGATACTGATGCGAGGAGCGAATTCCTGCGGCGGATATCTGCGCTCGCTCGGTCGGTCGGTAGTCGGCCGGTCGGTCGGTGGATGCGGACCGGACGAGAGAAACTTAAACAATAATTTGCGCGCGTATACTGCAGCACAGCACGGGGCGCCTAAGATTTTAGCCGAAACCGCTAGGACAGTACAGCGGGGAACCTTAATGGCTTTTAGTTGGGATTTAATACGCATTTGTCATCCAACGGGTTCACGTCGATTTCTCCTCTCTCTTTTCCGTTCTGATCGCGAGGCCCGATTACACCTTGCTTCACTCGCAACTCGTTCGTATTATACATCTATCGTGTAATATATATATATATATATATATCACTCTCTCTCTCTCTCTCCCTTTCTCTATCTCGTAATATTATTATTATTTTTTTCCATTCGAAGGTTCCTGGCTCTGCTTAATGAGGTAGAACGTGAATTATGTGCAATCAAGGACGCGTATCAGTTTCTTATCAGTTCCTGTATAGCAAAGTTTCACCGCCACAGACTGCCGTGATTTAGGTGTTGCTGCCGTAATTAGCACTCCGTTAAAACAATAATAATAATAATGATGATAAATATTAATAAGAAGAAATTACGTCTACCACACAAAAACACACTATTTATAATCGTTGCCCTTCAGATAGGTACAAACAATATTGGAATTGTGTATTTTCAAATGTCATAGTAATTTTCATCAGCTCTTTGAAATTGAATAGTTATGATCACATTGTATACAATAATCTAGTAAAAATACGCATTATAATCAAACTAAATTAAAAATATTAAATGAAAATCCGTTTTAAAAAAAACTTATTACATACTTTATTTTAATACAAAAAGTAAATAGTCATTCCTAAGAAAACGTATAATTAATAATAACATATAATCAGTATTTATTAATAATTGATAGTATGAATATTTGTCATAAATTATACGAGTTGGCTTTTACATTGTATCGATTAAATACTTAACTACTGTACTAAAGTTTAAAATTTAAAAATTCTTTAGTCATTATTTCACTTATGTTTTAATAAAACTATATTCTACATTGATTTTAAAAACAAGCTATTACGACTTTAATTTATTTCAAAACGTCATGTATAGACAGACAAGTTTAATTTTATTACGAATTGGAAATAAAAACCCATAAATAGTTTTTTTTCAATTAGAACTCAGTTCGAAAGTTATTTAATCTTAATTTTCACAATAGAAATAAATCGCGAGACTCGTGTGACCGACGAGATATTCGATGACTATATATATATACAGTATAGTTAGTTAATATATATTTACAGTAGTTATATATAACTTTTGATTAACTGATACGCAGACAACAATAAACTTTTACTTAAAACTATCGAAGCGAATACTTAAATTGTTAACAAATAATGTAGTATATTATAACTATTATACTGTATAATAACGATGTTGAATACTAAACGATATTAATTACATTATTATGTCCTATGTATACATTTAAAAAATTCAATCAAATATAAATTAAATATATTATAAATAGTCATGTATAATAGAAATATTGTGTAGTACAATTAATATTACAATATTAAAAATTATTATTTATAAGACCTTGATGTCTTTTTATATGCTACACTAACCTAGTATCAAATTTTTTTCATAGTAACTATGATAAATGTTCACATTTTCCTGATTTATTTAAAATCATGTTTGATGTTAGATATTAGAATGTAATTAACTTTCTTTCGTGTGAAATAATTTAATGTTGTTAATTAAAATTGCTGAATTTTGAAATTAATAAGAAACATCAAAAATATGTGTATCAATCAATTGATAAGACAATCTTCTGGTGATCGCGGTTAGTAATAAGAAAGAAACTACAAAATCTAAATTTTAATTTTTTTTTTTTATTCAATCTATACTTAAATTTGATAATTTAAACCAAGTCAACAGACAGTAATGTTACGTTAAAAAACGTACTCTGAATTCGACCGTCACACAATTATTGTATTAGTGGTACCCAAGCGAAAATTAAAGCAGGCCAAGTTTTACACCGATCAGGCCACTTTTGTTTAATATTTAAATTATGTTAGTAACTGACAATTTCACTTGCGATTCATTTTTTAGGAATTTACAAAGTTTTTTAGTTATAATTGTATTGAATATTTATCATAATATTCACTCCTAAAAAAACACGAGGATACAAAATATAAACGACAAAATGGTACAAATATACAAAAGACAATAAGTCCATGTTATTGTACATTATGAAATTGGCGTTTGCCAATTTATGAAATTATGAAATATGAAATTATGTATCAGCATGATAAAATAAGTAAAAAAATAGAACCATGGCCCATCATGCTCCCCCCTAATTAGCGTCTTTGGCGGTACCTAAAACACATCGAATTATATTATAATAATTTTAATGTTAAACGTCAAAAATTTATTTGACACGTTACCATTTTAATTTGTTATGAAATAATCAAAACAGACACAAATAATACACATGCTATATTATATATATAAATAGTAAACTATTTCCTGTACAATAATAATAATAATGAGTATAAAACACTCGTAAAAATCGATACCAATATTATTGTCAGACTACTGAAATGAAATAAAAATGAATAAAAAACGGTCACCGGTGTTCGAGATGTACCGCTCGGGGTTTACGACGGTGCGGGCGGCGGATATTATAACCGCGCGTCTAATGTTCGGCCGCGTCCGACTGGACATTAACGCGCGCGCACTCGGAAAAGGTCCCGAGCGGAATAACCATAACAATACTCAGGCGTTAAATTTAATAAAGGATTCAAAACAAAAAGTCATTAATTACGATAATGCGTTCTGGCTGCGCGTATATAAGGGATTATATGTCCCCGGTACCTATACACACACACACACATACACACACACACGCGCGCACTAGCTCGCGTAAATATAATATTATATAAATACGCATACGACCGACAAACAGAATTAAGGGACGACGCTGCCGTTTATGATATCTACATCATTTTAGTTTAAAACCATTATCTCAATGTGTTGCTGTTGCTCGCTCGCGAACCGCGGGGCTTCTGGTATACGTCTCACTCTCTCTTTCACACACACACACACACACACACATGCATAATCTACGAGTCTCTTCGCGGATGATGATAATAATAACAATAATAATAATAATAATAATAATTGTAATATTGTGTGTCCGAAAATCCTCTTTCGCTGCCGAGAGAAATCGAAACGAAACGCCGCGCACCGGCTTAACGATTACCATAATATTATAATATAATATAAACACGAGCCGAACCGGGTTCGGCGGCGGCGGTTAGCAATATGTTTACGAGACGCAAACACACTGCAGCACATTCACGGTTTTAACGACACCGTATATAGCACCTGTTTCTCCTCGACGAAGACTATTGTTATTATACGAGACTACGACGTTTCGGCCATCGGTCGGGTTTTAATTTTAATTGTTACGTGATTATAATTCACATTAGTCCCGTGCCACATAGATATCGGCGGAGAGCAAAGGCATCCCGCACGTCCGCGACGTATACAAATATACAATATAATATTACCGTGATATTCGGCCATAATATTATTATATTATAAACGACGACGCCGTTTTATCGTTTATTACTCAGAGCCGGACGGTTTCCCGGTTTACTCGGTTTTATATTATTATTATTATTATTATTATTACCACATTACGCACACGCACTCATTGTTATATTATTATTGTTATTAGTATTATACGTTATTGCCAACGACGAAATAAAGGACCATCCCTACATGTTCGAGTGCAGAAAATCACCTACTCACGGTACAATAATTATTTTCTACCAAGATCTAGGTCAACTTCCGATGATATTTTGGATTACGTTTCTGGATGGTGTTTCAAATTTTGCTTTTCCATCACTGAGTGTTCGAGTCAACAAGTAGAAAACATAGTCGTAAATACTTCGGAATAGTTATAACCCATCAACTATACTTTCCCGTGACTGCGAAACCTAGTGTGAATGTCGAAAGTACGATAATTATATTGCAATTTTGTTGGTTATCGCTATATTTTGTTAATTTAGAACATAACCATGATTTAAAATCGAAATTTAAAATTCTGTTAAACATATTATGTTTATAATACTTTACGATCTTAATATGTTATATTGTCTTGTAAGATTAACGAATAGTAAATGTACATTTTAGACAGTAAAATATCCATATCCATATCGTACTAATTATAAAAAAAAAAGCTTTATAACGTGTTGCAAAAAAGAATTAAAACGTAATTAGCCCATGATTTAACGTATTAATAGTGATTTGTCCACTATTAATTCTTCATTACGACGGAGGCAGACTGTAGTGTACGAACGGCGCGTTATATACATAACGCGTGATTAATGGTCAAATCATTTACTATTTGAGACGAATTAATTGCAAAAACCGTTAGAGAACGAAATCGCGTTGACGCGGTCGCGTGCTGTGTATTAACAGCTCGTTCTTGTTTTTCCGGAAACGAGCTCGCTGCGTTAGGTAGGTATATTATTATTATTATTATTATTATTATTATAATATACGACACGGTAATAAAATGTCTGCCCGCCGCGTTTACGTTATATTTTATTAACGGGCGACGGTATAGTTTTATTCATTTATATATAAATCGCGTTTGGGCACGGTGGAAAACGACTTTTGGGTAAATTAATGCATTTTCTTTGTCCGGTTTGATATTTTGTGCCGCGGCAATATGGCTGTGTGTGTGTGTGTTTTGTGTGCAGAGAGGAAAGCTTTTTGACGGTCGCGGGCGATGCGGCGCGGTTCGGGTTGCCTTTTCTTGTCACTTTCGTGTTTAAGCTGTTTGATTTGTAGTCCGGGTTAATTGAAATTCGAGAATCACCGGTCGCCACGGTCGGCGGCAGTAGGGGTGGCAGTGCGGAGAACAACGACGCTTCTCCCGCGTCTATACACACTCCGATGCCCGTCCGCAACCACCTCCAACCGTCACGCCGACCGTTTTCCCACACAGTAATGGAAAGGCTTGTCGTTGATTTAGTGCCGAGTTCTGACAGGCTATCCTCTTTGATTGCTCGCTCGAATGAGTTATTAACTGTACCGCCGCAGCCGACTTCATGACCCGGACCGTGTTGTTTTCCATCGTTTCTATAATTTTTTTAAAAAGCATTTACCGTGTCTGGGGGGGCCCGTATCGGGTAAGCAAAATTTATAATAGGTAAAACATAACAAAAAACTGTATCTTTATAATAGGGACAGGTGTCATGAGTTTATATTGCGATTGCCTGACAAAATATAATATATGACGTCGTATAATAATAGGTAACAATTAGACTTCATGAACTCTTCATAGAAGTCTTTTTTTTTTTTCATTTTGCTAATTCGATTTTCCTGGAGTTAGTTATTTAATATTTATTGAAATTGGAGCGAATAAATTATTATGAAAATAAATACTCCAGCCCACCACTAAATCGCTTGAAATATGACAACTGATGTAATGTGGATTGAAAAACGTTGGATGGGATTTCATCGAACCGATATTTCGTTGAAATATATAATGTAATTCTATTGTAGAACAAAAATATTACCTAATAGTATATTAAACGAGATAAATTATAATACAATTACACTCATCATGATCACTTTTTTTCACTTACATTAACTAATCTCCATCACATCGACAGTCTGTTTGTCAGCTATTTATTTTCTTTTCTCAAAAATATAATGGGAACGTATGTAACATTTTCTTTATCAATTTTACTACATCTTATCTCTATAAAACATGCTCGAACCATCTCAATATGTTCCTTTATATTTTGTCTATGATATCGAAGACGCTCCTATGCAGGTACATATTTTTAAATGGTTGCAGTGGGTAAATAAATAATAAATTCTACCCTAGTATTTTTTTATAATACACTTTGTATCACTGGTATTTCACTTTCTTTATTACTATTATTATACAAACTTTGAAATCACTCTCAACTCTACTGCACTCGTTAATGTTCTATCGTTTCTCACCAAGACGATAGTAAATTTCAACGTACACTTGTCGATATTTTTAAAATTCATAATATTATTTGGATATTCGTTAGTTTTTGGAAACATTAATAAGTTAGTGTTATTTATTTCGGAAACAAAAGTGTTGAGTAACAATTTCCTTCGTGGAAAACTGTACCAAAATAATCCTCTTAGCAGGCATGTAGACAAGCATTCGTCAAATTTCGAAATCCGTCGCGTAGAAAATTATGCTATTATACTCGTTTACCCTCGACCGTTTCGCACGTTTACCGCTCGATCACATAGGCGTTATACAGTTCGGGGATCGGGGATACGTCTACAACGTTATTTACAACCGGACGGACTCACGCATCGTTCGTAATTACCATAATTTATAATAATCATATTATTATAATACTATTATTGTTATTATTATTATTATAAACAGTAGTGGACGGGGTCGCGGGCGCGTAATAAATAACCGATTGATCGCGTCGGGGGCTCCGGTCGGTGACGGCGAAGGGACAGAAATGACCATTATTATTATTATTATACCATCCTCGCGGGTTAACAATATGCCAGAATTTATATTAAACGGGCACCGCGGGGATGACAGGGACACACATTGTTTCAGTGTATCGACGCCATTATAACATTATAATGTCGTCCGGGCCGCACGCGAATTTTCCGCGTTCCCCTCGCGACGTAGTCGTCGCGCGGCCGTTGATCGTTTTCCGGAAGGCTGAAAAATAAAAATTACACGACTTTCAATATATTATATAATACAATGTTTTTACGACGCGACTGCGATAAAACATATTATTGTTATTATACGCGTACAAACACCAGCAATGATTTAAAACGTAACCTCTCCGAATCGTGAAATATACTGTTATTATTATAATATGTTGCTCTGGCCTAAAACGACACCGCGTAATACAATAATTTACGATTTTACGATTGATGCGCACGCGCGTATCGGAGGAGGGATTTCGTCCGGCAAAAATCCTCGTCGCAGGCATTATATATAATATACCTATGTCCCCGAAGGACCCATGACTTCCGATTTTCAAGCTGCGACGGCGATCGGCACGCCGGAAGTCGTAGCGTTGGCGTTAAGCAATGTCCGTCTCGGGAGCGGGCTAAAGAAATTAACAAACGACCCACCGCCGCGGTCGCTTTTGATTCGGTCTCGGACATTTTATCCCGGACCGCAGCCGCGGTGATTCCCAACAGGAATTATTATTTTCCTGCCAGCCTGTATAATAATATGCTGCAGACTTGTGGGAATAGGACCATGAACACGGTCGTGGTAGCTTAAATTTCTATTCGCGTTGACGGTTCTCGATCATTGTTTGCATCGTATACACAATACACTATGAGGTCTTATCGCCGTAAATATATATTATACAATACGGATGCACGTCGTATGGATATAAAGTTTACTGTAGAAAATCCTTCGACGTTTCGAAAAAAAACGAGCTCGGTCACGTGTCTTTGTGGTAAATCGTGTACATACGCTGCTGGTCATATGAGTGGAAAAAAAACGACGATGAAAACGGCAAAAGGATAAATTATTTGTTTCACTTACAAACTGCTGTATGTTTTTATATAGCTTAGACATTATTATTTGTGTCATGATTCTGTGCGGATTGATTAGAACGCTTGGATGATTCGAGTGTTCGACAAGATTTGTCGTCCAAGAAACATTGGAATAAATTCCACGACGGTATAAAAACGCTCCAAAGGAAGCGATTCTTGTGAATTAATATTATTGTCGAGAGAAATTTATTTTGTACAACGCTGCAGTGAAGCAATTCAGACGACTTTTATTATATTGAAAAATGTGTGTGTCTGTGTATATAGTTTATGTCTAGTATTGCGTTTTGAGTCATTCATAAGATATAATATAATAGTTAGTTGGGAAATGTTCTAAGAAAAAAATGAATAAAATTACAATACAATCATAAATAATTCAATAACGAAATAGAATGCAATAACATTTGAACATACCTAGTATTATATAGCAAATAGTAAATAATTAATAATAATCATATTATGTATATATTTATAACAATAATTAAAATGCACATTTTAATTTCATTACTTTCAGAATTATTCGTATAGAATATCTTTGAAATATATGTAAAGATTAATATTAATTTGCTAATAATAATTACTGTAATTTGGACAGTTCAATTTGTTATACTACAAACAATTTATGTGTTTAATTAAAATATTTAAACATAATTATTACAACTGGATTTTTTAAAAGTAATTTATAAGAAAAGGTGTTTATGCAGATATGATAAAAAATAAATACAATTTCCCAATATTTTTGAAATAAAATGATTTAGTAAATCACAAAATATGTGTTTTCCAGTTAAATGCTTCCGATTAAATATTTTTTACGAATTGAGCAAATGTTTCGCTCGGATGACTAGTACTATAAAATACCCAAATAAACTAACGAACCGGGTCCTAAAACTTCAATTTATTTGTATAGTCTTTGTAAATATAAAATAAATACAAGAAAATCGTTCAGGTCATAAGTTGTTTTTAGAGAGCCACGAATTTATAAGTAACAAAGAAAACAAAATGGGAAACACAATTATTGAACCGAGTTGTACACAGACAAAACGAACCAGACAACAGTCGATAATAAAACCAATTGTATAAAGACATTTATAATATTTGAGTTTATTTCTTTAACAATTAATTTTTATTATTAAAGCGCTTCATATATATTAAAATTAAATTAGTTTAAAAATATTACATACAACCTAATCCAATCTAACTTAACGTGTAAATAACAATATATGTACGGTTAAAATTATCCGATTTATATTCTTTTAAACGACAAAGTAACGTTAAAAATATTAAAAAATGTTATAAAGAAGACGTGATCCTAGCCTAATTTTTTGTATAGCTATCTCCGTCTAACAAACGGGAAAAATAACAAAATAACAGCTATGTAAAACGCAGACAAGATGGTTTGGATAGAATTTGTATTTTCAATCGATTTCAACGGTCGACGACGACTGCGACTTTGTTGTACTGGACTGGTCGCATGCGGTGCAGCAGTGTACCTGATTTGCCTATATAACGCGCCGGCATACAATTACGTCGTCACCGATAAGACTTATCTCACTTATCTTAGCAAGATAAAGTATAAACATTTATTTTAGCAAATTTAAAGAGAACTATATTGTGGGGACAATGTCATATATTTTTATTAAAACTTGTCTGCCAAAGAAATTACATCGTGTTAAAATGATAAAAAACTCAATAAACCTGACTTCATTGCCAGACAATGTTTTACAAAAACATTCGAAACATGTTTACCTTTAAATTGGATAATATATTTTTATTCTCCAAGTTTCAAACTTTACTTCACAATTTATGTTGTTTGTGGATATGATTAGGCTATATTCTCTGCTGATGGACGGAGCTAAACATTGGTGCAAACATGTGAGAAAAATGTCTTTATATTATTTTACTTAGTGATTGGATTGCTAAATTTTCGGATTTCGACCGCGGGAAATAATTTTAACGTAAAATGTAAAAAGTATCTATGGTGATGAACGTTTTCTTCCCCTGACGTATAAAAAGGAACCTATATTAATAATGGATTTAATCGTCAACTATATTGTATTTTGTTATGCTTGTGCATATATTCGATTTCATAAAAGTTGGTAACCTGTAACCTGTGTTACGTGCGAATATTAAACGGAATCGTCCTTACAACGATTATGCGTATAAGACTTGGCAAAAGGCGCATGCGATGTAAACAACGGTTATTATCATTATTTTATATAAACACGCGTGTCTATATATATATATATATATTACACAAAATATTGTAAACCCGTTCCCGTAAAAGCATTTGCAGAGTCGGCATATTATCATCTTTGTTGTTGTTGGTAAGAGGTTAGTGTCAAAGCCTACGCGGTAAAAGGTCGTTATTGTGTTTTGTGTACGTCATAAACGCAATGACGGTATTGGATGGCGGACGTATACCACGACCGGGAACGGGGTATCCCTTCATTACCGTTGATCCTAATTCTTCGCAATATTATTATTATTATTATTATTATTATTATTATTATCATCATCATCATTATTATCATCGTTATTATTACTATCGCGTAGTCATCACACCGAGCCGTCGTCATTATTATTTTTATTATTATTATTATTCAAATAACCTGCGGCAGCGGAACGACAGTGAACAAGGGTGTGGGCACTTTAAATATATACAGGCGAGCGTTCTTGTCGTAATAATTTTACATTACATCGACCGCAAATGGCCTGTTACACGCACCGACGGTGTACGTATACGATGACGATAATAATAAATATATATAAAAAATACCGCAAAAAACGACGTTGATAATGTTGATGAAAAAATTGCTTATAAATAGACCTATAATAGTCGTTAACCCGTTCATTTCGAAAAATGTACTGCCGACGTAAGCATTACAGGTGAACAGTACTCTGCCGCTATAGTACCTATAACGGTCGAGCTGTTTAATAATTAACAATTAACCGCGAGCGAGCTCGTTATATTGCTTTACACGTCTATATTGTTTACGACCGAAACGTTTTTTTTTATTATTATTTTAATGATAATAATAATAATTCAAACAAACCTTTTTAAGTAGAAAGTATAATATAATGTCGGATAAAGGATTTTTCTGCGGATTTTAAATACAATTTTATTTTATAGGTAGGTACGTTTGCACTTGTACACTTATTTCATATTATATAATATATTTTTATGTGCCTAGTTAATAGTTTGATTGCGAAATTAAAATTTATAATGTGACCTATCACGAAAAACTTATTCGTTATTATTATTATTATTATTATTATTATTACCTATTTCTATTCTTAATACTGTTTAAATACAACATAACATTATGTATCATGTAGGTTTAACGAACATTAGATTTGATTAAAAACTATTATTACGCACAAAAATGTATTCTATATTTGCTAACAGATTTCAGTGAACTTGTTTCTTAAATTGTTTGTCTACTCAAATAATGTTTATAATGATCATTGTTTAAGAGTTTCAAACAAAGGTATGTAAACGAGTTACGCTATATTATATTTGTAGATCCATCTTGACTTTGATTTTGGATAAGACGAGTCAAATGCTTTCTAAAATTGAATGGCACCATATTAATACACGTTATTATAATATTATCTTAATAATAGTCTCTAAAAGTCTTATGATTATTTTTGAATTTTTATACATTATAATTAAACATTCAATTATTTATGCCATAAAATTAATGTGGCATACGGACTAATTGTTATTACTATTTCAGGTGAAAAAAAAACTGAACCATTGGCATTGTTAAATTAATATAGACATTAAAACGACTAAAGTTAACTGAGGTAAAATACATGTACTTAATATGAACTTCCACGCATCGATAAGATTAGTAGGATAAAATGTGTTTTGATTCTATACAATAAGATTATCTGAAACAATTTTGTAAAGATACTTTTTTAAAGAATTACTAACCACAATAATAATAATATGTACTTGTTTAGAACAATAATTCATTTCATAAATTTTCCCCATTAACTGATGTGTTATGTAATAGATTATATAGTACTGACACAGTTGTTAATAGATTTGAATCGAAATAGTATTTGTATTGTGTTCAGGAAATACAAGATAAACTTATCTTTATAAAAACGAGAACAATACACTACACTCTACGGTCAAAACCTAATCCTCCAGAGTGTATAAGGAGCAGTTACATTTCAACTATTCGAGAGTATCTTTAGAGACCGAAACTAATTCGTGGGATGATTCCCATGGGCGTGCAAGTGTTACTTAATGCTATAAGATACTGTTTTGTAAAAACACGTGTTCTAAAAGGTTTGGACAATATTGGTTCGAGAACGTAGTTTTAAAGTTTTTGTGACTATTCATGATGTTTTTATAGAAAACATATAAGGTAGAAAATGAATTTAGATTAAAATAGGAAAGCCAATGCCAGATGACGGATTAAAACATTCAAGGTTCTCGTCTCCTCAAGTACTAAATAAATATAGTATATTTTTGTTGTATTAAAATTTAAAAAACAAAACAAATACGAGTACTTTAAAACATTAATTTTTGAGTATAGCCTCAAAGCTAACATAGTAACGGTATTCTGTACAAGAATCCTCAATGTATTCCGTAAAATTCAGCCCTAAAATCTTAAGGTAAATAAAAATGTGTTTAATATTATTTAATATACATAGTATATATTTTTATATATAATTGATGTACCGATCAATATTCAATAAAACCATCATCATCATGATAAAACATCATAATAATGTTAATGAAATTTATAATTAAATTAATATTATTTAGATACAATAACATACAGAGTGTAATTTCCATACAAAAATAAATTATAAAAACGTACCGAGCAGGTATGCGTTTAAAAACAAAAATGTTTCATTCACAGTAGGGGTGGATGGGTCAAATTAGGACATTATGTGTTACGAATTATGCTTATTGTTATTAATTACTATTTAGTAATTTAGTATACATGTTGTATAACACTATTAAATATAGAGTATGAAAACAAAATTGTCAATTAAATGGGTTGAAAAAACGTGTTGCGTCGTCAAAAAAAAGTTCACGCCGCTACTGGTTTTACGCGTACATCTAAATCATCATGTCTCGCAGTGAACGTCCTTATGTAATACGTTTGTTGTGCTTTCATAAAATGTCGACATACAATACACGCAGACAGAGAAATGCATTTTAATATGACTTGAAAATAACAAGAAAAAGCACTAGAACCTTTTTGCAGAGACGTTTATCGCATTACGTATGTTGTACTTATATACTAAATATAATAGGGGTGTGCATCCATTTTCTCACTAAAATAAACCGTTCTCCAACACGTTTAAGTTTCTGGGCAGAAACCGTTACGTTTTGAGATCCTGTTTCCCGACATCGTATAATATTATCTTATTAAATCCGACAAATACGCGGCGCTTTTGAGTATAGCTTATAATCAGTTAAGTGTCTCTCATAACACGTTGACGAGTAGACTCTATAGAAAAGCGTACGACGTTCAAATTGTCGTGAAATATTATAAAAAAAAAAAAGGGACGTAGAATATCATTAAAAAGGTAAGTAAAATAACTGCTTATGCATTAATTTATAAAAAAATAAAAATAATAATAAACGTTGTAATACATATTCGTACCGAGGTTGCACACAATATATATATTATACAAATTGCATAATTAAATATTTATCAACTAATAAAATCGTTACAGAATGTTATTCTGTTGTATTTCGTATTAACTGTTCGCAAGGGTTAAGATACCAATTAATCAAACATATGAAATTATTAGCATTCAAGATAAGCTGTTAAAACAGAATAACGAATGCTCGTGAGATTTTTGTGAAAAAAAGAAGTTAATTTGTGTTTAATTTACGTTAAGAATAATCTGATATAAGTCGAATAAGTATACTTACTGATGATTTTAACTTAGTTAAATATAATATTTATTGTGAAATTGATTAAAATATGTACTGAGATTGTTTTAGATTTTCCATAGGTATACCTACTCAATAATTGATATTAATATAAATTGTCAATTAATATTTTTCTATGTTAAATAATTGTATTCTAATCGTTATAAAATTATATCTGTGTTTATCCCTATTCAAAGTGAAATTCATTTTTAATCCAACTATATATTGTTAATTCAATAGATAAAAAATCTATATATTCGAAAGGTGAATTAATGATGTTGAAGTAATATCAATGTTTGTAAACAGTTTTATTGATAGTTCTGAATAGACGTTTTATTGCAATCAGAAAAATGTATTCGAATGTTATATTATATAATATAATTGTCAAACGGTTTGAGAAAATAAAAATATTAAATTTTATTAAAAAAAATTTCGTATACATATGTTTGTGGTGTTTATAAAATTTCATAAAATTAGTTCTATTTTGCATACCACTAGCAGAAAAACTAGTTATTTACTAATTTTCCTTTAACAAACAAATATTGTTTTGGATTGTTTTATATTATGCGCGCAAACTATGCAAACTTTTTTTGTAGACTATACTTGGTCTGTTGGGGATTTTTTGTTTATTTTGTTTTCACGAGATAAATATTAGTTTGAAATTTGAACTAAAACACAGGCGTTCTGGCATCGACTATCGAAATCGGGATAATTTCTATTGTTCGTATTGCTTGTTTTGTTTTTATACACTTTTACTTGGATTATACCGTTAAAACAAGAACGAAAGACGACAATACGAAACACACATCGCGCAGAGAGGTCTAATAATAATAATAATAATAATATAATATGCTACGAGGGGAACTTTTGCAGCGGCGGCGGCACAACAATTCGGCACATCTGGCGGCGAAGACATCTCGAATTTATGAGTGACCCTGGTCGGTTTTCGTCGGAAAACGACGAGTTAGGGAGGCAGCGGAAGGAGTCCGAAATGAAAACGCAGTCACCATCACCCTCCACCGTCCGTTGGTATCCTTTTCCCGGATCTCTGTATAAACACCGTGCACCCCATCTAAAAGAGCACAATACATAATATACAG
>CM023359.1:42832163-42914595 GCA_013282895.1 Eriosoma lanigerum | reverse complement strand
TAATGACCGAAACTTGAATTTACATTAGTAATTAGAACGCGGTGTGGAGGCGGCGGCGAAACAAAGAGGATATAATAATAATAATAATAATAATAATAATATATATGTATAACGTTGGGAGTTTATATACGTTCACGTTAGAAAAACGACAGCGTAAGAGCGGGGAGGTAATGGTGGGAGAATGAGGGGAGCGATGCCGGGGTTATTTACTGTCTGGCCGACCATAAACGTCTGTGCGCGTTTGTAATATACGGCGCGATAACACATTACGCGCGGTGCGGCGTGGGGACACGGCAGTTAGTACTCACTAATGCCGTGTTTGTCGCCACCGCCGCCGCCGCCGCTATAATAATATACGCGACATAAAATACACTCCGCCGTCGTGCGGGGGAACGCCGAAAAGTTTTCACTCTCACGTCTGTGAGATTTTCGAACGCTGACGTAATATTTTTCGCCGTTCGTACGACAATAACAATAATCATCATATTTCACAATAAAATATTAATTATTTATAGTTACCGGAGTGTGGAAAATTCAAGCAATGTGTTCACAATATCGAAATATTTTATTATTTATTCCCCGATTTTTGTTCACGTTTTTCAATAATAACTTTTCAGCTATTTCACGTTTATGTCCATGAAAGTCACTTGATTATGCACAGTCTATGTACGTTTTATGTATTATGTCGACAAGTTTTTACGCGTTTTATTTTCTATTCAAAATTGTCAATCCGATTTTTGACCATACTATTTTATAAATTAGCATTTGATAATCGATATCGTTTAACAAATTAATTAAACTTAATATATATAAAAAAAAATTTTAAATAGTGTACGTTTTATTTTTTGTATCCATCGCTTTAAATAATAATATTAATTATTGGAGTGCACACAAAGGATCGATTACGCGAAATCGATAAACAAATAGTTTTTTTCGTTCATTACATTTACGCTTTTATTTATTTGGGACAATATATAATTCTGCTGGATTAGTAGATTTCACTGATACTTTATGGAAACGCCATGTCGACAACAGAATAATAATATAATTTCGTGTGAGATTATATTATATTTTTGTTTATATTTATGAAACGAGTTCGGTTGTGATCGTCGATAATTGTAAAAGTAGCCTTATCCTACGAGCGAACGTGCGTAGACATTAGCTCTATACTATTTGTAATTTGTAAATTAGCTATAGTTATTATAATACTAAAAAACTTGATACTAAAATCTGGTGTTTTATACATTAATAAAGTAGTTTAATTCAAAAATAAATACAGTCTACTAAAAAGTAGAAACTAAATAATTTTATTATTTATTCCAACTAAATTGGTCTTATATTATAATATAAACATTTAAATAAAAAATAAATTATGAAAAAATAAAATAAAATAATATTTTTGCATTATTAAAATTATTTCATGTTTAAAAACATATCTTACATGACCAAAAAGCCATCTTTACGAGCATACACTATACATATTTTCTAAGGTTCATTAAATAGTATACCTAAGTATTAAAAATAATATATTCAGATAATCAATACTTATCCTAATTGGTAAGATATGTTAAAATTTATATTCAAATATTATATGTTATAATTAACTATTAATCTTGCGAAAATAATCCATACGATTTACTAACGATTAGTAATAAATCATTGACTTGTGAAATACAATGTATTACTTACGAAATGACATTTTATATAATATTCAATTTTAACAAATCCGTATTCTTTAAACCGAAGATCTTTGTCAAATAAATATAATATAAAATGAATTTTACCATTTATTGTACAATATAGAATAAACGTTAACATATTTTATGCAGAATGGATTAAATTATATTGTTTAACTGTTAAACTACTATATTATCAAATTTAGTAAGTTATTCCAAAGACACATAATAGTAATATACGATTATAGTTTTATTTTCCTCGTTGGATTGATGATCAACGATTGCAGAATTTTAATAATATGTTTTATGGATCCCAATATTTTGGCAACATCTACAAAGTTTAGCAATCTTTTAAAAGCAATTCCAAGAGGAAGTTTCAAAACGATCGATCGTTTGATGTGCATTTTTTTTTTTAAATATGTACACACTATTTTAATTAAAACAAGTTTCAATTTTGGCAGCAATGATGGTCGTTTTGTTTATCGGATCACCGAAGTTTTTGCGTTTGTACAGTGTGTGTACAGTAATAATTTATAAGCAAATTGACGTGTTTTAAAATATTTCTCTCTGGCTGTGAGTTGCGCTTTCACTTTTCGTTTATAGAAATCGTTTTGGTTCTGAACAGAAATTAAATTGAGAGCCCTCGGCAGGGGTTGGCGAGTTTTGATTTCCTCTCTCCTCGTCCGCATCGATATATTACCCTGCCAGACTATCCTTATTTGTAAGTTTTTTTGTTGTTGTTGTTGTTGTTGTTGTTTAACAAGGTGGAGAATTTCCCAAAGAGATTAATTGAGGCCAACGCAGAGGAAAAAGAATGCGGGACCCGGTTATTGACAAGTGGCTGATGAACAAATCAGTCATCCGCAGCTTGTTAAACGTACCTGCCTGCCGCCATTCTTGCATCACTCAAACGCACTTTGACAGATTAAATTTACATCGTTGAGTTTTTGCTTTTTTCGCTCTTTTGCATTTATTTGCCCCCAGACGTTCGGCTTTGTCAAGAATTAATAGATTGCAGGGAAATACAAATAAATAAAACCGTAAAGAAAAATCTTTCACCTTTCATTACCGCCGTTTGACGTCTTATCAAAATTCATTCTTCTTTTGTCCCTCTGATTTTTGCACTTTTAATTATTTTCCTTTCAATTAATTTCTTTCCCTCTTCCTTACGTTTTTTTAATTTTTTATTTTTTTAACTTCGGTAAACTTTACTTTGTTTCTCGACGTCCGTCAATGTTAATTTATTGCGAAAAACGAGGAGAAAAAAAATTACTTATCACAATATTTTCTGTCTATACTTATAAGTTTTTTTTTTTAATTTCTCAGTACACTATTGTCAAAACAAAACATTTTGACAACTCACTATGACATCGCATATACTTTATATTATATAGTGTTCATCATCGGAATACAAATACGCACAAGTGGATAATAGCCAACTACTCAATTAAAATTAAATTCATTGACTACCTATATTATTCTTAAATGTATTAAAAATGTATTATACTTATTTTAGATTCTGAACGAATCGAGGAATGTATTGGTTTTACAAAAATGTTTTATTTTTTATGTCTGAGAATAATTTCTCGTGCAGAAATAATGGTCCGATTACCACGAATGATTACCAGGGTATGTTTTCGGTAGAAAATTTCATCTGTACTTAGATAGATCTATTAATTAGCTTATTTTTCAAATTTTTCAAAAGTTGTTAAACTGAAATGTTTATTTATTTTAAAAATATTATCATCATAAACAATATATAAATTATTTTTTGTTTTATTAATTTTACGTAAAAAATATATTATTAATTATAAAAGTAGAATACTTTTGACTTATAATTTGTATTTAACGCGTTATATTATTATAGCAAAATTTTTAATTAATTATAATTGCATTTAGTTTCATGTAGAATGCAAAAAAGTAATAATGATATTTAAAATTTTAAACAATATTGTATACGTATATATATATATAAATACTAAAAATATATACTAGTATAAAAAAATGTATTATAATCATTTATGATTAATTTAAATATAAACTAATAATAGATACTGTAAAGAATAAATAAATTAAAAAACTTAACTTACAACATTTGCAACTTCAACTTTTAATTACATTTGAAAGTAAAACTATTTTTTGGTATTTCCTGCAGAACTATATAGTTGAAATAAACAATTACATATTAGCGTAATAAATTATATTTTTTATCTACTATGTATCTACGTGCTTCAATGACATGCTAACTGATTGATTAACGATAAGCCTAAAAAAAATTTTTTTTTTTTCTGAATACAAAACTATGCGTGATGAACAAATAGATATACTTAGGTGTAATATATACTTACTAATATGTACTTACGTTTATTATTTATATAGTAAAATAATATGACATACAAAGTCAACCTAATTATTCGACAATTGTGAGCATAAAACGGTTTAGTAATTAAAGTATCATTTATATTTTTTATTGTTAAATTAAATTATTATTTTAAACCAGTTTTTATAATACAATGTGAACTAATTACGCAAAATCAGTTAATGGGTAATATAACAAAACATATTTATAATAATCATGTAAAATATTAATAATAATAATAATAATAATAAAAATAATATTAATTTGTATTACTGTAGCGTTTAGTTTTTACAGACGAAGTTGTAACTTTACTTGATTATTAGATATTTTTTATTGATAAATAACTAATATACCTAAGTATTTTTAAATCTTTAAACGTTTATTAATAAAACAATTGGTCTCTTATTGAATATCATAATTGAAATGAAGAGACAAAACTAAAATACTACACAATAAAAAAGAAGAGCAACATATTTTAAACCCATTTACTATACAATTTCTTTTAATATTGGTAAAATAACAATAAAATTTTAACGAAACAATAATGTTGGAAAATATATTATATATACTAAATAATGATCAGAATTTCGTGTTATAAAAAAGTAAAGATAAGTGGGGATGTCGATTGTGAACGTTCCTCCTTCGTCCCTTCGGTCCTCGGAGAAATTAGTGGTTTATTATACATAAGATTTGAATGCAATGATATTGCATTAGAAAATACGATTCTGAGCGAAACTCAATATATTACAATATGCTATACTAATAATCCATTCCAAAATTTTACTATGTGTGTAAATTACGAATTTAAATATTTAAAATAAATTTCAATTTCCTACGATCTAAACTTATTTATTTATCAAAAAATAAAATAATGAAACCGTAATTTTGCCGATTTTCAAAAATTCTTACTTTATAAAGAAGTTGTGGAAAAAAATGACAGTCACGATTTTCAAAATATTTTGTAAAAACATTAAGTCGAATATGTCTAGACTTTGACAAAATTTTCAAACCAATAAACTAAAAATTGCAGGAAATATTAAAAAATTTTATAAAAAAAGCCAAAACTCTATACTTAGTTAGAAAATTAAACATTTAATTCTAAATTTTTTTTTGTAATGAAGTTCATCTAAGTTAATACTAAAAAAATTTTCAAAATACTATGATTAAAACTCAATTAGTTAACATGAAATTAAAAAATTTGAAATAATAGAAATCATAATTTTGCCAATTTCCCGCCATTTTTTGGTAGTTTTTCCCCTCCCAAGGAAAAGCTTTTAAGAATTTCAATTTTTTCTATAATGTAAAACACTTATGTTGACACTTAAAAAAAGTTTCAAGTCCTTATGCTCAAATAGTTATCACGAAATTAAAAAAAATTAAAATAATGAAACCGTTATTTTTCCGATTTTCAAAATATTTTGTAAAAAGATTAAATATTATATGATTAAACTCCTTCAAATTCGTCAAAGCGATAAACCAAAAATTATCAGAAATATTTAACAGTTTTGGAAAAAAGTTCAAAGTTTTGTACTTGGCCAAATAATAAACCAATCCGTTCTAAAATTATACCACATATGTATATTACCTATGTTTATACTCAAAAAAATTTTTAAGTCCCTAAAATGAAAACTCAATTAGTTATAACGAAATTAAAAAATGTAAAATAACAGAAATTGTAATTTCGCCGATTTTCCACAATTTTTTTGGAATTTTTCACCTATAAAGGAAAAACTTTTGAGAAATTAAAAAAAAAAACTAACACATTGTAAAACTAACACATTCTTTGTTTCGCTCAGAATCTAAAATGGTGTACATTATTTACACGTTAATGATATCATGTTTATTAATTAATTTCCTGTGTATTGATTTAAAATTTTAAACTATCAAATAACATCAATTGATATCAAATGATAAATAGTTTCATAAAATAATTTTAAAAAACAACTGACTTCATGTGATACATATGAGTATAAGGTGTTTTTATAATTCTTCGTATATATAAATAATAATACATCGTAGTTTAATTAATTTTAGGCTTAATATAATGATACCAAAAATAATAATAAATATAACATTATGAGTAGTTTATGATGTGTAAATCATTTCCATTTATAATGAAAAATGGTTAAATACATATTTCTTTACAACCATATTAATATGTTGTATATACTGTGCAAGTACTCAAATACTATTTCAAGTGTCTCAGGTTAAGTAAGATTGGTACAAAATTGTGATTTCTTCAATTATATTTCATATTTTCATATAGGAAATAGATTATGATATTTAACATTAACTTCAATAGTAATTGACACAAATTGATCTGTTGTTTCTTCATTTCCGTGATTTTGTTGTACTTATTATTAATCTTTTCATTTCCAAAACAATGGATAAATATCATATTTAAATATGAAAGTAAATAAATTTTGATCAAAGATTGGTTATATATTTTTGTTAATTTAATAATATAATGAAAATTTTAATGAAGTATTGATACCATTATAATAGATTATATAGACACCAGACGTGTAAAATTCATAATTTAACTCGAACGAATAATGATTATTATGTTAAATAGTGTATAATATTTTAAACTGGAATGAATATATTATACTGACTAGAGTTAATATTGCGAAGGGTTTGGCATCATAAAATAATTAATTAAAATGTAAATAAAAATATGTTGATATGAATATCGTTTACTGAATTTCGTTTAATATTATTTCCAAATAGATATCTTTAAAGCTTAACTAAATATAATTTGTGTGTTTAATTTAGATTTAGATAGCGTTATTGTCGATCATTTTCAAGGTATAGTTAAGTAAAATTAACATAGAAAGTAATCGTTCCCTTTATGTTTAGAGGGAAAACGGTACAATAATTTTCTCCTGTAATTACCTATCAAGAACTTTAAGTGAATTTGAAAATGCACAGTTTTAACGTTTATAATAGTTAGTATTAAGTATTTAATTTTCACACTTAAACCTTGAAAATAGTTATATATATATATATATTTTCCTTTATAACTACCGATGTGTTATACACATTATACCTTCCTTCAGTTGTTTAAATTTTCTATGTAACCATTTGATCAAAATTATAACAAATATTCGAGTTCCTTAATTGGTTTTTAATTATTTTATTTTATTTAAGAAAAATAATTAATATTTTTAGCACATTTAAAAAAATAGGTGGCTATTATTGTATTTATAATACTAAATCGTATGGTTCAATAAAATATCCTCCGCGTGTTCTAAATCCGAGATATATGGATTTTAAATTTTAATTGTAAACACATCCCATTAATAATTGTGTTTTATATTCAAACTGTTCTGTACAAAACATTTTTAAATTGTTAAATTACTTTATTAATTAATTGCTACGTAATAATTTATTATTTTAAAATATTGTCTAAATGACTCAAAAATATATATGCTTTTAAAGCTAATTGATTCGCCGATGAAATAATATTTTTATTTTATTGATGATCAAGTGTTGTGATAATCAGACTATATTTACAATGCTTTTGCAATTTAGAGAATGCATTTATTTAAAAATAATTGGACTGTTATTTCACTGCAGTGTTATAATTTCTAAAACGCATTCGGTTTAACAATTATAAAACTTTTCCTAGTCAGTTTCGCAAGAACGAAAAAAAAATAAACGCTAAAAATAAATTATCGCACGAATGAGGTGAAAAAAACGGTCGTGGATGGTTTTTGGAATTTAGAACTAGTAATAATAGAGACGGAGAGGAATGGTCCTATTATTATAACTTTTCGAATGCAATTATGGCATAATTACGCTTCAAAGTCGTTGGAAGTTCTAAAAAAACCAATTTTATTAAAACTATTAAAGCGCGGAAAGCAGGTTGTTCGTTAGGCTAATGCCGTTTTGGGAAATCTGCGGAACGGTGGCGGGAGCAGAGAAAAGAAGAAAAAAATTGTTGAAATAACACTGAAGATAAAGGAAAAAAGAATTTTGAAATATAATAATAAAATTACTATGATTGCAATGACGAACAACGTATTAGTTTTATACGAGGTGTAAATAAATAAAAACATATTTAAACCAATCGTCTGTTGATAATTGATGGGATAATTTACGACAAAGATAGTAAATTTTGTCTGCAGACTGCAGTATCTAAGTAACTTTGAATTTATTATTTTTATTATACATTTCATATAAAATTTTTTCATATTTCATATATAGATAACTAATGATGGAATCTTTTATCGCAACATATAAGGTTAATAAAAAAGAAAATATCAGGTCTACCAACCAACTTTACCAAAACTGGCAAGCAATTCAAATCCGGCGTTACTTTTGAATGACCCTACACATTACACATAATGTACCTAGTACATTATATTGATGTAAAAAATTAACGTTCATCGTTTATTATCGTTTATAATAATTTATTGCTACTAATTTTAATATAATATAGGATAATATAAGCAAAAAAACGTATTAATACATTTAATAAATAATTAATAAATTAAATTAATATATAATAAAAAGTTATTATCATCTAGTGGATGTGCAAAAATTATAACGACTGATTGTGCCTGCTATTGGAAAACGAAAACTACCACTACCGTATCTGTGTGGAAACATTCCATTCTATAACAAAGGAAATTTATCGAGGTTAGTGATTTCAAATGTATCAAAAGAATGTAGTAAAACGCGAGATAAAAGTGATTACCTCCATTACAAAATATTATTGGAAAAATACGCCGAGCTCGATAATTTACCGCATAGAAATTATCGTATCTAAAAATGTGTGTTTGGGTGCAATTTACCATTGATCGGTTGTCCGATTCCGTGGCGATGCGGGCCTTGGCTACGACAACATGAATTCAACGACGTATAATATACTAATTTATTCGCATTATTTAACCGTTGGAGATTAGAACCTGGCCGCGGTCGAAACGATAGAATCTCGACATGATTCGAAGACGTCATCGGCTGTACGGGATCCGACTGCGGGAGCGGGAGCGCGTTATATTCTAATTAAAAAGTCGATAGCGCCGTTCCCGGACGCGGCCGGAACTGCAGGTGTACGGGCTTTCGTTTTTCCTCGTGAAACTTTTCAACGGCGGACGTGACACGGTTCGACGTCGAACACAAATGGAAATGTTTATAAGAATTTCCTATACAATTAATATGTAAATGAGCATAGTGAATCCGCGGAGAAAGAGCGAGCGGATTTCGGGTAAGACGCGTAGGAAGGTGTCGTCGACAAGGGCAATGAAAAACGCTCGCGGGGTCGGCGGCGGAATAAATTTCGGACTCGCGTGAAATAATACACTGAAAGGTCGCGCGCGGCCGGATAACGATAATAATAATCCGCAGTCATTCTTATATAAGTACAACAATATAATATATATACCGTCAGCACCGTCGTAATAATAATTACTATTGCTCCACCACCGTCAATCCCGCGAAGACGACGATGACGACGAAATGGATCTTATAAGTTTAGTATATACGAGTATATATATATATAAACCTTACCTCTTCACGGTCGTGTTTATATGCTAATCGATGCGAGAGACGTGCGTTTTGTTTAAACCTAATAAGCTTAAACGGGGATATCAAGAAATATGTCTCCGCGCGTATACGTCTTTCACAAAAAGTTTTCAGACTTTTGTTGTGTACGACCTAACCGCTTTATTCATCTCGTTATTATTCTTATTCCTCCTGTCCGCGGCCGGTGGTGTACTCGCAAAATATACATAAATATCATCCGTCCCTCGCGGTTTTTGCGCCACGTCTGCAGTGTTATAATACAATACGGACTGGTTATTAGTCGTTTTTTTTTCACTCTCAAATAATCATTCGTCACCTGTATAATTCGTTCTATACAGGGAACTGATAAGTGTTCCTTTTTTTTCTTTTATATATATTTCACTAAGGTGATATTTCAATTTTTATATGTAAATTACAATAAATATTAAACGAACTAACGAACAAACGATATCGATAATTTAATTACAGTTAATGAACAGAAATGGATAGGCCATTTTGTCGTCTTTATATAATGTGAATGGATTCTATGGTATAGATTCCATGCTATTGATAATAACTAAACAAAAGAACACAAGGTTAACTACAGTAGAAATATTGATAGATCGCATCTGATCATAAGGATGTGTGGATAAATTCTAGCCTCGTATAAGATAAACACATAGTCGCCGAAAAGAATCGTAGAATTAAATCGGGTGTTTTTTGAGGAGAATTTTCTATCGAGAAAACGATTTAATTATGAAATTTCATATTTATATAACGTTTTCGCCAAATTGTACTTTTTTTAATCAATTCAATCTCTAATTTTTTCCCCTGTAATATTATTTTCGAGAGATGGTGATATGAACAATTTTGTGGGGGAGGGGGAATAGGGGCGACGTAATCGTTAACACATCCCATCCCTGTTCACGCATACCTATATGCCAAATTACGGGTAGAGTTATATGATAATAAAGGACGTTGCGGTTAGTCGTCGCGGGATCGAAGTAAATTGTGTCGTACGTATATGGAGTAGGTAACAGTAAAGTAACGCCGCAACGGCTTAGCCGTATAGTTATAGTGGCAGTAAATTTTGGAAACATAATTAAAACCAGTCCGGCGAAACTGCCGCTGGACCCCGCGGGCGAAAAACGATGACACCGCGACCACGTCCGCCACACCCGCGCGGTCGTCACTTTTACCGCCCCTGCAGCGCGGTCATCTGCAATGCACTTTTCCGTACGCCGTTTCCTTCCGAATATTAATTAATCCTGCGGATACGGCTAAATCGGCACTTTGTGGCAGTCCCTGCGAAACTTTGTGCGTTACCCACACGGTCCTACGTCGAGGTGGGTACGATGAAGTTATTATAAACTTGCATTTGCTTAATATTATGTTTTAATGTTTTCCGCGAAAGTGTCAGTATATTCGATTACGCCACGTAAGTGTAATAATACCACAGTGACAACTTTTCCTCGGGTCCGGTAATAGTAATAATTACCAATTAACAATATTATATTAATGTATCGGACGAATTCACCATTTTTTTTTCTCCCATTTCAGACACTATATATAATAATAATAATAATAATAATATTGTTAATTTGTATAAAATCATTACAAATAACGGGAAATTAATTAAATATATAAAAAAGTCATAAAACGTTGAATATGATGACACGTGAAACAAGTCAGAGTCAGTACAGATAATAAATACATGAATAGGACATAACGGCTCATCAGTGAAGATTCAAAAAATTAACAAATTGAGGTCGTTTATTTACATAAAAATATAGCAAAAAGTGCTACTAATAATAGTAATAATAAATATAATCATTTATAGTAAAATAATAATTAGGTCTATAAGCGCATTGTTATTTTCTCAATTAATGAAATATTAATACACCTAATAATATAAAATATAAATTGTTATATTATCAGATTACTCTATAAATATTATATTATAAATGTAAACAAGAGACCTCAACTTCTTATCAGTTCAGGACCACAAAAATGTTATGGCCTCAACTTGTCGTGTCCCATTCATGTATTTATTATATACGATGCATACGAACGTCTTGAAATTATGATAACAGATGATGGTCGAATTGCCAGGTTAGTAATAAGCAGGATATGTGATGCGAGATGTATATATCAACTACTTATAACCAAAAATATTAATATAAATGATGGTAAGAATCGATAAAAAAAAAATTAAAAAATTATTAATTCATTTTGCGTTCTTGAGATGATGTACATGGTAACTTACCGTTCTAGAGTTATAGGAAAAAAATATCAATTTCTTAATAAGAAATAGATAATGTTTGAATGAAGATAATAATATATACTTTGCACTTTATAACACAGATTTTAAAATCTGAATCACAATAAAATAATAGAATGAAGCGTAGAGGAAAAATATTAATGGAATTTATATATGGACTTTTATCAACTACATTTGATCATAAAATAATGTGGATGATGATACGAATTAAAAAAGAAAGGCTAGAATGCGAGGAGCTTGAGGATGTTATCATGATGTTATTATGATTTTATCATAACGAAAAAAAATTGCAATTTAATATCAGCAACAGAACCAAAATAATTATTGCTTAAATAAGAACACGTATAGGAAACAATATAACTCCCTACATCGCCATAAGATTAGCTTAAAGGTGTAGATAATTTTTATAATTTATGTAATACTTTTTTTTTTGGAATGTGTTATTCAAATAATAAAAAAATCTCTAAATAAAAAAAAAATATATATGACAAGTCAGAGATTGAGGGAAATTGAATTTATCTATGTCATAGTTTTTGTTTATTATAATATAATCATTAGAGTTCCTTTAGGCCATAGGATATACTACGTATACTCTCAATGTGTCAAAAAATTCGCATAGCGAAAAGAAACATTTATATATTTGTTAGATTTTTTTGTAATTACACATCGTATGTCACACTGTTATATTTATATAGTAATTTTATAATTTATAGTATTTGGTGCCTTATTGTATCTGTATATGCGGACTGTTTATTATTTAGATGACATTGACGAAAATTTGATATCGACGAGTAGAAGAAGATGGAATTAAAAAATATAAATTAAATAATTAAATTTGTTATTATTGAATAACCCCTTTCTCCACATTTTATTTGTTTATTATCGCACACGTTTTACTTAGTATACTCTCGTGGAAATTAATGGAAACATTTCTGAATATAATAATATATTATGTTAACACCGGGGACACGCCGGCTATCGTGCGGTCTCCAGAGACATGTAACTCACCGTAAACGAGGTGAAGTCCGCTCTTGTTCCATATTCGAACAAAACACAAATGATAATAAAAACTATTAGGACGCGAAGAAGCGCTTCAGTCCGTCAACTCACTGCGCTATACAATTTGCGATTCGTTAGCTTAACTATATATATATATATATATATATATATATAGTGATATTGTGGTATTGTTCCATTGGGTCTTCCCGTAGCCCTCGCTTTTGCGGTAATGAACGGAATTATGGCGGCCATAAGTCGTCGTTTATAGAATGCACCACCGAGTGTTTTTCCGCGGACGCGATTAAAAGTTCCGGCCTTGACATAAACTAGTTCATTACCGTTGAAAGAAAACCGACATTAGTTTAAATTTGGTCCCGCCGCCAGTTCTATTTTAAAAGGGTCACCTTTTCTTTTATGGTCAGGCATTTACCTAATATACCGTGGTCCGGGTATATAGCATATAATGGCAACCAAAGTTCGTTTACCGCTCGGACCTATTATGCCACGCGCGCCACCTGCCCGTCCAACACAACATAAGATCCAATATTCCTCTGCACCGCCGTCGTAGGGTAATTGTCAAGGGATCACGTGAATTACACTTTTCGACCGATTTCGCGGTCACAGCCATGTTCTTCTCTCTCTTTATCACTCTCTTCCACTCACTTTTTGATTTTACTTTTTCGTCGAATTGTTTTTAATATATTAGATTATATTATTGTTATGAGTACGTATTACATTTCACTTCACTGTATATTATATATCAATTGAATTTAGAAATTAATTTTCCATAGGTTTTATCTTTATAAAAAAAAATATATATATAATTTTTATAATAGAGACAGTAATCATATCAATTACAATGTATTACTATACATTAAATAATAAGTAAAAACAAGCAAGAGGATATGAAAATTCTATAAAAGTTTATAACTCAAAAAGTAACGATATAATATTTTATATTAATTTATTTTAGATGTTTAAATTATTCAACGAATCTATGACTGTTTTATTCAATATAAATTCAGTCTGTGTAATAAATAAAAATAAAATAAATTTTTTTATTCGGTTTTAAAACTTCATAATTTCAAACGTGACAATAGTAAACGATTGAATTTAAAGTTATAAAAATAATGAAAATAATATTGGAAATGTTTGTACTCGGATATTCCCATAACTTTCGTAAAGTTATGATCATCCTGTTTATTACTGAAATAATTTAAGTACCAGAATAATACAATTATTATTGCATTAGAATATATTTAAAACCATAAAATATAATTTATTTCTATTATTTAATAATTTGATGTTATAGCTCATTATAATTATATATTTACTTAAGATTTAAACATTAGAGAATGAAAGAGAAACTCAATTGATTCATTTGCTATTAATTATTTAATATAATAATATACAAACATAATGCTGCTTTTATTTTACTTTTTATACTTATTATGATATAATTATATTAATTACAAAAGTAGTCCATCTTTAAAATTAAAAAAGGTTATAATCTTTGTTGTTTGTATTTCTACAATGCGTTTAAATTATTGAAAATACTTACATTAGTTTATAAATTTACAATAGAAGTTCAATCAATTATATATAATTATAATTATTGTTGTTTTATCCTGATACAAATTCTTACTGGGTATAACTATATTATATATATATTTAACTCCGAAAAAGCAACAGTAGTGATTAGTAATGATATTTCAAAAGACAAATTAAATGAGACCAAAAACAATAATTGGAAAAAGACAGCCACTGCAGATACAGGTACTGTTAGGTATTACTATTACTATTTTACTATTTAATGTAATAATAATTTACGTTGCTTATCTAATACAATTTAAATGAGCTTTAGCAACGATAACTTATAATTTTAGATATTATATTACAACCATTTTGGAAAAATATAAAATGGATAAATATTTATGAAAGTCTATTTATGTAAAAGTTGTAAAGTGAGTAAATTAAAAAAAAAAAAAAAAATACTCACTTTATATTTATGAAAATATCAATATTTTTTGTTTTTCGAAATCGATAAAATTATTCTTATAGTGTTGCCTAATATAATATTATATAGGAATGTAAATATTATTACATAACATTTATCCACGTTCCACATGTAACAAAATTAAAACAATTTTATCGATATAGAGTAATAAACAACAGGATATAGTAACTATGGACTTTTCTTGAGCTATTATTTTCTTTAAAATGAATGATGTTTGTACGTACAAATCGGGTAATTGTAAAGCGGATACTATCGAGTTTAACTGCGGTTTATTCTCCGTTCGGTCCGGACGACGCTCTTACCACAGATTACAATATAAAACCAGATGGTGTACTTCGTCGTTCGCGAAACCTCAGGTCAGCGCGACCAAGTTGTGGAATCAAAACATTTTAACGTACATGAAGTCGGCCACCCCCCCACTTTATCCTATCGGCTCCGGACAAATTGTAAATAATTGAAAATCCATTTTTAGAATTTGTAAATTAACCAAAATTTCAGAAATATAAAAATAAATCGTGGGGGATTAAGTTCACGCAGCCTCCCATATTATCCGATCGACTGCAGACAGATTTTAAATGATTGTAAATACTATAATATCATAATTACCATAATATTATTGTGACGAATAATGAATTAAATAATACGTATATATCGTTATGGAGATATTTATTCTGGGACGCTCACTACCGAAATAAAGTGATTTTGTTATGAAAAAATCTTTCGCCGATTTGCTCATATTTATAATACGAGTCAACAATCGCGTGTGCTGACGCGTATTGTAATAAAAACAACGCGTTTGCGGAATCTGCGCGTTATCGTCCGGTGGGATCGTCGATCGTACGCAATATATTACAATAACTATCGCGACCATAAATTTCTCCGGTCGCAAGCGAGCACTTAATACCTACCTATATCTTATACGATTATAGTAGTTATCATCGTCATCGTCCGGCGGCGGCGGCGGACGGATGTTGAGCTGGTGGTGATAACGCCAAACGCGGTGCGATTATTATCCGGTCAGGAGATCAGCCAAATGATAGAAAAGCGAAATACGACGACAACGGAATCACGTGGGCACCGTAGTTGTAATATTAATATTATTATCATATTCAACACGATATAAATACCCCCCGCGGGCACTGCAGATCTGACCTTTGTGTTATTATTTGTATATTATTATTATTATTAAACTTATCTCCGGACGACGTCTTGCGAACGGGGCACACGACAGACCGGAACAAAGTTTTCGACGCTATATTATTCGTATTAAATGCAATACCGTACTATAATATTAATATCTCGGTAGTTTGGACGTTTTTAATCAGTCATATCTAACCTACGTACACCCGTACCCGTCGGGATGCGTCTTCGGCGACGTCGCCGCCTGCATATTACCTACTTTTACGCGAGACTTCCGTCGTACACGCGCGTCACTGTGTTCTTACATCTTGATAATTTATCCGTATTGTTTTGTAATAATTATATAAAGATATAATGCCGCGTTGACTTTGTCGTAAGCCCGCGGAATTCACTCAAAACCCGAGCAAAACAATTCATTTTAATAATAATAATAATAATATTGATATTACAATATAGATACGGTTGGCGGATAAACTTCGAGAAACGCTACAAATAACTCGCGACCGGCTAAGGAGACGTCATACCCGCATTCAATTTGAAAAGTTTAACGTAAATTGTGGCTTTTATGTCGCACTTAGAGTTTGGACATTACATTATGATTAATAGAGACTTTATTAACTTTAGTGATCCTAGTACTTTTAAAAGCCCTCATTTAAAGTATGCCTGTATTATATGGAAAACATGGACTTATCAATGTAATAAGCAATTAAATTGAAAAAGTAAAAAATTAAATTATGCTATTTGTTTCATATAAATGTAATATATTTAGACTACTCTTATGATCAAATTCTCATTATAATACATTTACAAAAATTAAAAGACAGGAAACAATACTTTTATTTCATATTTTTTAGTAAATTGTTAAACAATGAAATGAATGATCTCTTCATTTTTAGTCACATCTCCTTCAAAGTAAACTATCATAATATAAGAAACAAAAATTTTTTTTTCGTTCTTCATTCCTATCAAAAATGTATCTCACACTGCCCTATAAATATATTGCTATTAACTTGGAATACTTAAGTAATGAAAATTTATTTCCATAACTTATACTATTACCTATTAGTCTATTACTATGTATATATCATACATGTAAGTAAGTATTATATTTTTGTCTTTTTATGTTATTTTTTCCTCTTTCATCTTAGTACCTACATATTAACTTAATACCACAATACAATAATTCATAATTATCTTATTATTATAGTACGCTACTTTATTACTTTATTATAGTTTCATTATTCTGTATCTATATTTAAACCATTAAATCCTTGTTTTATAACTTATCTTGTTCTTCTTTAACTTACTGTGAGTTGGGCAAACGTCTGTTATTTAAATATTATATTTAATTTAAGTATTATTATAAAAATAAATAAATAGTCATCAGTAGTTCTTCACATATTTGATAGTTATACAACTGTTTATTTCCAGACGGCAGTTCTCCATACTATGAACACGTGATGAAAAGTACTCTAAAAATATCTCTTCCTTTGAATTTGATAATGATTGTATTTAAATCTGAAGTTTAACCGAAACGCGAACATTTAATTTTGGCATAATCGTGATTTCGCTATAATATCCGTCAGAATCCACCTAACCTTGGGCGCGTCCACTTCATAGATATAAAGAAATTAAGAAATAGGCTAGAAGAACGGGAAAGAAAATGGAAGTTCTTTTATAAACCATTTTTAAGTGATAAGGTGCAAAATGTTATCATTGACTTCTCAAACATAATCTTAAAACTAAAGAGACATTGATCAAAACAGTATTTTTTCCCCCTATTCCGAACCGCAAGTCACAACCTTTTGTTGTTATAACAGTGACCTATATTGATTATTTTATTATCTATGATCATCTAATAAGCGATATTATATCAAACGTTAATAGTTAATTAACGCTACAGCTGCGGGCTCATTCAAAGAGCTGCCACGACCGGTACCATCTTAAACATTACAAACGTCTATCGTCATTGCTACTACCCCCGTTGTTAATCAACTATGCGGTTATCATATTACTAACGCTGCTAAAACTTTATTGTTTTATATTTTGGTAGGTAGTTTAAATCATTTTTTTTACCTTCAGTTTCATCATATCATTTTCCATCGATTTGTTTACATTTCTATGAAAAACAAACATGATATTATAATCGAACTCTTTGGAGGACGGATAAGAAGTTAACTGTTCCCAAAACCATCTTAAATAATAGAAAATGTGTTAATAATATTTATATTAAAATATGGCTAAAACAAAACATTATACAAAATCACCAGAAAATTCTATATTATTCTTGCTAGTGGGGGAAAACTTAAACTTAAAACGAAACTGATGTTCAAACGCAATTAAAGTGCAACAATAACTTTTAAAATTAATTTTTCTATGAATCATTCCACGATAAATTTGCACTCAAGACTGAATGAATAGTTAATGGAAATATTTATAAATAATTTAAAGTAAATGAACTTGTTTGAAAATAATATAATACGTTCATATTGATTCATAGAATTTGAATTAATAAGAGAACACGGGTAATCAGGAATTTTTCCTGCAATTGGAAAAATGTATTGCGATTGTATATTTATTTTGCTATCGATTCATTATTAAGTATTTAAGTGGAAATATATATATTGTGTTATATGCATTGAAGAAAAATATAATATGTAAATCGTTTTACTCAGTTTTAAAATCTGTAGAATTCGTGTTTACCTCTAATCCTAAATTTTATTTATTAATATTTCATCTCTTAAGTCTATTTAACATTTAAACTACCAAGGTATTATTATATCTTTATTTATTGTTTAACAATTTATTATTGTTAAGTTATTGTTAGTTATACATAAGATACAATCTCTTTATCACCATTTTTTTTATTTAAATACACACATCTAAAATTCTAAAACATCTAAGACACAATTATTTTAAATGCATAGTAATCGTTACACATAAATATGGACTTCGGCGACGTTGGATGAGTGCGCGTGGGCAAGTGTGAAGATTAGACGAGACGATCATCGACCGGAAACCGAGAAAAAACAGTGTTCGCTGTTATATAATATTGTATTTATTTTTCTGAGTCGACAAACAGCTTTCGGTGTCTTAAATGACACTGTCAAAGCGTTATTTCTGCCGGTTGATTTGCGACACGGCGACGACGATGACGGGGTAGTATATTCGATTAAACGCCGCCATTGCCATACATTATATTATATACGTATATGCAGGTTATAAATCGTGTTGGAATGGTACGTACCTAGTATTTACGTGTGTACGCGATCTGGACGATCTACGACGTATATATATATTTATTACACAGGGTGATCGGAATACCGTGTACCTTTCCGACGTGTCGTTTCCGTTGACGCGAAATCCCGATCACCCTGTATATAAGTTTATATATTTCCCCTAGGTTTTTGAAAAGTGACTTGTGCCGCGCGGCACATCAGTTTCACCCAAACGGTCACGAGAGTTATACGACCGATCATAATTCTTTTTTAAATGGCTTCTTTTATATGAAGAATGACCGGTAGTCGTTTTCCTATCGACGGCCTCCCGACAAAATATAATGCGTTTCATAATAATTCTCTCTTCGTCTCCGTAATCCTTGTGTGTGTTAGTTTTCATAGTATCTCCTCCATTCGACTACGTCAATGTTTTATTTATACTCGATTTTCCACGCACAAATGTTTTTACACCCGTTCGATTACCCACCACCATCCCTTCACCATTGTACCTATATAGGTAGTTATATAATATGAATTATTATCGTCGTGTATCGCGTAGTCCGTCTCTTATCTCTCCGTGACCGTAAATTATTATTGTTGTTATTATTAATTTAAGGCCGGTCACATAATAATATATCGTTTTTCATATTTTATACTTACGTATAGGCTAGATAATGAGAATAATGAAAATTATTTCTATTAAAATAATTAGGACTTTTGCACACATTTGATGATTGGAAAATATTAATATTATTATTATAATTAGGATTTGTATACAACGTGTAAAAATAACGCGAAAGTATATAATTATATATTATATAATATTATTATAATGACGTTTGACGAATATTTATTGCTTAATATTTTAGAAACTTTGAAATGATTATTCAACATCAAAATTAGATACGTTTCTATCGAGGGATTATACGACGAAACTTTGTTATATAGACTTATTTTGAAGTTATTATCCTTCGATGAAATACGATAACTGCACTGTTTATACGTTGATCTATCTCGATATACAATTTACATTAAACTTTGTCAAAAATGTCTAATGGCCATTGCGAGTAATAATAATATTATTGTAGTCAGTAGGTATATCAAGGTTTGTATTATAATATTATATTATATTATAATTGAGATACTTTTAAGATATAAATGAGTAAAGTATAATTGAACGTCATATAAATTATATTTATTTTATAATATTTATATACTGTATAATATAATATTATAAGTAAAATACAATTTATTTCATTATAGCTATTTATAAATTTATCTTTTTTGAACATTTTTACTGATAATTATTGTTTAGTAGTTTTATTATTTAAATTTGTGGTAATGGTATATGTATTCTTCAATACTTAATTATTAATTAAAAATTGTCAGAATTCTTTAATTAAATGCAAGATTGTAAAAGTTAATATAATGATCAATCTATAGTGAAAACATTGAAAATCACAACTTAACTAATATCTTGCGTTCGCTACTGACAATTTTATAAAATAATCATATTGACTATTATGAAATCACGTAGGGAATTCATTACGTATATTCAATGATAAAAAATACAATACGATAAAGTTTTACGATGAAAAAATAATAACAAAAATAACGTTGGATTATTTACAAGTTTTGGTATTGTTTGATACGCAAGAGGGATAAAAAAAAAACATTTAATCGAACAAAAAACGGAATTATGGAATATTCGTCATGTATACTCGTATAATAACCGTAGACAATACTATGAAAGCGCTATTAACGTCGAGTCTTTTGTTCGAATTTCTAGAGACGATTGTGCTAAAATCGATATGTGTTTTATACACAAATCGCAAGTATAAAAGTTAGAATAATTTGAGCGTTGAAAATGGAATAATAAAAATATCCCATTTCGTGTAACGGTACAAATATATGTGTTTATACAGTGAGAGAGATTTAGGTAATAGAGTAAAACGTAGAAATATTGATTTTATGATATGACGAGTGAAACAATATTGCGAATATGATGTCTTGGATATGGCAAATTGCTTTTACTTAGAGTTCATATAATATAAAAGGGGAAAAAAATAATCATATATATATTTGTTTTGTTAGATAATTTGAAAAGTTATTGCAAATGTTCATCTAGTTTTAGGATTGCCGTCGTTGTTTTAGATTTTATTTGCAAAACTTAAATTAAATTTTCGAAAAAAAAAAAATAATAATAATAATAATAAATAAATAAGAAGAATCCGTTTTTATTCCGCACATAATGGCGTTTCATATATGAATTTCTGTCCTATGTCGGCGATTCTCTTTGGCGCAAAAAAAAATATCAACGGTAAATTGACAGTGAGATCGTACCGCAATTTTGTTTAATGTCTTTATGACGGTGGTCGTCGTCAACGGGTGCTGGATAGGGTTTCTCGCATAATATAATATAACAGTATACGTATGTATATAAATATAATATGCGAGTGGCGTGGAAGTTAAAACAAAACTTATTATTATTATTTTTATTTTCTCGCGTCATCCAGTCGGCGTGACGGAAATATTTAATTCCAAAAATTCCATAATCAAATAGTCAAAGATCAAAATGTTGTTATTATTATTTATTTATTTAATCTAATTTGCAACAATAAAATGATATAAAATAATATAAGTAATATTGCAATACTCCATATAAGCAAAACTTGTGCTGGGCACGTATAGTTCTTATATCTAAAATAAAATCTAAATATTAAATTATTACATGTAAACAACAATTTAAAAATATTAGATACAGATATTTTAATCTATTAATATGGAATAATTGTATGTAATAAAGTAAACAAGGGATAAAAACAATTAATATAATTAACGAAGAAATTAAATACTAGAAAGCTTTAAATTTTTAATATATTTTCTAATTGACTTTAAATTTAAAAAAATATTTAAATTTATATTTAGATATTGATACAAATTAAGATCAATATGTAACACACTTTTGTGCCCGAATACTACAACTAGATATGTCTATATTAACATTAAGTTTATATCTAGTGTTGTTCATGATCTAAATTATAAATAATAAGATACTGATAACTTGTAGTATAATTAATAGGATTTATACATTTTATGAAATATATTATTTTAGGATATTTTCCATATAATTTTTAAGAAATGTTTCATGATATAAACGTGTATTTTTAAATAAATCAAACGAATATTATATTTGACATAAAAAAAACAAGTTAAAAAAATTTCCTCAAATATTTTTTTACGGAGAAATAAACAAGCATGAATAGTTTATATACATATGGCCGACTCTTTGGATAATATTTGACAAAATATATAACATTTTTCTAAGAACAATAATTCGTTTTTTTTTTTCTACTAAATATTTCATGTTACCTATTTAACCAACAATATATATATATATATAAACTATATACTGCACTAAAAAGTGAAAATTATTCATTTTAAGTTACAGATATTTGACATTTTTAATAATAAAAGTTTCTTAGAATTGCTAAAATACATTGAAGTGGTATACACTAAATTATTTTTAACTTAAGTTCGTCTAGTATAATTTCCAAACAGTATATACTTATGTGTTCTGTCTTTAAACAACTTCAAATCTTTCGAGTACCTACCATCATAATAATAATCTGTTGACCCACATCATCTTTAGGGATCTTATGAAGTGCTTTCGTATTTAACTTTAATCAAGACTAACTTTGTCGAGGCAAACATCGAAAATACTCATGTAGGTACAAAACCCTTATACTAATAACTACCTTGAATAATCTTATCTCATAGTATCTCAATAAGACAATAGGACACTTGTTATTATTAAAATACAAATAATGTTATCGCATCGTCTAACAAACTATGTTTTACATTATAAAAGTTAATTGACGTTGGAAATTATTTGTAATAATTTCTATTTAAAATATATATGAATTAAAATTTATACACCCACCTACATAATATTTCGTTTAAATATTAGTGATTTGATATATCAATATGTATAGTGCATTAAGACCATTTTATCGATGCGATATGTAAAATCATTTAATACTATTATATTTATTATTTGTGGTTATAAACATAAATTAGTTATAGTTGAACATTTGTTTATTCATTATAGCCAATCTATGAAAAAATGGTGAATTTCTCAAGATTCTGTGTCTGTTGATATTGATTGGCAAAAAACTCTCCGAATGTTCATCGGGTTTCGGAATCTAATGTTTCTTTATGCTCGAACTTCGAGCCACGTTTGGCCACGACATCGCTGCTGCTATATAATCGTTCCGGGAAGATGGAAACAGTTTTTTTTCATACGTAACGAAGAAAATCATAATAATATTATAACATGATGTGATCACAGTTAAAATTAATTAAGCTATAGCTCACTTTGGGGTAAAACAACATTTACACAATACATAAATGACATTTTGTAAATCCCTATCATAATGACCATAATTTCAATAACGATATATTTTCTGATATAACAAGTCATATAAATCTTTTTAGTTTTTATACAAAACATACTCTTTACTTTCCTAATATTACATTAAAAGAAAAACAAATATTCAGCTATGTTTATTGACACGCTATAATCATAACAAACGTAAAAACTGTTATTTTTCTTTCCATAGTCACATTGAGAGTGTGATTAAGTTTCACGAAACAAGGTACCTAGTAGGTCCGACGTGGGTAATTAAATAACCGCCAGACTCTCTAAAATTATATTATATAGGTTCCACTGTGATAATATTTTATAAAAGGTATTATTCTGCAGTCATCGGACTTTGAAGAGTGGTCTAAACACATGTTTCGGGCGCACGATGTTCCAACTTCAACTACCGGATATTCATCGATTTTTTGCGAAACGTGGCGTCTGTACTTTGTAGAAAGTTGGTTAAAATTACCCGAAAAAGCCCAATAATTAACTTGAATAAATAAAAGTCTAAAACTTCATTGTTCTAAGCAAATATCGACTCCTTGACATATGATGAATATGATAGCATGTTTTATAAGGGATAAATGATCATATCAAAACCGTCAATTTTATTATGTTGATACTGAACTGATTTAACAACATTCAATATAAATCATTATCAAAATAATATACAATTAATATTATTATGTAACTGTATAATATACAGTGTATATTATATACATATATATTTATTAGATAAAATCCAGTGTAATATCTCTCTTCATCAACACAGATCTTCCACACTTTTTGCATACTGTGCATAACACAAATTTCACAAAAAACCTCACCCTTATTTAGAGTAATGTCTTATGAAATAAGTACCCCTATTTCTCCTCGGACTCTTTAATTAAGTTTATTTATTTAATTAAGTGATATTTTGAGTTCTAATGCATTATACCATAATCTGTAATCTTTAATTATATTTGTATTGTTATTAATTTGCTATCGTTAATAAATATATTCTATAATATTTTCATATAAACATTTATTTAATTTTATCTAATATCTATTTATATACTTTATATATTGTTTGACTTAATATATTAAATTTCCCCGAAATGTAATTATATATGTTTATGTTGAATTGGGCTTAGGCCCGTTTTATTTAAACGAATAAATATTATTTATCACATAATATGATATAACCACTAGGTGATACTAGTGAACTTTTGGCACACGTGTCATAGCTTTGGTGTATCCTAGTCATTTTAACGGTCACGTCGGCAACGGTTTGGCATAGCCGCTCGATGGGCATCATCCGTACTATCTTAATATTCGTATTTACGTTTTACGACACATCGGAGGGCGCCATCTCATTCCATTTTAATCTAAAATACTGAAATAGTAGTCAAACACTACGATACGACGACGCGATATCTCATCAAAAACGGTTATCAACCGCGCGACCACACCGCATTTCGTTTATATATATATATATACCACGGTAGTAGTAATAAATACACAAATAATATTATAATAATACTATTACACGCGACCATCGTCGTGCAATAATAATATATAATGCGTAAACGGCGGCGACTATTTAGTCCGTTGTCGGTGATATATTGCAAAACACTGTCCGCCCGGTTGGAAGTTTTCCAGCTATTTGATATGCGCCGTGGCGTGTACGTCACGCCGGGACTGTTTGTAAGGGCGGGGAGGAGGGGAGGGGCGATCGTTCTGTGAAGCGGACAACTGAGTTTGTCTCTTGTGTGTGGCAAGATATTTTGTGTCGTAAATATACTCTAGACGGCAATCTCGTTAATGCCCAGAGTAACCGATATACTAAATCTCGTTATCAACGCTCTTGCCCGCTATAGATGACACGGACGTTGTATATTTACGGCCGCGCGTACAATATACGTACGCGTTCAACCGCGGTAGCGAAACTTATCGTCGACCTCCCGAGACCGGTCGCGTCCACCGCGTTTTTATATGGAAATTATTCTCACAGACGCCCAGATGCGCCTATATTGTAATTCGAAATCTCCAACACCGTATAGTTATTAGGCGATTCTGGATAGCGAAACGATCTTTTAAATATATTTAGATCGAAATAAAAAATATTTACATATAACGGTAAAAAAAATTCACAAATAATCCGATTTCCAAAAAATCAATATGAAATTGAAATTAGAGAGATCATATAAAACGTACCTATCTGAGGCCGATGTGCGATCTGAATCCATTATTTTCTTAGTTGGTACATAATTTAAACTTAGGTTGTGTGGTATAAATTTAATATTAAAAAAGTTACAAAAAGTTACCGTATAGTGTATTGTTAATATTTAATTTCTAAGTTTAATTGAAATTATGTTTTATATTAATTCAGTGTAATAAGCTATAAGTACTATAATTTGCCAAAAAACTTGCCGACTTTAATGCATTACTAAATAATAAAAATAAATAGATCTGTTTCGATTAAGATTTTCAATCTTCACAAAATTGGATCGTGTCATAAAAAGATTAAAAATTAGAAAAATCGGTGAAAGAGATGAAAAATATCGATTCAAATGGTTCATCTTTACTCAAGTACTCTAGTCTAATTACTAGATGAATTAAATTAAGAGTAAAAAAAAAAAAAATGTATAATCAAAATAATATATTTCATTAACCGAACTATTGCTCTTAGGTTGAATCAAATGATTTTCTTTACACCGAATGAAACTTAACCAAGGATCCTATCCGATTAAACGCATTATTAATTATACTTGATCGTTTCTAACAATATGCTATAAGCTACCAGGCTAGTACAAAATGTCAAGGGATCGAAGATGGTTTTTGGATTTTGGTTAAGTCGAACATGACGTTTTAGTTAAGCAAATGATTCGGCTTTTTCGGGCAGTTCTCTAGGGCCCGGATGCCACTATGCGTAAAAAGCTCATAGTTACCCGGAAGTCGAAACTGAACCACTTGTGTCAAAACATGTGTTTAGACCACTGGATCACGTCTATTATAATTAAATAGAGATAATTGATGTACCAACGTACTCTCATACAATGAAATCAATTAAATGATTTAATGACTAGAAAAAAATAAAAAAAAAATAAAAAAATAACGTAAAACCAAATATTTAAAATCTGTGAGCAATGAAACAAACGGAACGATTAATATGTTTAAAAATACGAACGTATCCGGATACTATTCGTAATATATGCGTGTCCCCCTGCTACGACAAACGACACTTATCCGCGCTCGAACGGTAAAACTTTTATTGCGCGAATACACATCGTCGATTAGCCGACGCTTAAATGCAAATGGGTTTAGATACATCGAAGGTACAATAATAAATATAATAATATAATGTTTGTGCGCGGATTACGCCGTTGTGTGTACGTTCTCGGCAATACAATAACAGCAACACCGTCCGCTCGGATATACGATAATAATGCCTAATATATAATATCGTACAATAAAAACTAATCCGACCGACTTACACGTCGGATCGTCGCCGCACATTCAACCCTTTCGTTCGGCGGAATACGTTAAACGCCTCTAAACGGGGAACAAGTGTAATAATATATACGTACAGAATATTATTATTATTATTATTATCATTATACGTTCGCGCGTATAGATACGGGAATAATATTATTATACGAGAGAAGGTCATAGAGTGGTCTTTTCCATCGTTCCGTCTGGCCCGGAGTAGTGGTGCGCTCGGAAATTATAAAAGACATTAAAAGTAAAATATATACGCGAAAACCTTTTAAACCGTCCAGTGATTTAATGAGAACGCCATAAAACGCCGCCGCCGTCGCCCGTCCGCACTTTTGTAAAACCTACCGCGAGAGACACGCGCGTATAATATATAATATAATATATACACGCGCGCGATACCTATATATCCTATTTATATATATATACACGATATTATATTGTATAAATACGCGGGCAGTGGATTTGCATGTGTAATATAGCCGGTGAATCCGAAGACAAGGCGACCCCGGGGGTTGCGGTTATCAAGCTGTATACGTATAATGACCAAAGGGTCCCTTGCGCCAGTCACAAATCACTTTTGTCCTGCGGACCGCGGGACCCCACGTATTCGTCGGCCGTGGCGGAGACTCGTTTTCTCCGAATATAATAGAATAAGCGCCGCAGAAAGAGGATAAGCAAGCCGGCCGCACCTATAAATTGTACCGTTTTAAGTATACAAAACGCGTATAATGTGTTTGCAGATAGGACGGAGAGACGGCGAGAGATTTTCGCATCTACGAAACCCTTTTGTTTCTGCGGGACGGACCTTTTTTTTTCTTTTTTTTTTTTTTCGGTTTGTTTCCTCTCCCCCTTCCCCACCCCCGCACCGTTTGAAACAATAATAAAAAGAAGGGCAGTTGCTTTTTATTTCGCCGTACGCCGCGCGCTCGCGGCGAGTAGAAATTAAAACGGAAATCGTATTTCAAATCCGCCGCCGGCGTTTCGCCTCACACAGGCTATTCCGCGACGAGATAGTATTTTATTATTATTATATTATAATAATATATTATAACACACACGCGCGGGTTTTTCTTATTCGCTCTAGTACGTTCACGTTTACATAAATCTGAAAACCCGATCACGCCAAACCAAACCGAACCGAATCGAACCTGACTTAACGTTATCGAATATCACGCCGACTGATTATATACTATTTTTAACCGATATATTTAAAGCTTTTCAACATTAAGTGAGATTTTAATTTATTCAAAAATAAAATTATATGAAAATTTATTATTATTTTGTTGATTCGAGTTGTTTTTGGAAATAGGAATCATGCCGTTTGTATGCGTTTAAACGCAATAATCTAGACAGTCCCAGATGTATTGTTCATATTGTCGAATCACTTTTTAAGAGAAAAATAGCTTTAATAAAAATATATTTATGTATAAAAATAAAAAACCCACGTGAGACAAACATTTCTAATACAGGAAAGAAATAATAATAATAAAAAAAGCATATAATATATATACTACTGACGTTATGTCCCGAATTTCTGGGTTTTCTCGTAAAAAATAATGAAGTTTTTTTGTTTTTTTATTTATAATAAATGTCATTGAAAACTCTTAAATGAATATATATTAGTTATATGATATTGAATCAACCTAACCAAGTTCTTCTGTTTATTTTGACCTAAATAAGAACGTTTTGTAGTAGGTATATTTCAATAATTTTAAAATAATTATACACTATATGAATATGAAAATGTTTTAAATTATTAAATCAATAATATTTATAACTACTATCGAATTTTATATAATTTTGGATTCCAAATTATTGCAAACTAAATTTATTAAATAATTTGAAACACCGTTGTAACTGGTTATATTATTTTAAACATAATTAGAGTATTAAACTTTTTTTAAACCAAAATTGATACAAGTCATGGCTTGTTACCGTGTTCAACCCCCCTGAAAATTTGACGACATATTAAATGATGTATATTTTAAAAAACAACAAGATTTTCATTTTAATATACATAATTAACATCTTCATGAAAAATCCCCCCATGAAAATTAATGCTAAATACAGCCATGATACAAGTCATACATACAAAGAAAATCAATGAGACTGTGAAACGTTAATATTTAATTATACTATATAATTCAACAAAGGGTATTTATTTTCTGAAATATAAACTTAGCAGGTTGCTAGTTTAACACGACTATACCTATGTAAATAATACATTAGGTATATAAACGATACTAAATACTAATATTAATAATCTACACTGTGATCACGATAATTGGAAACACTATAACTGTATAAAGAATCATTAATTTTTTTTTTTTCACAAACATTACAAACCTAATTATACACTTGTTTATATAATTAGAATAAAATGATTAATGAGATTTATTGATTATGCTATTATATAAAGTGAAAGATAATATAATACAATTAATTGATTCATTTATAGTTCATATTAATAAGAAATTAGTATTATTCTCTCGTAAAATAATATTATACATGTATAACTTACTGTTCTGATAAAATCCAGCTTTAATTTTTCTATCGTAAATAAATTAAAATAGTGGTTTGAAATACGTTTGTGGCGTATCCTTTTATAATATTTAAACAATCATACGAAAGTCAAAACCTTAGGAACTTAATGTGATAAGACATGAATTATGGGATGTGACAAGGGGAATTTGTGAACAGATTATGTTTTTAGATAAAAACGAACATGGAAAATGCATCACTGGTGGTTAGTTAAAGAACACCCTGAATATTTTGGTATTTTTAATACAAAACGTATTATCGAAGTAAATAATGATTTCAATTGATTAATGAATAACATAAGAATTAGAACAACATTATTTATTCTGTTAAGACTGCTAAACGTAAGTAATATGTTTAACTGCAAATTAAAACCACATGAAATGTAATTAAAATAATGTTCTCAAATAAATTTATTTAGTATAATTTAATAAAAATGTAATAATTAAATAAATAATAATAATAATAAACCACATTATTCATTTTACTTTTACGTTTAATTAATCTTTTTATTTTTTATTATAATGATTACATATTACCTATAGATTAAATTTAATATACCATTCTACTATTGTGGTTTTAGTACTTGAATATTTATTGTTAATTAACATGTTTTAAAATTAAATATGTGTTTATTTTTATAATTAAACAAGGTTATTTATAAAATAATATAATTGAAATGATAAATATAATAGGTACTATTATTAATCAAATGTTTTTTTAAAAGTTTTAATTAATAACGCTACAACGTACAAAATATTAAAATATTTAAATTGAAAAAAAATATATAATAAATGTGTTTAATAGTTGTGACTTAATAACCAGTCTTTACAAGTAAATTTAAAATTTAAGAAAAAGTAACTTAAATTAGTTAAAAATGTAAATATATTAGATTTTAAAAATAAATATACTACTTTTGCAATTTTATTAAAATTTATTATTTATACATATTGTTTTACCTTAAATATTTTGTATCGTATTTGTGAATATCTTGCCTAAATATTGATAAATTTTACAAATTTATTAACTTTATGATAAGAAATAAGATAAGGTCTCTAAGTTTTAATTATATTTATTTTTTATTGGTATTTATAGAATATGAAAAAAATAGTATAAAAAATATTAGATTTATAACTATTTATAGAAATTAAATTCTAAGCTTATTACAAATTTGTGACATTGCGCACAAATGTAATACATATTTTTACTGTTATAATTAAATTAAATTATTAAATAAATAAATTAACATTGACTTGTAATTCATAAAATTAAAATAAACTTATAAATAACTTAGTATTTTAGAAATAATTTAATTCGTTAAATATATTACTTAATTATTAATATTTACTTAACTTACATTTTTAAACTTTTTAATGCCTAGCCTTGCTTTTCAAAAATTACAAAATTATAATGCAATTAATGGGATTATAATATATGGATAAATATGTTATGTACATGCATGCATATTTTATTTATATTAGTTAATAAACTATTGAAATATAATAATTGTTTAATTACAAATTTTTTTTTTTTTCAAATAAAACTAGTTTTAATAATTAAGGTAAATAAAAAACTATTCTAAGAATCAATATGAAAATATGGTCTACTTAAATGTGTGGCCCTGAATGACTATTAAATTAAATTATATTCGTCGGTATATAACATTTAGTATTTGGTAAAATGTTTCATTCTGTACATAATTTGTAATTTATCGTTTAATTTCAACACTGCAAGGTATAGTATTATCTTTAGTGATCAGTAAAAGGGATCGGGAAGTTGAAATTATGCTTGATATAAATGTCACCTTAAATCGAGAATAATGAACACTATCAAACATTAACAAAAGGGGAATGAAATTTGTTTTACGATAATTTTTATTTATAATTATAGCTTTCACATTGTTAGTTAACGTTTATGTGCTCCGGAGACTGAAAGATATTACTCCAAGCTGCGTTATACGCGTGACGTTCATTCACGAGGGGGAGAAACAGAATTTATATAGATGGGATGACTTTTTGGTAATTTACATTTTTACTCGTTTTCTAATTATTATACTGAGCACACGTATTCGAGGAGAATTTTAATCCGTCGTCTAATCGCTGTTATTTATGACATTAAACGGATCATGGATTGATGTAATAAAACCTAACAAAATTACGTAGAATTTTAAGTGCATTTTTTCATTTTTAAATTTTTTATTCATTCACAAATGGTTTGATCAATTGGCTCTGTCTTTAGCTCAACTTATAATTCAACTAAAACTTATGATATGTAAATTTTTAAATTTAATTAACAATACAACTTATAACATATTTGCATATTTTTATTTGTTAATGTAAGTACTTACATGTTATTAGTTTTTAATGTTATTTTTTTATATAAATAGTTAAGATACAATATTAAAATTTACAGAATATAAAATTAATAACTATATAAAGACATTAAAATGATGCATCTTACGTAAATGTACATGATGTTTTGTTTAAACGTAATAACATAAATTTTTATTGGTTTGGTTTAGATTTAATAACACTACGCCGTGAAAAGAAATATCATAATTTGACGATAAGTTTCGATTGTGTTTTTTTAGAGTAGCATGGCTATGGAAAGTTGTCATAAGTATATGAACTTAAATATAATATATTTTAAACAGATTTTTAAATTCTGTTCTCTGTCATTGTTATGTTTAGAATTTGCTATATTAATAATATACTTAAGATAAATTAAGTGGATATAGATTTTTTATTAGTCTTTATAACAGACTAAATATATTAACTCCATTTCTTAAATTGTGGCGTGAAAAATTAAAAACCTATACGTGCTATAACTATTATATAATTTTATCAGACTAATGCAACCACAAAATGGATATACATGCACAACACGACATGTGTTATATATTTTTTTATACATCAGAAATTTATTACGCCTCATATTGTTTTTGATGTAGAATAAAATGCGTTTTTGGTGTACAGAAAAAAAAAAAAAACGGTGTAAAAATGAATTTCTACTTTTGTCCCTTCGAAAAAAAAATTTCGAAGGTAATTTTTTAAGATAATTTCGAATTCTTCGATTCGAAGAAATCTGTGGTTTATTATAATTGTAATAAAATAATAGATATAATATATTATTATCCATTGACTAAATAATAATTAAAAAAAAAAAAAAAACTGAATTTAAAAATCTTCATTTTTCACCTAGACAAAAGATAACGATAAAGATATATCTTTATAGTTTATTCCAATATACAAGGGGTCCTCGATCAATTTACTAAATTATAATATCTCGGTGAAAAATGAAGATTTTTTAATTCAGTTTTTTTTTCAAAATAATTTAAAGTACATACATATTATTTTAAAATCCTATTAGTAGGTAGTGATATATAATATGATTACACATTGATGACAATTGGCAATTTGTATTTTTAATGTTTTATTTCTATAATAAATAATTTTAAATTTTAATGAATTTATTATTATTACATAGAATATAAATAAGATAATAGAAAAGTAGATAATATTATATAATAATTATTACTTACGCAAAACTACGGCTTAAGGTGTAGACGACGTAGACGCAATCGTCGAAATTTATATAGAGACATAAGTATACTAAGAAGAATAGAGCATAGTACAAAAAAATTGAAGTTTATTATTATATACGTTCAATAAATTATTAAATAAAAAGGAATATTTCTCCACGCTATTAATTTATGTGTTCCTACTAAAACATTTTCCTCTACTTTAAAAAAACCTAATAATATTACTTGAAAAACTTTCTCACATTGCAGTCTTTGAGCGTGTTAAATTATCTGGTGAGTATGCCATTTTATATATTATGGCAACTGAGAGCATGCTGTTATCCAATCTTTTGTCAAAATCGCTACACATATATGTATATAATTCTAAACTAAATGTTATTTTTAAGATTAACATCAGATACGTATATTTAAGGTGTTAAATTTCCGCAATTGAGTAATATTTTTAAGGGGGATATATATTTTAAACCATTGCCATTCGAGAAATTTAAATAATTGTATGAACAAAAATTATATTACTTTCCCGTCATTTGTGGGTTTTTGCATACATAGTACATATATACATATATCCATCATACAGTTAAAGTAGCGTAATTAGAGGGGTTTTAGAGTTAAGAGATTATAATCTCCTTCAACTTTTTTTTTTACCTAGTATAATCAGAGGACTATAGAATCGCCTATATTATCGAGGGATGAAATTATATATTATTTACCCACACGAAATTCTTGGAATGGCAAATCATTCACTGCCATCATCATAAAATTCTAGTATATATCTTCTTCTTCTACCTCGCCTAACACCGATGACTAGAAGGCGTCGGCCACCCTAGTCCTATAAATCTACGGAACATCGATCTCTTACCTTTCGTTATTTCACACCAGCTATTATCATAAAATTCTCTATTTCATCTGTCCATCTATTTCTTCGTGTTCTTCTTTGTAAGAGTATTAATTGAGTTCTCCTTTTGTATTCACTTTTTATTCAATCCTCCCCAGTCTCCGAACATATCCATCTTAGCAATATCATATCCGCTACACACTCAATATTACGTTCCATTTTCCTGTACACTTCCACACAATTTAATCAACACTTCTGTACGCACCTATACTAAAACACCCTATAACACCGTCGTTCAACTTGTATAATATTATTATTGCGAGTACTATGACGACATTATATTGTTATACGACCAACGAAGTTTTATTATAATATTATGTATATATATATCACAACCCATTCGCTGCGGCGGCGGTGGCAGTGGCAAAACTTAATATTATTTATCGCGTTACCGTCGCTCTACCGCGTAATGCGCTATATCTATATAATATTATTATGCGTATTTAACATCGTATCATACGCCACCGCGTCTCCTCTGCCGCGAGCGTTTGAATTACGATTATGACGGACCACTTCATGCGACCGCCGCGCCGCCGACGTCGTTTCGCGCGACCTCTTTAACTATCGAAACGCATTAAACGTTTCGTACTGTCTCATCAGGCAATCCCCCTTTTCCGGGACCCGGTGGCGGACTGTTGCGCAGTTAAACTACATTTCTCATTAACTCTAACGTTGCGTTTATACCGCAAACTCCTCCGCCGATGCCGTCTTTAGACTGTTGACGTAGTCCAGATACATTGCCACGATGCGCACACGCTATCTCGAAACCGTCATGACACCGCTAATATTTATTATATATACATAACATAGCGTCTTTGGAATTATTCCACACCACCCTAAGCACGCGCACCCCAGTCAGGAGGGTGAGTTTGTCCTTCGACTGCCGCCCGTCCGTCCCTAAAGCGCACCGCCATCCCCGACGAAGTGTAAGAGAAAACGAGCTGCAATAAGTCAATAGTAACATGTATTCGGTTGTTTTTTTTCACATTTAATTATAACGTTTTTGATATAATATTATCTTATATATCAGTACATTATTATACTGATCCAGAGCCTTGTAAACACAGTAAACCCTGTCGGTTTAGAGATACTAATTATACCGACAATTCGCCATTTTCGATAGTTAGTAGTCCGATTAGGTAATTTCAGTACATTATCTATTATTAGACATGTCAAATTGAGTTACATAAATTATTCCATTGGAAAAACTATTTTTTTTTTATGCGTAAATGTTAAATTAAAGTATTAAAAACTTAATTAATACTTAAATACACTCAAATATCTTCTTCGCATATAGATTCCATATTCCTCGAATAAGATTTTAATTTAATTTTGATAGTTATTTATAACTATACGAAAATACCATACAATTATTAGAAGTTTTTAAGCTTATGAGATTTAAGTATTAAAAATATAAAAAAATACGGTCAAATATGTTTAATATTTTTGTTTTATTATTTATTTAAACTGACTAATTTCTGATTTATCAATAATGATATTAATTATTATGAATGTATATTGTACATTAATGTTATAATAACTTAAATATACTTGATTAAACTGATTCGTTACTACTTCCATTCCAATCAATACATAAATTATCAAATCCTTAATCTAAAATGTTTATTAACGAATACATAGATCTAGGGCTTTTTCCTTTTAGTATTTTAAATTTTTTAGTTTTTTTAGTTTTTTTTTTTATATTTTCGGTATACTCGTTAACCGGTATTTCAGTAAATCGTAAATACGGCCATCCTACCTTGACCTTAAGTGGTTGGGGTAGTCTGTCCTTCTGGACCCTTGGTTGAGAGTTTAGCGAGGGGCTTACAACCCTGACCAGTAGAAACTTGTTAACTATAATAAGATAAAGCTTTGGATAAGTACGTGAAACTATGAATTATTTTGATTTCCTATTTTTTAAATTTGTTTTCCATTTTATTATTAAACGTATTTGTAACATTAAATGTTAATAAAATCAGAAAATACAACTCCATGTATTATAATATATAGATTATTAGCTTTACAGTTTTTTTAATATCTAATAGCTCTTTTTAAAGTATTTGTACGTTTTTTTTTTAAATTTCGATAAAATATGCATATTATATTGTATTATTGCGTAATAACATAATATGATAATACAATTATAATATGCAATTGTAAACGTGGCATTGACTTTTGCATGTAATGCATGGGAAAGCACCAAAACACATTAATAACACATTTAAGTGTTTACAGAAAAATAAAATTCATATATCGTCATAAAACAGAAATTACACCCTTTTCGGTTCATTTATAATACAAAATACGATTATAATTATGCTGTAATAAAAGTTAGCAATCCATAATAATTGACATTAAATTATTATTAAAAACATCGGATTACATAATACGAAACATATCGTTATCGATACCAATAAATTGACAAGGATAATGTAAATGTTTATCAATATAATTATTGTAAAAATAAATTGGTTATATGAAATTTATTGCGTTGTTCTACACACGATAATCATTAACGACCATAAATTGTTATTAATATTAAGTTTAACAATTGCATTTTTATTTTAAATTACTTTTAAAATATATTTTGAATTTTGTTTTAAATGATATGATTTTTATTTTAATTTTGTTTACCTATAAACTTAACTAGTTGACATTTAATGAATTTACTTTATTCATGTTAAAAATAATAATATGAACTATAATATCTATATTATATTATATCGTTATTTTTATTTATGTATCGTTTGATGAAGAATAATTCTTGTTATTTACATAAAAACATATCAAATATAATATAAAGTTAAACAATTTATTAGGAACATATCTCCCATTTTGTCATAATAATTAATTTGATTACCTACTTTATTATTATTTTATTAAATATTACATTGTAAATAATTTTAAAGTATATGTAATACTACAAAACACCATTATATCTCCAAAATGTTATTTTTTGGCTACTTGGAAATTTGATTTTACCATTTAGCTACTGCGGGTATATTTTATAAGCATTTCAAAAAAGGGTGTTTATAACAAAAACAAGTTGATTGCGAAATCTATCCAATCACGCTCACTATAGTCACTATTGATAAATGTGTAAAACAATATTGAGATCATAATAATTCGTGTCGCTATTAATAACACCGTAATGTTGAATTTAATAAAATAAATAATGTGCAATAAAAATGCATCTGAATTTGCGTTTGTATTTATTGAGTATAGTATATTATATTCAAAACCACAATGTTTAACCTTGACCCGATGAAAGTTTCAAAGGACTGTTATTTTCGTCTGAAACTCTCATAATATAATAATATTGTCTTTAATGTTTTATATATACATGTATTTCGAATAAAACTTATTATAGTTTCGATTTAAGTGGCACCGGTTATTGATATTGATTGGAATCCAAAATGCAAGAAATATTTAATCACGTGACGCTGCGATGAAATGACACAGCGGCACCATTTTGACAAGCAAAAACGTCGTTACAGGAAAACATTAGAATAGATATTTGATTGATGTTGAACTCTTTCTGGATTTCGAATTTTAATTAAAATTTAAAGTTTAAGTAACGTCAGAAAAATACATTTAAAAATATCAAAATTTGAAATTATTCTGACGTGTATTACGACTTATACAGTTTGCATTTTTACATTCCTTACATAATGCAACCTGTGGGAAAGTCTTAGTATGAAAAAAAAAAATGATCGCAATCAGACGATTTCATAAATGGCGAACGCATTTCCCACGAGGCGATTTTTTTCGTATCAAACCGAGTTTACAAAACAAAACCGGATAATTGAAATCGATATTTTCCCGTGTAAGAACTCGTATAAAACGTGCCTGAAATAAAATATGAAAAGTTGTTTTCAGAAGTTATCATGGCCGGGAACAGTTTCCACAGTCGACCGGTAGATGGCACCGGCTTGTTCACCGGTTTACGAGTCTTGCAGTGGCGCGCGATTGCCCATGGCAACCGTTACGGCGGCGGCCCATTCATAAATCCTCGTTTGACGTATACCCATACTGTGTTATCCGTGGTTGTGTTTGTTTACGACCTAGTCGACCGTCGGTGACGTCACGAGACGTGTCATCTACCCCGCGCGCGCGCATGCATCCCTCACGCTATAATACGTCACGCTTTACGTAGGGATTTAATGTTAATATAAGTATTATATTGTGCGTTCGTCGAAAAACGTCATTCGTACAACGATAAAATAGATGCACGTGGAAAATAACAATAATAATAATAATATTAAACAATTATAATGTGCTACGAATCAGAAATATGATAAAATTACTAGGTACTGTATTCGTAATAATGAATTTTAAAAATAACATAACAAAACTAGTGTAAAAAAATCAACAACTTTTACCCTCATAAATTTTTGTTTCTTTAAATATTCCAAATAGTATATTATGAATTCCTAAATACCGATTTATGGTTTAAATATCATATTTTATAGATAATATTAGGATATTTATGAGCTACCTAATACTTTTATATCCGAATTGATATAAAATAAAATTCAACAATGATCTTTAATGTTCTATGAATACTGAATAGGTTAGGTATATAATATTATATCTTAGTGTAATGTTACATTTTACATTACATGTTTTATTTCTTTTTAAAACGATGTTTCAATAAGCTCACATAGTTTGTAAAATCGCATATTATATAGTAATTTTTGTTTTTAATTATTCAAATTCTACTTATTGTTGTTTTAAATACATATTTAATGATAGATTAAACTATATGCAGCGATATATTTACTTAAATCGTAACATAATATTCTTTTGAAGTACTATTAATAATAGTTATTGTATACGAAAATAATCATGTTGTAAAACGACAAGGAGGTCAAATTATAACAATTCGACGCGATTTGTATTCAATATTTGTTTAACACAGTTTTCTAATCGCTCTGTTTAAACTATACAATATTTTATATTATATTATAATGGTTAAAATTTCACTATCCAGCTATCTGCTATGGCTATACAAGCAATGGCAACTATAATAATATTATACGTTTTTTCGACATCTTTGAGGGTGAAACATAAAATAGAATTTAAATTTTAATTCAATATGATTTATACAATGTACAGCTCGTAAAATATAAAAAACGGTCGTGGTCGGCGCGGAGTTTTTATCGCGTGTCCGTCAAACGAGGAGCTTGGAAATTAGACGCTCGCGAAAATTTATTAAGGACATTATCAACCAGGAAGGGAGATGCGCGCGGAATACATTACATGGCATACAGAGTGATAGGAATATCATATTACACCAAATGAAAGATATACACTTTCAATATTATATATTTTATATATTCCACGAGTTTATAGGTAAGATCAGCTATATATAATTTATTATACAATTATATACCACGTTTGAATTAAATATATTTTCGGAAAATTAATTTTCAATAATTCGCGAGTCAGAGTTTATTTATATACGAGTATCAGAGTTAAAAATTAAAGGACGGGCCGCGAACAAATTAATGCTTGTCTCTAATTGGGCTTGGGAATAAAGTTGGAATTGATAAGCCCATCGCCCATATGTCTTGAGGGCTAAATAAGAGGTATATTTTACAGGTAAATCATTTACAAAAAACAAAATACACAAGTACTGTGTTAGCATATTATTTTTATACCAGTAGAAATATTCTAATTTCCAATATGGATTCTGGGGTATGAATATTAACACAAGCTCGAGACTTCAAAGTTTAAACAAATGTACCTATATTTATTCGAAAACTAAAGAGCATCTAATTAAATAGGTACAAATTTGTTCAATGATGTCTTTATTCATCATTATCATTTATTATGATTAAAATTATATTATAAATGTATAATATTATTTTATACGTCTTCTTCTCCTACCTCACTTTACTCCCAAATAGATGGGGACCCTAATCTTACACTATAGATGTTGTTCCATTCACAACAGATAATTCTCTACCACTCTCTCGTCTATCTATCCACATCTTCTTCAGTTTTTCTTCTTAACGATTACACCTTCTAAAATACCCAGATTCATTTCCATTGACTACCATTAAATTATCTCTCTTCCTAATATGTCTAAACCATTGTCTCTAACGATTCTCTTCCATTTTCCCCACAATTGATGCAACTCCTACACTTTCCCTTAACTATTCATTTCTTATTCTATCCTCCCACATCCATTTTAGCATTTTCATCTCGACTCCACTCATCCACCGATACATGTTCTTTTTCATTGCCTAAAACATAATTCAGAAGATATTTTACGCTTATAATAATATATACATAACCTCTAATACTAATTATAATAAAAAACCTTATTATATTTACACAAGCAGGAGGTTTAATCATATCATCATCAACACAGACCCAGCTGTATTGTAATTCAATAGACGAGTATTGTCAACTGATAATCATAGATTGTTATTCGTGATTGTCACACGAATCCGACAAAAGTGATGTTTTCTTGCGATGAGACGGTGTTACGTTGTTCACCCTGTATATATATGTGTGTGTATGAGAATAATAAGTACGCTAAGGAGAACGGGGATGGAAAAAAGGGCTCGTTGCACTAACTGCCCGTGCCCACCGTAGCGGCGTTTTGATGTTTTCCCAGTGAATAATGGGTATCGCGCACGGGGGTGGTGTATAATACGCGAGCAGTGATAGTTGTGTGTGCAAAGGCGGCGGCCGTTTTTCTATACGTAAGCGCATAAAAACTGATTTACGATGACCTCACTGGGATAACTATATACGCGCCCACGGCAGAGAGAAGGGAGGAAGATACGAAGAGAGAAAAAAAGGAAATCTATATAGATGTATAATGCGGTATACGCGGTTACGCGCTACAAAGAACCCCTTCCAATGTAGCCGCGCGGTAGTTAACGGTATAATAGTAACAATTAGAATTTAATATCTGATTATAAATGTATTTCTAAAATTAAAATATATATTATTAAAATGATTGATTAATATATTAAAAATAATTTGAAATTAATCATCCTGATTACAGCTTATAAAATTATGGACATTTTTAAATTATCTTAATATACAATATATATTCTTTATTTTTTATATTAACTATGCCTGACGTAGAAACATTTATGTGCAATATTCCAATACTACTTATTCATCTAAAACCAGTATGAATATTATCAATTGTTATCAATTGTGTTGTTAAATGATAAATAGAATTAGTTTTTTAATTTATCCTTTACAATTTCGACTTTTGTCGTTGAACTAATACTTTGATTGTTTCCTCTAAAACAATCAAACGGTCCAATAAAGTGAAGTCATGAATAATATTTCCTAAATATTATATGAAGACATAGGTATTGAAACTATATGAAACTTGTAAAAACATATATTTATGACAAAATATGCATAGGTACAAATATAAATACCTACTTAATATCAAATATATATTATTATTTTATTGAAATAAACTAATTTATAATTTACGTAAAGCAATAAATCAAATCATAGTAAAAATATGTATTTACATAAAAATCAGAGCCCTAGTCATAATATTATATTTACGATATTATATATGTACCTATTATATTTAAACTTAAACAATGACGCATGTTTGCAATTTTATTCATAAATATTTTTATATATTATTCTACTTGTTATGTTCCGACCTAATGTAATATTATTGATTAATTATACATTAATTATTATAAATTATTTCATAGAAAAAATATTGTGTTTTTTTATTTTTATATTCGTTAGCCTAAAAATAAGTTTTATTTTAAAAAAATAATCCTTTTAGCTTTATTGTAATAAATTAAGATATTTAATGATTTATAATATTTCTATGTGTAAAACATACTGTCTTATATATTACAATGTTTATTTTTTTGTAATTTGAATTTTTAAACAAAAAAAATATGTTATTTTATTATCTATTATTAAAGTTTCAAACAAAAACTTTATTTATTTTACTCACGATTTATGTTTTCATATTTAAATACATTAAGATATTTTTATTTTTTTTAATTCTTCCATTGCATTAACCATAAACAGCCGTAATAAGTAATCACTATAATTCTTTTTAATGGACACAATTATTATAAATATTGTACACTTTCGATCATTTCAAAGGATAAATATTAAAATATCAACTGTAGATGAATAATTGCGTTAAAACCTTAAAACATTATAGATAGGTATAAATACAACAATTTACTGATAAAAATATCTCGATTTAAATACAAAAATGAATTTTAAACGAAATTAAATTAAATACTTAATTAATTCTATATTTATTTTAAACAAAATCTGGTTTTACTGTTAAATAATATATTAGATTTAATATTTAATTTATTAATATTTATGAATATGTTGTACTTATGTGTAATATTATATAATACATTGTATTATAATGACTGAGTTTTGTTTTACATTTTTTATAATGTAAAACCAGACGTTTAAATAACCACTAAATCTTTTTTTCATCAAGATTAAACAAAACAAAATATTTAAGTTATCGAACTTTCCTCTCATTTACCCACCAGATAGGCACTATTAAAATACATTGAGTGTAATAACGTAATTTTAAGGGGATGAATAACATTATATCTTAAAAAGGTCTATTTTAAGAGTGGCTTAAAAACATATGCAAAATTTATTGAAATAAAAATAGTAAATATTTATTTAAAATTTCATAATTTTAACTAAGTACTAAAAAAATGTTAATAGTGATAATAATAATAATAATATACTAATACTATCATAGTGTTAATATAATAATGTGAATGTACCTATAATGGATTAAAATATTTAAATAATGTTTTTAATGATGTTTTTTTAACTATTTTATAGAAATACGATGAGTAAATAATAAACATATCATTATTATGTATATCCAACCTAATTAATTGTATTAATCATTAAAATTATAATTATAATTTATAATTAACTTTGAATTCCTTTTTAGGTTTTGGTTTATATTATATTCGTTTGTACCCATTTAAAAAATATAACTTGGTTACCATACATAAAATACCTAAAAAAATGCACAACCAGCTCCTTAAATATAATTAAAATACTATCCCATACCTCATGGGGAGGAAATTCCAAGTCACTTATAAAAATATATAAGGCAACCATCCAATCTAAACTCAACTACGGGGCCATACTATATAGAACAGCAGCCAAATCAACTCTAAACCTGATAGATACAGTAAACAATAGTGGACTGAGACTTGCACTTGGTGCTTTCCGGAGTAGTCCAACACTCAGCATCTACAATTTAGCCGGTGAACCCTCCTCGACCCTGAGAAGACTAGAATCACTTACAATATATATCGCAAGACTGGCTAGACACAACGGGAACAAACAATGCAATACAAAAAACGAAATCACTGAATTTATCAATGAAAATTCATCCTCTCATGTCAGAATTATCACTCGCGAACTCCACACCACCCCCCCTTGGGAAAACAATTATGAAATTAACACCAAACTCAACACTCTATCAAAAAAAAAAATACAGCTCCCGAGATATTCAAAATCCAAGCTTTTGACATCCTGAATAACTTCAAGGAAACACCAAAAAATATTCACGGATGCCTCCAAATCAGACAAGGGAGTTGGCATTGCAATCATATTCGAAAATTCAAACTCAAAAATAACATATAGACTTCCAAATGAGTGATCAATATTTTCTGCTGAAGCAATAGCAATCTTAAAAGCCATCGAAAAAATAAGCACTTCGGAACACACTAATTACTTAATCCTCAGTGACTCTCTAAGTGCCATAAACAGTATCAAAAACAAAACAAACCCATGTGACATAAAAATTCTCATACAAAACAAACTAGATGAAGCCAAAACCAACAAAAAACAAATTACACTAATTTGGATACCGGGACACACCGGTATTATAGGTAATGAAACCGCAGATAAATATGCCAAAATTGCTGCCGCCGACACAGACACAAACGCACTAGATCTCCTCTCTTATGATGACTTCAAAAACTCCACAAAAACCAATATTAAAAAAAAATGGCGAATCCTATGGAAAAACCAAAACACCAAATTAAACCAGATCAAGAGCACAATATCCAGATGGGAAAACCCTAACCTAAACCGAAAAGACCAAACAATTATAAATCGTCTAAGAATCGGACACACCAGAATAACACATGGGTTTCTTATGACAAATGATGAACCCCCCATCTGCGAAACTTGCAATACACAGATCACAGTCAAACACATCATCACAGAATGTCACAAGTACCAACAGGAACGTACAATTCTCAACTTGACGGAGACACTCGATGAAATTCTCGGACCGAACCCTGAACAAAATACGAAAATTATTACCTTCTTAAAACTAACCAACCTTATAGATAAAATATAATTGTAACACTAACTGTTAAGATAATGCAATACAATGTAAACTTCGCTAATGGCCTTTGCCGCCGGGTTATAAATAAATAAAGATCAATAAAAAAAAAAAAAATATATAATACAGAAGTTACAAAAGTATATTTATATAGGTATAAAAAATAAAAATATAAAAGTATAGATAATACAAATAATATTATACAAGTACTATTATGATTTAGTTTAGATAATATTTAATTATGTAAATACAAGGATATTTATTATGGTTTAATACAATTGCAAAAAATAATTTAGTAATCTTAATTACATAAAGCATACAGATATTCAACAAAATTTTATAATATTAGTTGTTGCTAGTTAAGTTAAACTATCAACTTTTTTTACATTTAAATGTATAATTATTCTTCAATTAATATATACGTATATATTATAATAGGTATATTGTTTTAAAAATGACAAAATAAATAGGTATCGTTGAAATTATTTGATATTTATTATGAATTAATTAGTTTATTGACTTGGATCTTAGATTATAGATAGTACTAATAGTAGGTACTATTTAATTTGACAACATGAAAATTGACAACAAAAAAAACTAATAAGAATTAATGAACTATAACATAGGTCAAGTGAGGAATATTGAACAAAAACGCGTCTTACTGTGATAATATTTATCTATTTTGTTAGGGTTTTAAATACAATCTCAAGTCATTTAATTTAGTTAATTTATAGTTTTATGAGTATTAATTAAATTAGCAACATTATTTATTCCAATACTCTGTATCCTATATTATTAGAATTTGATTTATTTTGAATAACATATAATGTCGTTTAAAATTATTTATTTAAAATAACTAGAAATGAGAAATAGTATTCTTTGGTGAATAACCCTAGTTAAACTGCAATAAATGCGACATGAAATTGAATGATATATTTTTCTTTATAAAGAATAACAATACCTATACAAAATGAATCATTTTTTATTAATTTTCATACGTAACGTAAACGACGTCCATTGTAAAGTTGTTTTTTTATCGCTAACCGAAATTGATTATAAGGTAGCAGCTAAACGATTAAACCAAATACAGAATATATTTTAAGAAATCGAAATGTCGTATTATATTGTATTGATTTATGTATATTTAATCGATATTTACGAATAGCGCATTTCAATCGCAACATTATGAATATACGATATAGTACAATATTGAAACCGGCTATATAAAACGATTGGCACCTATAAATCCTTTAATTAAAAATCATAGCGTCGGTACCTATATAATATATTATGATAATATTATTATTGTGAGCAACACGTTTTGTTTGTTTTATCATTGTTAATTTCATTCTTCTCTCGCGCGCATACGTTTTGCATTTCCAAAACAATGCGGATATAATAATGTTCTATTTATACGAATATGCGTGTGAAACGGCCGAGGGAAAACGATATTATTATTATTATTATTATACCTACGGGAGGAAATGTTTTGCGCGATTTACGGACTCGACATTATTGGTTCCGGACAGAACAGACGGACGCTGCGAAACATCGTAAACACATACACGAGCGAGTGATAATAACGGCAGCCTCCGATCGTCCTAATAGGTCATTTGTATCATTTAAAAGTTGATTTGATTTATGCCAAAAATTTCCTGGTCGGCCGACGGAAACGAAAGGGTTAGGTTAGCATAATACGCGATGTTGTGAAGATGCGGTGGGGGGAGGGGTGGTGGGGGGCGGGCGTTCGCGATGGATGCGTTAACGTGGACGCGGAAGCCGGACGACGACCGGACGAGTTCGATGTTTTCGTTCTATAATAATAATAATAGTAACATTATTATTGTTATTATCGCGCGATGCCGACGAACATTCCATTAGGCCCGGAATTAATATATTCGTCGCGAATGTTTATTATTATTACTATTATTTCCGGTTGCGTTTCAATCTTTTTCCGCCATCGCCAAGAGTGCATTTGGTCATTATTTATTAAATTTCACGACGCGAAATCTATCTTTTACGTTTATAATTAACAGCCGAATATCGAATCATAAAGTTCGGCGAAAGGTCTACAGACGAAATTATAAGAGCTTAGTATAACATTTTGACCGCCATCTGAATACTTTTTAACAAAATTAACTTCTTTATATAGTGTCATGTTTCACCAATGATGAGAAGATGGGTAATATAGATAGAATTCTTATCTAGTTATACTAAAATTTGACCAAAAAATGGCTGATAATCTGATTTGTGTAGCAAAAGTTCACGTGTATAGATTTTTTTATAGGCTATCTAGTATTACTTAATAGGTATATTATACGATTTGTAAAAATATATTTTTATACAAATGTTTCCACTATATTGTATGAACTATTTGAGTATCCAACTATAATGCATCGTGAATTTATCCAATGTAGAGTATAGAAAATAATTCTCCTTTACGTACAATATTTTTATGTCGAATAATAAATGAAATAATAACTGGAGACGAATTCGTCTTTATATCATTTCAATGATCGAATTCAACATTTTACGTTTAAAAATATTATATAATACAGACTTTTATCTCCGCGGAATTGATTTCGATAAGTACATTATTATTGTCCATGCTAATATATATTATACGATTTGGCTCAATAAGACGTAAAGCTTTTGATCTCTGTATGTGCAAACGCATGCGATTCTATTGAAGTATATTGAATACGTTTATTGATCTCGCGTTAAGAGATAAGGGTTACACTGCTTGAGAATTTTATTTATTTTTATAATCTTGATAATTCAGTGACAAAACGATAGTAAAAACTACTCGTTTACTAGTTCTAAATTGAAGTCATGAAAGTAAAATCTATTCGGCCGGTGTGATATCAATAGACACCCATGGATATGCATGACAATATAATAATATTCCTTAAATAATTACGATTTTGTTCAGTCCACTACAATCCAATCCATCGACATTAACATCTAGAAATTGTGGAGTATTTTATTTACTCCCATAAATCGTTCGTATTATAATATGTTCAATTTTGATATTAAATTGATGATGGTCGGAAGGTGCTTCGTTATCGGTAACAACTATAATTTAATAGTCATTATTATATTAGTTAATGATGCGAATATAGACGTTTTATAGTTATATATAATAATTTATATAATATATTCTACAATAATAATGTGCAATTTTACATAATAATAGAATTTTCTCGGTTACTTTAATTAATTTAATACATTTTATATAGTTTTCTAGTTATTTAATAATAACTAAAAATAGACCATGTCAGAACGGACAGTTGAACTGTCATTGATCGAAAATGAGTGATTTGTATATTAATTAAAAAACAAATCCCATTAAAAAGTTCATATTTATTCAAACAGTATATAATTAATATTTGAATATATTATATAGTATAAATAATTCAGTACGGAAAAAAACTTCAATTATTTATATTTAATATTTTTACCGTCGGTATATTATTTTGTTGTTTACTGTGAATGATATATCGCGACGTATATTTTAGACGCAGATGAAAATATTATTGTTACTTTATATGTAAAAAAAAAAAAAAAAACACATACCTATATAGAAAACCGTCTAGACAGGATAAAATAATTACGTGATGTGTATCGGTATATTCGCATATGATACGGTATCATCGTAGGTGAATAAAAATTGACAAACATCATTGACAAACAAATCTCTGCTCAAGACAACTTCATATTTTTATATTATTCCGAAATGATAAATTAAACTATACAAAAATTTACATAGCGATTGTAATCTGTTGGTAATTTGGAGCAGTCCAACGTGACTTTTTAAAAATCGAGTGTGCGTGTTTAAAATTAAAATTAAAATTACAGCGGACCGCAATTTAATTGATATTATTATACTGAGTTGGCAAGTCGGCGGAGAGAGAACCTTTTACTTAACCTAATCCAATTCAACTAGAACTATTATCATAATATTATAGTAGGTTTCCGTAAAAAATGAGAGATTGTTTCCGCAACGCCGATGGAGATATTTAAATAATGAAACCGACCGGCGAAACCAGTGAATGACGGTAATGTCTTCGGGGAAAAATCTCGCGTCCGACGGCGTCGTCATTGTCGAGCGCGCGCGCGCGCTTTCGGAAAATCTTTCACCCGGTGCGTAAAACTTTCACCGTAAAAGTTTGAGTGCGTCGTCGGCGTCGTTTCTTCGATACCAGGGTCGCATGTAATCGCATGTCTCCCGCCGATCATAATAATATTAATATTATAAGCCGCGAGTCGTCGCCGCCCGCGCAACGGCCTTTTGCCTTTCTGACGGTATTAAACACACGTCGAAAAGGCTTTTCCGCGCGCGCATAACAACGCGTTATAATATTGTTATCGCCGGTAAAACGTCAACCGTACGACACGCCGACGCGGGTTTTTTTCGCGCCGACAATATATTTGTCTTGCACACGTAACACGCGCATTTCGCCGACCAGGGTCGCATGGTCCCCGTCGCTTTTGCCGCTCGCCGAGGGGTCGCGCGACACGTCCGCAACGCGCCCCCGACCGGTGTACGCGCAATGCCCAAGACGTGGTCACCGCGCCGGCAAGTCGAGCGACCCGAAACGTGGTATCTGGTATACAAATACGCACTCGCCCCGTGTGCTTCCGACCTTATAGTTTTCAGGGACATGGCTGTCATATATCGAGTTTCCGTCATCCATGAATACTATAAAACTCGTACGTTTTTTCACATCGTGTTGGTATAGCTCGTTAGGTTAGATTTCCGTTCGATAAATTATACATTTTTTAACACACAATATAACATTTGTATGTTTCGGATTTGATCATTTCCATTATTTTGTTGATGGATATTGATGAACAACAACATTTACAAAATATCTCTAAAGTCGTAATTAAAAAATTGACGAATGTCCTTAGAAAGTACCCAGGTTTCGGTTACAAACCGGAATGCGACCACATACAGGAAACACACGGTTTGGCAGATTTTGGTAGTACTCTTTGAATATTTTTTAAGTATTTAATATTTTTTGAACGTATTTATACAGTATTTTGGATATTTTTCGAAAGTAATTTTATATTAACATAATTAATATTGTAAATTTTATTACTTCAGTGTGTAAATAGTTATTGAGTTATAAGGAAAAAATTAATGTCTATAACAAACATATACAATTATAATAATTAAATATAAAATATTATATGTTTTTGCTAATGAAATCTAATAATAAAGTAGTATTCTAAAAATATTGGATACTGATTTTATAAAATATTCGATTACATATATTTTAAATACTTTTAAAAAGTATTTACCCAAGTCTGCTGTTTGGTTTTGATTTTTATACAAATAGTTTCGTGTTTAAAAATACATACTGTATAATATTATCATAGCACTATTGTATATAATTTTTAGACCAATACGCATATATTTATGCACGCGTTAATACATGTAATGACAAAATTTTGATAACGCACGAATTATTGCATACAATGCAATACATTGTACGTATTTACACACTTAAATTAATGATATTTACAATAAGATTATACGGCGATTGCTAATTACTATATGAACGAAAATAATAACTACGTCATATTTTTAGTAATTTTTAAAAACTTATAGTTATCAACAAATTTGCACATATTTTTATAAGATCGAAAAATCGAAATATTTAAAGTTTATAGTATAGTTTCATCTAAACTATGTTATATATATATATATATTTGTAATTCCTATAAAGCTGTATATAATTAGTTTTTTAACAATACTATTGTATCAATATTGTCTAGAAATTATTTGTGATATACCTAATATTAACTAAATATATGTTAGTACCTACCAATATGATATCATATAAAGTATTTAGTTTAACATTGGTGTTAAGAATTTCGTAACATCAAACATAATTTGAAACGCAAAATGTGAATATCTAAAATGATTTTATTTTATGACATACCCGTATACAAGAAACAAGATTACAAGTAAATACTTGTAATTGTAACTGATTGAAATTTTTAATCAAACATAACTTATCTATTACATAGGTATTACGGTATTTTTTTTAAGAAGTATAGATATTATAGAAATTATTTTCATGAAGGAAAATTCATATAAATAGCATTATTTTGTTATTATAGAAAAATACAATTTATTAGAACACAAATATTATTGTTTTTTTACTTATTATCATTAGATTTGTATTTATATAGATATGTTATAATCTTATAACTACTTGTATACGTTATATAATATCAGAGTGTTCTACAATGCAATTAAAAACCATGATTTTAGCATTAATATCTGTTACAATATGATTGAAAATAAGTGGAATAGAAAGAGTAGAGATTTCATTACGATAATTATTTCGTATGCGGTTATTGGTCATTTCTGTATATAATAAGATAACATAATCTCATTATTATAATATATATTTTTAAATTACTAGTCTCTTTCAAAAATAGTTTTTAGTGTTAATTTATACATTTAATCTCCGAAAATTTTTATGGCACCGTCACAAAAAAACTGAGTTTTTATCAGGATTATTATTCTTAAAATATACATTTACATCATGCATGTACCACGCCGCATCCTACATCTATATTTTGCATCCGACCCGACATTATATAATTGTATAATAAAACCGAATAATACGTTTGTATTTATGTAAACTAACTATAATAATAACCATAGTAATTTATTTTCCCCGCGACTATAGTCGATATGCGGTTTTACATCTGGTTTATACCCGGTAAAAGTGGTAATGTGTATAGGTACGCGCATAATAATAATAATACTATATTCGATATTTTCCGTTTTAATTCCGTACAGCCAAAAACTTTTAAAATTTAGACGAAAATTCCGAAGATTTATTTTTAAAAAAAGACAGCCCTAAAATCAATGTTTTTCATTTTACCGCGATTACAATTAATTTTTATAATTTTAAATATGCCTTTTATTATGCGACAAATAATATACTATTATATTTGACGGGAAGTAAACACATACAACGAGTCGTACCTATATACTTTTGTGTGTGTGTGTATACGAACGAATGGGCTTATCGCACGCTACCCGACTTTTAGCGTCGGCGGCGGCGTGTCACTCGCCACCGGGCGACGAGCGTGCGAAAATAAATAAATAATAATAATAATAATAAAAAAGGGTTAAAGGTGGGGTCGGAGGAAGATTTTCGAATGCGAAAGACACACATATATATATATATATTATATCTACTACGAGTGTGCGTCTGTGTATATTCATAATTTGATATAATATATACACAATATATACAATACGGCGGCGGCGGCGGCGGTGGTATACGTACGAGCGGACGCATTAATATAATAACGAAATATAAATCAAAAGCAAGTTTCATTACGAAGTGCCGGGCAAACATATAAATTATAATCACAAAGCCGAAACGCCACATAAATTACCGACATTACCACCACTTTTAATTCGTATGCATAAATCGTGTCGCGCGGTCCGTCGTCGTCGTCGTAGTCGTTTCTCGTCGACGTCGTGAGTCGCGAGTCGCAAATTTCGCGTTTAAATGTCTAACCTGTACGGTCGTCCCGGTCTTTGACAATAACAAGTATTAAAATAATATCATAAAGAATATTTTTTAACGTCGCAATCCACCCCATCAAAGTCATTGTACGACGACAATGATATTCGTATTATATTCGATATGCGTCCGCGTGACACTTTTGAAAGCGAAACGCCGCGCCGGACCCGTCGTCCGAATTGTATAATGTATAATACAATATCAAAACGCATCCGTTTTAATTATCACGACCCCCGACGTCATCGAATCGTACTACATTATTATATTGTCTTCTGAGGTCAATTTTACAATTGTTTCGGTCGAAACATACGCGTCATAAATAACATCGTAATGGACTATAATCTATGGTCCGTTTCTGACCATTTTCCCCGACAAAACCCTAATCATTCGACGCGTTATTTATTATTATACATTTTGTTCTCGAGTCAACAATGTTTCAAAATCATTTTCGCATAACTTAATTATCATCATACCCGAGCTGTCTCAATGTCTCGATTCGAAATCATTTATTTAAGCGGTCTGACCTACGTAAAGCTTAACCTAACTATTTATACCAATTCAAAAATGTTGTTTAAAATATCGTGGAAACGTTGCCACCGCAATCCGTATATGTACCAAATGATAACGTCCTGTACCGCAAGAATTTTGTTGTAATAGAACCGCACCGTTACCCTGCAAACTGCGCTGATCCTCTGCTGCTGATGTGTATATACATGCCGAGTCTTGCTCGGCAATAGGAATGATTTGTATATTATTGTTTTTATTTTTTCCAGTTTCGTTGGCCAAAGGGATGACATCATATACGCGCCGACGACGACAGTCGTAAAAGCAATAAACGACCCCTCCCCCGATGCCTGTCCCATTTCGGTGTGAAATTTATGCTCAGTTAAGACCCATAATAACTCCTCTTTCCATCCCTTTACCGACCCCTGTTTATCCGTCGCCATAACCACCGTCCCCGCGACCGTCAACGCTTTTGCACCGGGTTTTCCATACCACCTCCGCCGCCGTACACGAAGAGTATTATATGACTCTGACACTCGGACTGCTGCCGAATAATTTGTTGCGGCGCAAACTTTTCTTGCACACCGTCACCCGTAAACCGTTATACCCGAACGCCACTTTTATCGCCTCGTGACCCGATTAAAATCGCCATCACGCACTTTATATATATATATATATATATATATATGCAGTATACATAGGTACCTACGTCGGCCATATAAACGCGTAAAATTACATTTATATATATTATACAGCGTGATCGAAATCTCATGTCACAAAAAATGATGGGAATTGCGTTTTATTCGCTTTTTCTATAATATCAAGTTATAATTTATGTAAAATAATTTACTGACTCACACTGTATACATTTTCGACGTTTCGCGATTTGTGTTTAATTCAAACCGATCGCGCGGAAGACAGTCCCTTCCCGAATGTTTAATCCTCAAAGAATATCGTATATAATATTCGTTTTGCGAACGAGAGATGGAATAATATTTACGACATATAATTCTTACCGAATCTTAATGTTTTTTTATTTAATTATTATATCTTTTAATACATTTTACACATTTATATATAAAATAAAATTACATTAATTTAAAAATGTATAGCTAAAAAATCGTCCCTCCTTCGGAGGACCTCTAGATCCGCCATACTACGACACAAATGTCCGATGAAAACGCATCACATATCTATACAGGTACCCGCACTGACTATAACGATCGAAAAATCTTAATTTAAAACTGGATATGCGGCTATTTCATTGATATATGGTCGGACAAAATTATTATTATTATTATCATTATTGAATGTGCGTATTATGTCGACCACCGAACGTAATAACGTCACGATCATATTGTAATAATGTATAATATATACTATTATTATACGTTCGTTCGGTACCATACGATATACGAGAGGAGATCCGAGTCACACACTGCGTCTACCATTCCTCCGGGCCATCAGCAGTCGTTACTTATTAGCAATAATTCATGATATAAATCAACAAACGCGCACAAATATAATATAATAATATATATTATTATATACGAGCGATGGCCCACTCCGGAGGGGTGATGACGGGGTTTGATTCCGGAATGTCGTTTCTCGTATATATAATATAATACAAGCAATGAGCGTGTACTATTCCGCGCACACATATAATATTTCCTTTATGTACAGGATGAGCAGAACAATATCGAGATTATATTGAGAGTGTTTTTACGATTTCTCTCCGTTTGTGAAACGTGAAATTGCAATCGCTCTGTAAGCGACGAAAACGGCAAGTACGAGCTGATCCTCAGATCGTACGGTTTGGAACCTGCGAAAATCTCTCGAAACACGTTATAAACGCCTCTTATAGTATAATTATAGACACGTGCTTATACAATAAAAATATAAGAAATTAAGAGCCTGAACCTTGAAGATGGACTAAAGTTTTGTTTTATATGTATAATTGTATACCTATTTCAATAAAATTATTAAAAATTAAATTAAAAATACAAGTCATTTTTGATTATTTTCTACCAACGTTTCGGATAATTATAATATCGCTTGGTCACGTATACGTATAACTTAAGTAAACTTATATATTATGTTATATGGTAATACAGTAGTGAGAAAAACAAATTACACGTAAAAAGCTCCCGTAGGGTAAACATTTTCTACGATTATTTCTGAAAACAATGCAATACCTATTCCTACTGAGAGCGTTCGTCCACGGATGGTATCGTGGTCGTGGTATATAGGTATAATTTTGTTTCAGTATCTACGCGTTGAATATAAATATAATATGCATGGATCCTCGGAAAAAACGGTGCTAAAAACTCGGCACAATTGTATCTTTCGCCAGTTGATATGTATAATAATAACGCGCAAAAACGCGCGTCCGTGTCTACCATTTCAATAAAACATAAGACCATCGTCTATTAAACTGTATACAATAATATACGTTTGTCGTGTACATTTGAATTTTTAAATGCATAACATCAATGTAAAATCATTAAATATTCGTGATACAATTCTACGTTTCTTTGTAGTCAGGTAATGTATTACATATTGCGGTATACAGAGTGATCGACTAAAAATAATCAATTTAAAGGGAAGTTTAAACTAATTTTTGTTTGAAAAATGTTTATAGGTACCTATACTAATTAATATTAATATTTTTTAATATTTTCTAATGTTTTTATTTTTTTTATTTTTTTATATCACATGGTTAAATTATAAAATACACTTTAATATTTTGCTCGTACATTATATTTTCTGTTATAGTTTATACTTTTTTTTTGTTAAATAGGAATAATAGACCTTATTAATTATCTAAATTATTTTATGAGTAAATTTTTCTGATACCTATTTTTCACAAATTAATTACAATATAAATTTCAATGAGTAGGTATTCCCTGGTTTTTGAGCTTTAGATTTCAACATTATACTAAAACTTAAAAGATACACCGCAATATATATATAATTTTTTTTAAAAAATATAGGTTATTTTTTTTATAAATTATCTATTTCGGAACAATGTTTATTAACTTAAAAATGATAAATACTACTATGATCAATTTAAACTATAACTAATTATAATTTAAACAAGAAGATTACCTATATTGATATATTAATGTTCTAATAATATACTCGTAAATTACAATCACGTTGATTATTATACAATTTAGTAGATTAAATAAATACTCATTTGTTGTTATCGCCTTAAGTTGTATTGCTTTAAGTCACATAAAATGTTTTGTATATTTAATTTTTTACAAAATGTCAAATATATACGCATAATTATATAATAAGGGTAAAAAAAGAGTGTTAGGTGAATTTCCCTCTAAATATATACGCAATCGTGCAATATTGGTCCCCGTACAATTGTAATACATATACATTTCTGGAACACCCGACGCCCGGTATCTGTTTAACCGCATTTACCACGTTTTCGTTCTCGAGGGGCTGTTTTCATTTATTTATTTATTTATGTCGTTCTTATTTTTCCTGCATTCACTATAATATTATTATATTATACTTATGCACGTTGTAATATACGCGCGTTTTCGCCGGTCGTTATCTCATCCCCGTGCGTGCGTCTGTCGCCACGTCATTATCACAAGAATCCATCAATTTTATCACCATTACCCGTACTATTAGACACGTATTATTACAATATAATATTTCTATTTTCTTCCGCCATCACGCTATTATCACGTTTTGTTATTATCGTTTAAATTGGTTTAATTTTATTTTCATGCCACTCTGTATATTGGTATAATAATATATCTCGAAACATTATAACGAACTCTCATTTTTATTTCACATTTTTCACGGGATACAAAATTCACATTGTTATAACATGAAAATATGTTATACATATTTTAATTTATCAACATATAAACAATATAATATTAAAATATACAAAATTGTTTACTTACGTATTAAGGTAATCATTTTATTAAAAATATTATATATGAATCTAATCAATAATCAGAAATATATTTTTATTATACCGATCCACCGTATCCGAGAAAAAATAATAAAATGATTTGAATTTGTTAACTTCAACATGATACTATTTTTTTTTTCGCAGCAAACTTTAACGTACACATCAAATGCGTTCAACGACAAACTTGCCCATCAAAAACAATATAATTTTAGTGCGAATTTAAATTTGTTTATTCATTATAATTATGTAATATAATATATATATATATATATATATATATATAATTCATTATATTTCTAACGAACATTGTGAATTTAAGTGAACAACTTTAATTATTTTTATTATGTTATTTGACTTTATCTGACATAGTATATAATGTAAGATATAAACGTTGGTTCATGCTTTTACAGTTATTTTTATTTGATACTCAAATAAACAATAAAACGATTATTAGGTGAATTAATTTACGTAGTGTTTTCTTATGAAATACGCACATTTCAATTGATTTTTTATACCTTTTATTGGCTATTACTATACATTGCGGCACAAATAGGCGTTAACAGTTTCACTAAAAAAATAATTTTTCACACTTCCAATAGGTAGTATGGCACTCATAATAATCATAGATATAAACAAATCATTAGAAAGATGACAAATTTATTACGTATTGTCAGAGAAATATTTTGGAAAAATTGATTTTCCTATTATAAAACCTATAGTATAAAAGTAAAAAAATATTCAAATATAATAACTCTGCCAACACTTAAATGACATTTTTATTTTTTATTTAGTACCATTAGACTTTTAAGCAATAATTGTGAATGCAATACTACTGAAAGTACGTAGAGATATTTATAGTAAGTATAAAAAATTATCCGTCTGCTTCGTATGTTATTAATTTATGAGAGTATCTATTTGGTGGAACAAATAATATTTTTTTTCGACATTATTTATCTTTGAAAGTTTAAACTACGATAATTATAATTTTTCAGTGATACACTTGCGTCGTGGTGATAATAATATGGTGTTTAATATACATTGAAATGATTTATTGTTATTTCATTTTCACAAAACCATATTATACTCCTATGATTAACATTATTTTGTGTTACCTATTCAATAATTAAGATTTGATATTATTTAACGAAACGCATAATATATTATGTAACTATACTTATAAATATGGTGTACATTAAAGTGATAATAAATTATCCTAATAAATATGATATAATGGCATAGTTTAGAAAACCAGAATTGAAAATAATAGCTTTACGCGGAGGGAGGGGAAATCACGTGAACAGTCTTCTTGAAGACTAACTAAGTCGTAATAAATGTTGCCTACATGGGAAACCCGATGGTTTTTATTAATTGAAATCATCGACTTATATATAGCAATAAATTACCATGTCGATGTTTAGGGTAGTTCATTTAAATTCATTTTGGTGTTACACAATGTTTACCATAATTTGTCGATTCTGTACGGCGTTTGATTTATTTTTCTTATATTTATTCAGCCTAGAATACCTATTACGATAGAACGGGTGAGTATTTATTTTGTTTTTAATTTTTATACTAATATTCCATTTTTAAATGAAGATTTTAAGGTATACATATAAAGAGATATTGTAGCTGTTTTTTGCATTGGTGGTGGTTACGTATTATACGTTACCTCTTCTTTTTGCAAATGTATCGAAACGAGTTTTATGATAAGCAAAACGCAATAATCAATTTAATCTTAGATTAAAAAGAACATTAATATCATATCACAACAATATAATATATATTAAAACAATATCAACTTATAATATTACACTAAAAAAAAAAATCCTCTGAAAAAGGTTTTTGATGAAAACGTTACGTATTCATATTAAACAATAAATGAATCGATTTTCTATAGGTAATATTATGTTACATAGACGTATGTTTGTTAATACTTTAAATCAATATGTTAACATAAATTCAAACCAATAAAAACCTTGTAATCATATATAATTATATATATATATTATTAAGTAATTCATTCATATTCATTGTTTAATAAATCTGACGGTGTAACCATATTTATTAATAATAATTGTAACATTTTAAGCCATAAATTATTGATATTACAAGAATATAACTCAGATGAAAAGTTATATTTAAGGGTAATATAATTTTTAATAGAATATAATATAGTGATATTAGATATGGGTTCCTTTATTGGGAAAGTGCATGTACTATTCATATTAATAAACTAAAGGTTATAATGAATTCTCTATTAAAATGTATATTTTCACTAGCCAAAGTATTATCCTAGTATTAATATTTTCAGTAATTATTACATATCTAACTTAGATAGATTATATGTACATTGTATTATAAAAAATATATATTTTTATATTTGAATACAAGGAACTAATTGAGTATTTAGTAAATACGTATGCTACTAGGTAATATAAAAGTTCAGGTGGGATTGTATTCTTTAAAGTAAGAACCAAATTTAATAAATTGTAACTATTTGTTGTTTTGCAAAATTGTGCCTGGTAAAAAACGAGTTTATCTATTTTTGGTAATAACTTTATTCATTTTAAACGCTTACTACATAGGTTGTGTAAAGTTTAAGGATATTGGTACATTATAATATATTGTTTTTAGGTATATTATATACGTATAAATGATTGTAAAATATTTTTAGGTTTTTTTTTTCATTTTTGTATATTTATAATAAGTGACACCCAAATTATATTTTTTATGTGTAGCAATGTGATACTTTTACAACTTTTCACACCACAAACTTATATTTTTTGCATCTCTGTATATTATTTATAAACACAATGTCTTATTTTTAATTTTATGACTGTATAATATTTAATTAACACCTTACATCTGATTCGGTGATAATCACTCACCCAAAATGATGTGCAGAAATCGCTAAACACGAAGTATAATTTGGGTGCCAATATTTATAATCATTTATAATTTACTTTTTGTTTTGTTCTTGAACTCCTACTCACACCACAGCCTTAAGCTTTAGTAGACTAACTTTGTAATATTGCATGTACTTAATTCGAATTTACCAGATATATTTATTGTTGGCAAAAAAATTTTATAATTATTATATTATATTATATTATAAAAAATAATATAATATACATATTTATTCAAAAAACGCAAAATAAAATACCCCAATGTATATATTTTGATTTCCATGGAAGTTTAGCTACTCTTTGATTATGGTTGAAAATGGTTTATTGTTTTCTATAGCTAACATAATTAAAATGGACGAAATTATCATTGTCCGTAGTCGAAAATGATATATTATAATATAATAATTTTAAATATCAAATATTTTCTTAATTAAATCAAATTAAGCAATATTTTATTTATGATTAATTTTTTTCAAATTAAATTAAATGTTAAATGCCATTCGTAGAGCTTGGCGGAACTGTGTTGAATTTAGAGTGGAATAATTTTAATAAAACTTTTATTCTTTATAAAATAATAAATATTATTAACAATGAAATTATATTTAATTAGGTATAATTACTCTCGAGATATCGCAATATGTTCTTAAAAATTTTGCTGTATATTATCAAAATCAATTGTAATTCCGGTGTGAGCCTAATATTATGTATAATACAAACAACATTTAAATTTATTTTTTTATTATAATAACAACAAAATATTATGATTTATGACATTTGGCAAATACGTTATTTTTAACTATACTCATAGTGACGTTTAAACTTTGTAGATAATTAATTAATTTAAGCATATATTATCTCAAAACATGCGTTTCTACATTCTGACGTATTTAATCTATCTAATAAACGTTATTTTTATCTTTAGAGAGTATATAAAAATGAACGGATATTATAATGATATAATATTATATTATATATTATTATCCTACGTTGCATTAGTTATACTTCTATATAACTACGAAAACGCGTCAACTCGTTATTATTATTTTTTTTTTTAATAAAAAAACAGTTCAATTTCCTACTTGAATAGAAATATAAAAAACTTTCAAAATCTGTTTGAATGTAATTTATTGGTAACCATTTATGGGGAACTGCAAAAATGACCTGCCTGATCGGAAACTCGTATATTATTATTATGATTATTATAAGGTCCGTGAGAACTAAATGCACATTATGTACTTCCAGTTATTTTTTTCACCATACCAATGTAATAATAATAATAATAATAATACGCGATATCATTCAAATGACGGATTTCCGGAAAATTTCCGTATTATTTTTTTAAACAATATTTGATATTTTTTTTTTTTTTATTTATTAGTATCTTCGACACATAATCACCGTCGTTTATACATTTTTATTTCACGTAGAAATTACGTTATTTTTCGGTGCACGTCTAATCGTCAATTTTACATAGACCGCGTCTGTAATGCTGTAAAATAGGATAGGGTATACGAGTGGTGTCACGTCGACTCCGATTTTTGAAACAAGAGTATTATCCGCCCGGTCGAGTCAAAAAAATATTTGTAGACACATACAGGTAGGTACATCTATTATCATATTATAATATTGTGATATATACAATATACGTAATAAACACCCACCTGTATGATCGGAGTGCGTTTTACGGGTACCGTCAGTCGGAACGGACCGAATAAAGCGGTAATGGCATTTTTTAATAATTATATTATTATTATTTTTTTTTATTACTGCTCGTTCGTGGGACAGAGTATTTTAATAATATTATGTTATATGGGTGAAAAAAAAATGTAACGCCCGCGCACTAAAGCACAGTCTTTATATAACGATGATTGACAGACGTAAAACACAATAACAGAAATAAAAAAAAAAAAAACGAAACGAAACACAACTGAGTAATATTATATACGCGACTGATGTAAATTATTATTATTTTTTTTATAATATTTACTGCACCTATTATTATTATTATTGTTGTTGTTGTTTGACGTGACACCTTGCATAACCGGAAGTACATGTCCAACAGATTTCGAACTTTTTTCGTCGCGCTCGTATCGGTAATCCGTTTTTGTTTTTTAAATTCGTAAAATCCGAATTCTATGTAACCGTCGACCTCCAATTATACATTATCACATCGTATTATTATACACCAATACTACGTTTATAAAAACGACCGTGCCTAATATTGCAGACAATTAGATTTCAATCAAATCAATATTCATATTTAAAGTATATAATATTTTTATTTGAATTTAAAATTGTTGGCGGTTAACCCATACATGCATATATCCATACAGAAAATATATCCCGTTACACTTTTTCTCAGATATACATAAAACATAAATAAATATCTAACAATATGATTGTCGCATATTTATACAATGTGCTGAAAAATTGTATAAATCGAAAGGCGTCCCGATCCTGTTCGTGCATTGTTGGAATTATTGCGGAAACGGTCTGAATGGATAACGCGAACAGGTTGTCGCTTTTTTAAATTTAAACTTAACCGCGTTTACTCATAAGTATTGAAATATACGGACTACGAGTCCACGATATAAATTATGATAAAAAACAGAGACGTGCATATTGTATATCTGTATAATGCATTATAGACTGTATAGTGAAACCGGAAATAAACAGTAAATCGTGTTGATAAGACGCGGTGATCGATGTATACGATGTGAACAATGCGCAGACTTGTAGCTTATAGGAAACTCTCACGTGGTCCTTTTTATTGTAATTTTATTTTACTCCTTGACAAAACAGGAAGTGCTCGTATTCCGTGACGCGAAACCATCGTAAGGTGCTTGTCATCATATAATATATTGTATGAGTACAAGTTTTAGTACAGTATTTTTTATGTTTAGATGATATAAAAACATACAGAATGATCAGAATATTGTTATGATAAAAACGTACCTAATCACAATTTGTTTATTCGAATTTTGTACAGATTAATTAAAATGTTTCATTTCCATTTCCATTTTTTTTTTTTTTTTTAATGCAATAAAATATCGAAAAATGTATTATGATAATATTAAGTAAACTAAAAAACTATGATATACCTATTATACCTAATTACTATTCGTGAAGGGTTTGATAATTTAAACGCGCTTTTAGGTATATTTACTTTTCAAATAGGAACTTCTAGTCTTATCGTTGTAAAATTTAATAATAACGTATGATTCTGATCATTCTGTATACAATCCGTACTTCCTATTTTAATCTCTCATGCCACCAATGCAAAGACCGGACCGGACGTGGACAATCATCTGATAGTTTCAGCCAAAACGTGTTCGGTCGGTCCACGAGACGAGACAATCGTTGTAAACACATTTTAATAATATAATAATAATATACGTACTCGCGCGTAGGATTTCGAAAACGTTTACCGATTTTCCGCGTCGTGTCGGAGACGGTTTGACATCGGCATATATTATAATAAAGGTACAGATGTATAATATCATAAGATATAATGATAGCACCTATCAAATTAAATGTTATACTCGGTCAAGTATAAGAAGAGAATATAATAACAATAATATGCTATAATAGTTTATATTTTATTAGTTGACCGACGAACAAAATACAAGTTCACTCTTCTGCGGTCATTCAAAACGATGATAAGTGCCCAATAACATAGACCCATTTGCGCGAAAACGGTTTTTCACGGGTCGTCGTAAATGTTAAATAAACTATAAACTACGTAGACATGTAAACGGATTGTTAGAATATTAAATTTCCCGACGATGATGATTGTAATAAATTTCGTGTTGTAAATTTAATGATAATATATAATAATGCCCGAAATATGCTCTATGATATGCACTTAAGTATACTTGTGATTTTATCTAAAACACTTTTAACTTAAAATTATACGTTAATTAATTAACGTATTAATAAATTAATTTTAAATTAACTTATAATTAAATTAATATTGCTATTAACTTTTTCTCCATAAATAAATCATTGATTTGAAAAGAGATTACAGTACAAAATAATAAAAAAATAACAGTATATTACACATGAGCCATGATAATATTAAATGATATATAAATATAAAATAATAATTTTTATTAAAAAAATAAAATAAAAACCATGTACGTACGGATTTTTATTAAATGTGCAAATATCAAAATATATGCTTAAAAAAGAACAGAATGTGCAAAACAAAATTATTATATTTCAATTTGTGTATCCTATGTTATAAGTGACCAGAAAATGAATTTAACCAATTTTGTTCTACGAATAAAATCGATCGATATGCAAAATCATTTAATCCACATCCCTTATAGCGATAATATACTAACTATATGTACCTAACTATCATAAACATATAAGAGTATTATTATACATTTATATAAATATTATATTATAGACGGGCAGACTTGTTTGCTGTGTTTAATTTTGATTAATCGCTACGGTGTGAGGTGAGGACTACCTTGTGGTAAACGAGATTAAACAGTGGGATCAAATAGTACACCCCTTAAGCTCTCTTCCTTTTCGTTCCGTAAATCGAACCGTATATACGACGGTAATGAAATGTTAGCTGTGTTTACAACAGTAGAAGATATTTTGTTTTAAATATCTATACAGGTAACAAATGAGCCAAACAATTAGGTTCTGGATCATTTTAAAAATCAATGGACATCAAATAACATAGACAAATCAAAAAGGTACATCATATAATTTAAATCTATATATTAAAATTTAAAAAAGAAAAATCAGTTACATATTATTATTAACATGATTAAAACGACAATATTGTATTATTAAAGAATGTATTTCGATAATATAATAATGTTCTAATTTATATAATACATTAAATTTTAACCACTTAGGTACAACATAAACATTATTATTGATTTATATTATGCACAATGACAGTTTAAACGAAATTATACCCATTTCTATTATAATTAATTTACGCTCTTATTAATTCTTTTTTATCCCACAATAATCGATAATGTTTGATCGCAATACAGTTAATTTTACTTATAATTAACCGAAATTTTTTTATCGTATACATACATTACAATAGTAAATAATTATTATAAACTTTATTATTGTATTATTGATAATTTTATTTTGTTTTATACATTTTTGAGTATGTATAATTGAATAAAATTGAAAATTCCAATATATTTTATTTTCCTGTTCTCTTTTTTTCATGTGTAAATCACACCTTTATAAGTACCTATATGCATATTTTTATTTATTTTTCATTTAAAAAGTTAAAACATGTTTAATTGACATAATTATTATTAATTATCTTTTCATAAAATTTAAAAATTTAACTCAAAATACGAGTTCTAATGGAATTTTATTATTTCGAAATTTAAAAATCAGGTTATTATTATTTATTTACAGGCGGTCAACATATTCCGCACGTGGTGCATTCAAGGAGAATGCGTTGGTGATGCAACGATTAAGATTTCCGTGTTGTTATTTCACTCGATCGTTTCGGTGCGGTTGACAGTTTATTTAAATTATTATAAACGTCATTTCGGATCATTTTTATGTCGGTGAATACCGTATATACTCACATACATATTTATTATTTTACGATTTTATTGTTAAAAATAATTTTAACTTCAATCACGCGTGTTTCAGTATTTCACATAATCATATTATAGAAAAATATACATAAATGTTTACCCATAAAACTATTATATTATATCAAATAAAAAAAAACCAAACTTTTTAGTAAAATGTATCGTTTTAAACAAATTTACCGTCTCTTGACAATAAATGACTCCATCAGCTAATCGTAAAGATGATCCACGCGAGTTAAATTATAATATGATTATATTTCCGACGAGGAATTCGCTACTTTTTTTATATAAATTTCGTACCTTCCGTGATAATTTAATTATATAAAATTGTAAACTTATAAAGTGGTAATGATATTTATAAGAATTCGCTTAAAAGGTGTGTAAAAAATAAATAATGTAGCATTGCATTATACAATTTATTATTTTCTTTCGGGCATCTTTTCGAAAATAATATTATACGCGTATGTAATAACATATTATTATTATAGTACTAACTTTATAATAGTTTTAAAGTACCGTTTTATATATTTAATGTGGCCATGTGACACATTCCGGCTCATCTTCTCACTTAGAACGTAGTATATTATAAATTTAATTATCCAAAAAGTGCCCCTTATTATAGTGCTTAGTCTTGACAATGGACGTATATCTCGATTTTTGTATAATTCATTAAATTCTATGAAATAATATGAAACCGTAAATAATTTTCTAACTTGGAAACCGACTATTTTCTTTATGCCTTGTACAACAATGCAGACATTTGACGTTTCGTAAAAGTTATTATTTCGTTACGTACGCACATTTTTAATATTAAATATTATTATACCCATAAATACACTAACAGATTTTTTTTTGTTTTTAATGTTTGTGGCACTGGTTTTTTTAAGAATGTTTAAAATAAACCATGCAAAAACACACTCGCTGTTTTGTTATGTTTTTTGTTCTTTGTCAGCAACTCATTGCATATATATATTATTAAATAAAGGAAAGACATAGTAGATTAAATAGACATATTGTCATAGGTTAGGTTAAAATCAAACTAGTAATATATTGTAACATTGATTTAACCAAGGTGTTAAATCTTAGACATGATAGTGAGTGTGATGTCACATTATCATCCATTTTCTTAAATTGTAGGTTGCTCGTATATATAATTAAGTTATTTATTATAGTATTATGATAAAACTTTTTATTATTGTTATCATAATTAGGTATACTTACTAAATACGATATAAAATTTCAAAACTTGAAACCGATTTCAAAATCGATATTACATACTGGTTAAAACCGTTAAAAACCGTAAAGTTGAAATCGAAACGTAAAAAATTGGAAACCGGTATTCAAAATCAAAATCGAAAAAAATTACGTAAATCAAAAAGGAATAATGCACTACAGTAACTCTTTAATTTTATAGGATTAACGATTATATTAATTATCGCATAATTATATGAATATTATCGATTTAATTTTAAAATTTATTATTTAATGGAATAAATTTTATTATTGTGTATTTAAGTAAACTAGTATTAACCCGCATGGGTATAAATCCTAATAAAACGAATAAACATGTTGTTTATTTTATATAATTTACCAATTTACATTACTAAGAAAATTAGAAAATATGTAATAGTGTTCCAAGATTATATATTTTACAACATTTTAATTTTGTAAAAAAACTTTATAAGTATCACTATTTTATTATAGCCGTCTGTCTTATGGATTTAATATTTTATTTTTGATTTTAATAATTATTACCATACAGGCTATTATAGTGCCCAATTGAAAATAATAAAATGTTATTTTATATCAACTATTAATTGAAGAAATTGTATTATTACAAATTCAAAAGTTTATAGTGTACAGAATTAAAATTGTGACATAATGTGTTTTACTTTCCATCCATGAACAACATTATAAAATAATGTTATCAAAATATCAATAATAAATAGTATATAATCGAAATGGAAAAAATTGAATATCGATATCCTAAATCAAAAACGAAATAGGAATAAAATAAATACTTTTTCAACCCCTGTTAAATTTTTAAAATATTATGCGATTTTTTGGAATGTATCTAACAACAAAGTTTACGAATATAATAATAACTTACCAGCTAATCCTGGTTTATATTGTACTGGTTTATTATATATACATAAATAGACGTTACAATAATGTTAAAATGAATATTTAGATATTATTCAAAAGCAAATTTACTGTAAAATGTTTTTCTTGAAATTATATAAAAAAAAAAAAATGTTCCATTCAATCTTGTTAACAGACGTTATGGTTTATCTGACATTATAAAATGTATACTCGTAAGAACAAATTGCATCACTTTTCAAACGATTCCCCGCATTTGGATTACACTCTGTATAACTCAATATTATCCTCTTTGTAACATTTCCAAAGTGTACATTTGCAAGAAATGTAAATACATGACACTCAATGACACCCTGTCGATATCGAGATAGAAAACATAATAGTTGCCTAAATGGCATCAGCTTCAGGGATAACCGTATGTCACAATGTTATACTATATACCATTAAAACCCATTAATATTCATAATTGATTTAAAATGTATTTTACTATTTGCTTTGATGTTTGATGTATTGATAATAGTTAATATATGATATATTATTCATGTTTTATATAAACATAAATCTGATTTGATTTTCTACTACGGTTTTAAATTTTAATTGTGTTTTCAATGAATACAGAAATTATATATAAATGTTTGATAATATAATGGCCTTGTTCAATAAAAAAAAATCAATAATAATAATAATTATATTGGCTTATAATTTGTATTTATCGTTAGTATAAAGTGACCATACTACAAATTTTCAGCATTTTGTCCCAGTGTTTCGAGAATCAAACTTTTTATCAGGTTTTTAGAGCAAATGTAATTAATTCTCTTTTTACTCGAAAAAATAAAAAAAAAAACTAACAAATAAATTTTAATTTTAGTAATACTATCATAAAAATACAAGTATTTCTAATTACTCAATATATATAACTACTTTACTATATTACGATATTGTTTAAAAATATGTATCTGTTTTGTAATTTTGTATTGTTTATGATTTATTAGTATATAATAATGATTACATTACTTATTTTTAAAATGTATTAATACATTATTTATTAACCTAACCAAATAAGTTAAATATTGAAAATAATGATATTATTAATTAATCCGCGTGGATCATCTTGACGACTAACTGACGGCTGGTAGATGCTGCAGTCATTTGGTCAAGAGACAATAAACTCATTTCAAACTATGTATTTAATTACAAATTTAGGTTTGTTATTTAATGTAATAAATTAATAATATAATGGTTTTATAGATAAGTATTTACATATATTTTTATCCAAAGTTATGTCAAGTCATGTTTTAAAAAAAATTGATTATTAACTCATTTCGAATATGGTTTCAAATTTGTTGAGTTTATGATTAGGGAATTAGAACTAAAATATATAATTATGAAACTATGATATTAAGATATCATTGGCTTAAGTCAACTTAAATCTATAACTAAAAATTAAAATAATATGATTATCATTTATAACCTACAAATATTAAAAAGAATCATAATATAAAAATATTATTATTATTTTATGGTTACCAAATTGTTTATGCATTACAATATTAATAATTTAAGAGTAATATATGAAAAATATAGTATCTGATCGACTTATCACATAATATTAAAACTTATAACAGAATATCTTGTGTAATTGTATAAAACCTTCAAGCACCTGAAACGAGGTACTAATGCTTATTATATTAAAGAACCAGGATGGTGTGTATTTCGTAATGTATTGAAAATGTAAACAAACCGTTACTATACCTCAATTCAGTGTGATCACATTTTAGAAATAAATTATTGTACCAAACTATAATAATACTGTATTATGCATCATATAGCTTTTTATAATGGTTTATTAGCATGTTTACTTCTGAAATTATATCAATCAGTTTTGAATTCAGTTACTTTTATCTCTGCTGAAATATATAATATACTTATTTACACAACAACTGACCTAACCTAACCTTTTATATTGTTATAAAATGCCCCCCTCCCCTGAAAAAAATATGAATTGAACTTTGATATCGAATTACCAAGACAAAATTTATCTACCAGAGGTTACTGAGCCATCATCGGAGTTCGCTTTGATTTTATAACATTCCCAGGCAATTACGATAACAAATGGCGGGGTTATAGCCAAAATCACCGCCGATATATATTATTATGTGAGAGTTTAAATTATTTTATTATTATAATACTATGTATTTACCTATATGAACATGATTTATAATATATCATGTCACGGCAATAATCTCGTTAACGGACCGGTGTTTTGATTACGTTCGATTGTTTGTGCAGAAACACGGAACGTTAATTTCCGTCGTATTATTATTACTGGTATTACCTATAATACTGAACTCGGCGGCGGCGCGCGCGGCCTGTCGTCAGTGGCTATGACATTTGTCACTATACCATTTAATATTTATACAATAAATTATAATAATATATAATAATATAATACACGTTATTTTATGACAACAAATATATATGTTTTTATGCATCATATACCTAATATTATAAATTTATAATTTTATAATATAAATAACGTAAAAATATACTTAAACAAATATATTAAACATACCGATTGTTTTTTTTAAATATAAAAAAGTGGAAAGGTTGATTACGGACGTTCCACCTTCGTCCCTTTGGTTCTAGGATAAATTAGTGGTTTATTATAATTAAGATTTCAATGCAATGATATTGCATTAGAAAATACGATTCTGAGCGAAACTCAATATACTAAAATATATAATGATAAGCCGTTCCAAAAGTTTACCACGTATATAAACTACATATTAGAATACTAAAATAAATTTCAAGTGCCTACGTTCAAAATCATGGAAAATCTAAAATCAATTAGGTCAAAATTACGATTTCCATGAATTTTGACGTTTAACTTTTCTCAAAGAAAAACTTTTAAGGAACACAAAAAATGAGCTTAATAAAGTACCAACTAAATGTAATTTTCTACCGAAAGTATACCCAAGTTGTGTTAATTAGACAGTTATTTCTACCCGAAAAAAGTATCTTTAGACTTTTAAAAACACAAAAATCAATCATTAATGTAAAATGTTAAAGTTTGAAGACCTATAAAAAAAAATTGGCTTTAATTTTCAAAATATAATAAAAATAGATTAAGTTGTATTAGTCTAGCCTTCTATAAAATTTTCAAATCATTATACTCAAAATTGCATGTCATAATAAATATTTTTGGAAAAAAATTCGAAGCTCTATACTTAGTCAGAAAATCAACCAATCGGTTCCAAAATTTTACCACGTATATATATTAACTATGTTAGTATTCCAAAAAATATTCTAGTTTTTATGATCAAAACTCAAATAGTTATCACGAAATAAAAATATTTTAAATAATGGAAATCGTAATTTTGCTATTTTCCACCCATCTTTTGGTAGTTGTTCTTCTTCCAAGAAAAAATTTGATAAATGAGCTAAATAAAGTACCAACTAGATGCAATTTGGTACGGAAAAGATACCCTATTTGTAATAATCAGACCATTATTTTTACCCAATTCATTCAATTCATTTCATTATTTCTAAAAGTGTCTTAAGACATAAAAAAAAATAATTGTAAAACCAATACATTCGTCGCTTTGCTCAGAAAAGTATAATATATTATTTACGAAATATTTCATTAGAATTATATAAAATGTTAAAATCATGATTTTAGGGTTAAATATAATAAAGAAAATTAAGTTATTTAAATGATTTCTTAATTTTTTAGATACACATATAGCATATTATGTTGAGCTATTCAATTTCAATTATTAGGTTCTTCTGAAAAATATCAAAAATACCAACGGCTTTTTGGCTTTTTACGATTTTTGCATTCTGTTTTTAGTAAAATTATTCCTAAAACGATTTTTTTAATTACTTACCTATTTAGTTTTTGTTTATAGAAATAACAATACTATTTATGAATCAATTTAATACAATTATATAATATTATTTTTCTTAATGTTTTATTATTTTATTTGATAACTTTATAAATAAAATATAATAGTTTGAAATAGGTGTCCTGTATGAATAGTATTCAATAAAATTATAAAAAAAAAATACACCAAATGTATAACGTTTAATAAATATAACTTAAATTCAATTACATATATTATATAATGCGTTTATGGATTTACAGTAAATGTCCATCATTTTTACGTAGAAAAATTATTTTTTCTGTCTTATCAAACGAACAGGACACAATGATGTCAATCAAAAAGTTAACATTAAAAAAAATCTATATAAAAAATAACTAATTTTTTATTTGACAAAAAAAAATGACATTGAGAAGCGGTTTTCAGTGACATATTGATGGCTTATTTATCATAAATATGAATACTGTTAATACAAATTTAAATAATTTAATTTAGTAATGTAACGTGGATAAATATACTATACCTACACCATAAATATTATTTTTTATATAATTCAGAAAGTGAACCGAGCTGCTTTTTGCATGTTTAAAACTCATTTGAAAAATTATTACAAAATGTAATAGTAAAAGTTTGTATTTCAGCTCTTATAAAATTTCAAAATATTTTCAGACGTTTAATCGCATTCAATAGGTTTCTACTTGAGTCGTAGATAAATACAATATACAATTAGAAACCTGGAGATTTTATACGTATATTATTTTACACTGACGTAATATATAGATAAAATACGTACATGATCGAATTTAAATCTCAGGTATCTGAATTATAAAATACAATTTCACACGTTAGTCGTTTACGATTAGGTTAATCAATAAATCAACCGAAACTCATTATTATTATAATTTATTTCGAGTTTGTCATCTCCTTAGTTAGATTTGACAATAATTATTGATTTATTGGTATTATTTATAGATTATTATCATGAAAATAGCATAATGCGCTCAATAAAATTGGTTTTGTTTTTCGACGATTTTTGTCTATTGGGTTATTATTTCAATAAAATCAAACATATTACTTAAAAATATGCAACACTTGGACTTAGCCGCTTGAATATATAGCTATAAATGTAGTAGGTATATTGAATATAAAATATTTACGACTGTATGTCAGCAAGAGGTTAACTAATACAGATGAAAGAACTACGATAAAAACGATACTATTATTCGTATTATATTTGTCCGCAGCGTACAAGTGTCAGTGACGAAAGTTTTTGCGAAACAAAAATTAGCAACATTGGGCGTGTAATGTGCTGCGGTCGATAGTGTATATAATATAATGACTATTAATTTTTATTATTCAATTGTTTGTTATTTCTTTCTCTCTTGTTCTCATTCTATCTCACTCTCTCTCTCTCTCTCTCTCACTCGTTTCAAATATAAAACAAAAATAATAATATCTAGTTCCATTATAACCACCGTTTTATGGTGTAAGTTTGGCTCGTATTATATATGCCGTCGGTCGTTTTTAGACTCTTCTGTAATTTCTTATTATTTTTTTTTTTTGTTTTCCCGTACTCTTTCTCACTCCCTCGGCAGCGCGTTTCGCGATGTATAAATATTGTATAATCACATTTGTCTTTATTATCGGTATGCGCTCTGAACGAGCAAGCGAGAGAGAAAAATTTAATAATAAAAAAATATATAACTCGCGAGCGGTTATTGCCGTCTAGAAAGTTGGTCGTCGCAACTGACCTCCTCCGTGACGAGCTACTGCACTGAAGCTCTAGAGGAGATAATATTATATATTATTATATCGGTTTACATTTAAAAGTTAATACCGAGCAATCGGAATTAATTGACCATCATTGTCAGTTTTTATCACCGTTCGCCGTATTATATGTACCGCACGTATAGTAATTCGATTAGAATCGATCGACTATCTGTGTCCCCTGTCCTAAAGTTATTTTTATTGAAACCACATATACCTAATATACCGTATACCGTAAATTTCGATGTTACCGCATGTATGTATAGCTATTAAAGGTTTGTCGTATCTAATGGATTCACAAAATATACGAATCCCTAATGTCCGCAGTCGCCGCCACAACGATATCTGCCGAACATTGGAAATCTACGACTCTCGTTTTATGTAACCGTATACGGTGTGTTCGAAATACATATTTCGGTACGTCATTATTAGTTACTGAGTTATCCTCAGTTTTCATCGTCGGTGCGAATATTATTTTAGTATTTCGCTTAAAACGAGCTCGTAGGTACGTATAAGCACCACGAGCTGTTGAATGTAAATTGTAAATATCAATAATGATCTATCGCGTCAAGGGGTTAAAAAAACAATTTGCAATCGTGCAATTTGTATTGAATTGGTTCAACTAGCTCAGTCATAAATTATTTCCAAAAATCATCATATCACAGATCTTTTACTACATGATCGATGTCAAACAATATTTTTAGCCGTATACAAAAACGTTACCTAATTATGACGAGATCGATTAATGAACAAAAATATTGATTCAGAAATTTCCTGCGCGGATGATGAAAAACTGCTGATTTTCATAGTTTTTCAACATACCGTAAAAATATTATGTTTGTATTGGATTTGGTCAACCGGATAACTAGAAAAGACACGTTTTTTCATTTTCGTCTGAGTGGGTTGTTAATTCATAATATACCGTTCGTAATAACTAATAATACTATACCCATTTCATGGTATATAATCTATATATAAATATAATATGTTCAATGACCTGTCTGCTTTCAATGGAAATGAAATGCGCAGTTTACTAGACTGCATTAAAACATTTATACATTTATTAGTCGATTTAGATTTTATTAGTTTTTGTGTAATATAATATTATGCAACGCAGTGCATTCATTATCTTAATGTTGAAACAGTAGTAATTAATTAACTCATTAATTATTATTGATCCAATAAATATGATTTAATTAAACTTAGAAAATTATAAAATATTCATAATATATTTTAGTTTTTTATCGTTGTTATATTTGAATTCAGTCAACAATACAAGTCTTAACACATCTTTTTTATAACAAAAAAACAAATTAATTATTAAAAAAGTAAAGATATTATAGTTCTTATTAATTGAAATTATACCGAACTATACAATTTTAATAATATAATATTATATAGATGCATATTATTCGAATTAAAAAATATTTATATATTTATTTGAAGATATCAATAAAACTTAAGACAAAAGTTAGCCTGGTGTGAATTTATTTTCATGAAAATTATGGTAAAAACATAAATTTTATATGAAAATGTTTTTTTTTAACTTATACTGGGTATAAAATATGATTTATATTCTTTGATGACTATATATTATTTTATGGTAGTGAATATTTTTCCGTTGAACTCATTACTCTTGTTGTTGACCTATTCTTGGCACATCATTTTGAATTACTCTAAAAGTTTTTTCATGCACAATGCAAAAAAATGAGGAAAATATATAACGATAAGAATTCGGTTTTGCAACTCTTAAATTATTTTATAAAGTTATAAACAGTTTAGATATTTTTAAATTTTTAAATTGTTGAAAAAAAAACCATGATTATTATATTTGGTATTTATTATAAAATATCAATGATAACATTTGCATTATGAGTGTAATGTTTATAATGAATACATATTATTGATTTATTTAATAGAATCATAAAAAAAATATATAATATTAACCCTGCTGCTAAATTATTTATTTTTATATTTTTGTTGAACACTTTCTTGTAGGTACTTAATTATAGTAATATGTAAATATACTCTCCGACAGTGTATTACAAATTTTAGTGAAAGTAATCCATAAAATGATAACAATTCATAGCATATATTAAGTATCCCTAATAATAGAATATTGAGATGCATTCAATTCAAATAGTATCCTTATACGTATACGGATTGTCATCGAATGGTGATGTGTAAAGAGAAGTATACAAGTTAACAGGACAAAGCGTACTATTATTTTCGACGATACAGTACGGAAGGTTGTGATATTAGAGTTTAGACATAAGTAGAACATCGGTCGGCTAACTCAGGGATTCCTAACTTTTTTTACTTGACGGCATATTTGGTCATTTTATAGATGTTTACGACACACAAATAAAAAAAATATAAATATAATATACATCTTTAGCCCTTCTAATTATTTGCTACTGGCATAAATCCCAATTAATGTAATCGAAGATGGTTCTTGGTTAAGTAGAACATGCAATTTTATACGTAACAAAAGGATTGAGTATTTTCGGCAATTGTGCTCAGCTTACTTCAAAGGAGGACTATAATTTTCCAGAAAATAAATATCCGAACCGTAAAATTTCGGAATGTATTTATCCGGACAATTTAATTTCGAAAAATATAAATATTCATAATGTATATAATAAGAAATTAAATACCTATTGAAAATCGTTTTTACCCGGAACGTGTTATCAAGGATCGTATAAATCCGGAATCTAAACGAAAACCATATTCACGAGGAACGTATAATGGGTATAGGATGTATACAGTTCTTTCAAAAGTGATAAAAATGAATGACAATAATTTTGGATTATTTGGAAGAAACGATACCAACTTTGAAAATAAAAAGTATTTTCTAAAATATTAAAAATTAATTAGAAATCGAATTAATATTAAAAAATTAATTACTTTTTTATTAATATGATGCATATGCATGACTTTACTCATGGCTGTCACTCGTTATTACGCTCTTCAGCGTCGTCTTTTCGCTCTGCAAATCAAAAAAAAAAACATAAATTTATTGTGCAAAATTAAAACTTAACTAATTAGGGTTTTATATTATAAATTCAAAATGTATGCTTTCTGCCTATTTTTTTCCGAAAATATACGGCCTTCCACAACAGAGTCACGATGTCACCACCTGCATAAATCGTGGTTACCACTCAGGAGTTAAACCAGGATCTTGTGCGCCGAGTGTTGAGATCACTCAGGAACGCCCGATCCCATAGAAATAATTATATATTTATATAAATATATTATTTTTTAAAGGCCCAGATCAAAATCACTTGGCCATTTTTGCGATATAATGGTTGGGAACCCATTGCCAAAATAACTGTCAAAACGTTCCTGTCGACGCCGTCGCGAAAGGGTAGCAAACAAATGACCAGCAATACGAAAAAGTTTGGGAAACCCTTTGGCTCCCATAATCCCGTCATTGATTACATCGGTAATTGACTGCCCAGGACAATTTTTTAGATTTGTTTTATGTAAATCCATTCTAGAAACTATAATGTATAAATAAAAATATAAAAAAAAATCTCAAATAAAAAACCGACAGACCGAGAGCGAACGACAAAGAGAGTAAGTGGAAAAAAGACAAATCCTTTTTTATCGTCCTATAAATAATGTCATGTACATATTTGTTGTGTGGCCCTTTAACGAGTAGAGCGCGTTAAAACCCAGGGATCCCTCTCCTGTCGTCCAGTTCCCAGGTTTTGTCAATGCGCCAAAATTCTCCTTTTATACACAGTCTTCGGCCCCGTGATAAACCACTTTATATCCGGAACTCGCGTACGAGAGTAGACGAACGCGAGTAGAGAGAAAAAGAACAATACAAAAACCAGAACAACGAGGCCGATGACGTTGTCATTTTTATCGGACACTCGAATTTTGTGAGATATATTTTTTTAAAAAAAACCCGAATCCACGTCAACGACATATATATGTTGTGTAGAAGAAACAAAAAAATAAAATGTTTTATACCGTAGCAAAACATCATTCGCTTTTAGAGAAAACAAGCTCTGTTTTCGACACGCGCGTCTTTATGCCCAAAGTAAAATGCCCGTAAAAAGCACTAGGTCTTTTTTTGTTTTATTAGAAAAATATAAAAAAAATTATGCCCTATTTGATAAAACGTAGGCATAATAATGATTAAAAGACATTTTTATGAAATTTATTCATCTTTCAAGTTTGTATTTTTTTTTTAACAAACTCATACAATATGAATTGTAGGATGACATTCCAAAACGTTCTGTTGCCATTTTATACTTTTTTCAGAAATGGCTGTTTTCTACTGTTAACATAATTTTCATGCTATGGGCATAGTTTCGATCAAATGTATACAAACAAAAATATTGAATATTAACGTGGGAAATAATAATAGTACCTATACATAAAGATGTAATTTGGAATTATTAGTATGTACCTTTCGATGTTATTCTATGCGTAGGTACACGTTTTGACCAGAGCTTGCGCTAATGGGCAGTTCTAACCAAAATAGGCAGTTCTAAATTTAAATGGATAGTTGTAAACACATTTTAGGTTGATACCTAAAATATGTTATTTCTTTGTTTTATTCTAAAATATAATTTCAAAATTATTTATTTTAATTCAATGTAGATATTTAGATTTTCTCTTTAAACTTTTCTTGTATTTTAAAATGTGACATTCAATTTTATTTCAATTTAATAAAATAAATACAAACAATAATATTATTTTAATGGTGTCATCTATGAAGCTTCAGTTAAAAATAAAACTATTTATAGTGAAGAAGAGAGTGAGGCTTTAGGAACAAAAATAAATGCCAAATAATTTGTAAATACATACCTAGTATAAATATAGTAATGTAGTAAATATTGTATATTAAATTTAAACTATATTATGTCATATTAAATTATAAGTGCAAATAATTTATGATTTCTCGATTATTGGTTGCATTTACTATATACGTTAATAAATAATAATTTGTATTAACCCACATGCATAAAAATAATATTTTGGGTAGTTCTAAAAATTCCTAAGCACAAGCTCTGGTTTTGACCAAATCAAAGTATTTAAAAACAGTTTTCATAGAAATGGGAAGTAATACGTCAAATTTGATGAATATAATCTATTCCACTATTTTTTTCATAATACGTGTATATTTTAATACAACGCATTTTTCAAAATATTTACATTATTGTGATTTGGATTGTTGCCCCAAAATTATTTGAGAACTTAAAAATAAAATAAACTCCACTAGTAGTCTATATTTACAAGTATTGTAAATTTTCCGTAAAATGCATAAGATAATTTGTTTTAATTAACTAACCTAAAGGAGAACTAAACCCATTACAGACAGATGTGACAACGTGAAATTAGCAAAAAATAGCAAGTTTTTGTGTTGTATAATAGCAGAAGAGCATGACATTTTCATAAGTGCAAAACCTGTGTTTTGCTATTAGAATTTTTGTTATGAAGTAAAGAAAGAGAAAATGAAAAATTTAATTGAAATTTTAATTTTAATGTTAATCACACGAAATGTATAAAACCAGCATTTTGAAAGCTAACCCGGGAGAATGATGTGTACTCAAAGTATATATAATTTAAATACTTCACTTTCAGACCTAACGCTGTATAGCAATTACAAAAAAACTCTTCCGAGTATAATTATTTCGACTTTGGCTTTTGGTGAAACATTTCCGAGTTTTAATTTACTTACATAATATAATTCTATGTAATAATATTGTTTTCTTAGAAACTATATATGCGTATACATTAATGTTGCTTGTGAGTTGTTTAAACATTTGTGTTTTTTTTTCGTTTAGAAAATTATATACCATAATAATAAGAATATTTAGATACACGAGGCATACAATTTTCGGTGTACTTACGAATGTCCTATATATTTATAATTTATTTCGATTACAATCTGTAAAAAAAAAAAAAAAAAAAAAAAAATGATATCGTTATAGTTAAATTTAATAATGTATAAGTGCACGTATGGGTAATATAAAATAAGTATAATATTATAGCAGTAAATAGAGAGAAAAAAATGTATTACATTGTACGTTACCGGAGGGGTCACGACTTTTTAGTAATGACGTATCATTCAATACCAATTACAGTGATCATTACAATGCGACCGGTAAATCTATATAAGTAAAAAATAAATGTAAAAAAAAAAATCGTGTATTATACCTGAAAACGGGCGCTGTAATTTTCCTATTATTTCATTCGTCTCACGTATGTATTTTAATTATTTCAATTATATATTTTAATTTTCGTTAAATGCACCAAATGTTTATGAATTTTGTATGTTTGTTTTAATAATATTTTATTCGATGAGCTCAAAACGCAAATGCACTTTTATCCTGCGCGAAACTAATGTTTTTATAACATTTTTCAAATACTCAAATTTTCTTAATGTTATAGTAAACGTTTCCGGTTCGTTCAATTCTTGACAATGCCTCAATGATTTAGTCACTTAATCATTACAATCCTATCGATAGACTTAAAAAAAAAATTGTGTAAGTTGTTATGTTTCGTTCTGGTACTCATTTAAATATCGAATACCTAACCTAAATGATAGATGTCGCGATTTCTGTGTGTCATTAATATAGTATATAAGTAAATGAATGGACCAATTATTGATTCACCAGAATTATTTTGAAAAGATTTCTTACAATACTTAATTTATATTCAAAGAAACCATCAACTTTTAAAATCAATTATTATTCAACTAATACAAATAGTCTAGTAATAGCTACTTATAGCCACCCAGTCATATGCATAATAAATAATGCTGGATGTTGATATGTTTTTCGACTTTTAAAAAAACATTTTAAACTAAATTAATATGATATTCTTATTATGTATAATATTAGTATTATTTAAATGCTTCGTTGTTTCTTATATACTATATAATTTATTTGGTTGTTGGCTTATAATATTTTGTGTACTGTGTACCCTTGTAGCGTTTATTTACAATAAATTAATAATTATATTGTCGTTTTTATCCGTCTCTTTTACCGGTTTATTTTAGTGCACGCGCGACTAGACGATGAGCTAATAGAATATTATTTTATTTATATACATTAAAAGTTCGTGATACGTTCTCGTCCTTTACTTCTTTTGAAAATGCATTAATTAATGCATCAAATTAATTAATAAATATAGTATGCAAATAATATAAACTTTGTTCTTACATTTTTTTATAATTTATCTTTAACATTTACATCTATGTATAATATATAAACCATTATCATCTTTGGATCTTTAACTTAAAATATTACATCACAACGATACCGCGTAGCATTTAGTTCAACTCTCATTATATTACTATATTGTATAATATGTTATGCACACTGCACAAATAATAGGAGAGTTTATGAATACTTAAAGTAAATATTAAAATATATTAATATTAAAATACTTTAAGTATGATTTAAAATTCATTCGTCATAATTAAATATTAATCTAATAAAGACTTTTAATATATATATAATATATATATATATATATATATTAATAAAACCACATTTACAAGTTAAAATAGAATCATTTAACACAGTTAAAAAAAATAATTTCCATTGATTAAAGTCTATTTTACGATATAAATTTATATCAAATAATTAAAGAGAATTTTAATAACATTATTTAAGTAATATTCCTTTGTTCACCTAAACTAAAAGTTCACAAAAACAAATTTAAAAAATTTCACTTTACATAACGAAAATAAAAACTATATAGTGTAAACATTTTGAAAAAACTAGTCATTCACATTTTATAAATTTATAATATATACTTATTAGTATAAAAAAATTACAACTTTCGTAAATTCGAAATACACATCCCTTTTAAGTCTAAAACTTTCATATTACTCTAATTTACCCTTTATCAATGCCAAATACTCAATAAAATACAAAACACTAAACGCAGCTGTTATTTGTACTTAATTGAATTCACTTTTGTTTAGATAAGATTTAATAATATGTTATTATTCACCCTAAGTAGGAATATCGTATATCAGTTATTTTATATTATTTATACAAACATAGTATAAAGATTAAAAATAATTTCTTTTCGTTGAATTATCAAAAAAATATGTTATTTAATGTATATAATTTAGGTTGGTAGTTAAAATTTGTATAAAATATATAATATGATAGTTAATATAATATTAAACTGAGGAATTTAATAATATGTAATTAAAAAGTCAAACGAAATACACTGAAAGTATTTTTAGAAATTTGAACATTAGTTTCATATATTGAATAATTTTTAAGTATTATTATTGAACGTTTCATAAATTGTTCGTAATATGGAAAATCAGTCACTATTGTGGGTAGGGTTATTCATATCACTAATTAAAAATAATGTCCAAATTACACTTTAAACCAATTTGAAACTTTATTATTGATTATAATATTTAATCATTTGTATTACAGTGTTTGAATACAGCAAATTTAATTTCAATTAGATAAGTCCAGTAAAATCAATATATGATTAATTTCTTAATTATTTATTTTAGTACTTTTCTAATAATTATCGTTTAATACCTTAAATGGTTCGATACGATATTATAAAACGTATTATTATTACTTATTAGTATTTATCATATGTACTTGATAGACATGCACGTATGTACGCACCTCTCATGGAAACTTTTTTGAGAAATTTGCGAAATAAGCTATATAAAGTACCAACTAGATACAATTTAGTACGGAAAAGACATCCTATTTATGATAATAGGATCATTATTTCTACCCAAAAAAGTGTCTTCAGACATAAAAAAATTATTATATAACCAATACATATTTTGGCTTCGTTCAGAATTTAAAAATAAGTACTATTTACATACAGGGTGCATAAAATAAAATAAATAGTTATTTGTAAAAAAATCACGTGTAAAGAATACTTCTAAGATGAATTTGAATAAAAAAAATTGTTAATCATTTTTAATTTCAATCAAAGTCAACAGGTCCATTCAAGTGAATAAAATTCAAAACCATTAAATCCCCAATCATTGTATTAATGAAAATGTATTTTAAAAGCAATGAATCAAATAAAATAATAGAAATTCGTACAGGTGAATATATTTTAAATGTTTCTCATTATAATACGCTCAGTTTGACAACTTGCAAATGTTATAATTAATATTTTAAAATGACAACTAAATATATTCACACGAACACTTTCAACGACTGCGAGCAGCTCAATAGTACAATGATGAGACGACCCGTGCACATTACGGCGGATTTCGAACTTAGGGAAAATATAATACGTTAATTTTTTACCCAGCGAGAGTCGTAAAAATAAATAATTCGGAGGAGACGGTCTGTCGTTGTACCTATACGGTATTACGAAGCGCGCAGGGGTAGATTTTGATTATTCTCGGGCGTTCGCAATATAATAATTACACGACAAAATATCGGTTTTAAGGGTTCTCCGGGAGCAACGGGGGGTGCGAGAGGGTGAAAAAACGAAAATACACCCTGAAAGATATATAAATAATAGTAATAATAATAATAATAATAATAATAATAATAAAATAAACCACTCGCTATACACTATTATATTATTATAGCCCTGCGGCGGTGTTACATACAGAGCGATCGGAATTGAACGTTGCAAAAATAATGGAAACAGCATTGAAAACGCATATATAATATGTAATTTTCGACATTTTTGTAACAAGATATTTTGATCGCCCTGTATACATATATATGTATATATATATATATATATATATATAT
>CM023359.1:42821533-42832153 GCA_013282895.1 Eriosoma lanigerum | reverse complement strand
TAAAATACCGACTCAACGCACACACACACACACACACACGCGCGCGCACTCATACGACGCGACCGGGGCGAGAATAAAATAAAATCCACCTAACCCGTCTTCCGCCGCCCATCCAAATACATCGTATATAATAATATAATCCCCGCGATGGCCTTTTTTACGTAAATCATCCGCCTTTTTATAAACGCGAGCATACACGCACACGCGCGCGTATATTATGACGATAATAATAATAATAATAATACGAATTTCAGTCGGAAAAATTACAATGCCGATCGCCTATCGCCATGAGCTCGATCCGATAGTATTATTATAATATAATATCATACCTAGTTTACCGCTTTAACGTAGGTACAACGAGTGCCGGTCACCAATAAAGAAAAATATTATTATCTAATAATAATATATTTTTATACTAGGTATGGCGGACAGATGGCGCGTCGTTATTATCCGCCGCCGTTTCCTCGGACCGCAAATTCCACACACCGCCGTGACCGACCTTAGACCGGTGGCGAATTTTTCACATCACAATATTGTTTTCGTCTTGTGTATAACGTACACGCTCCCACGTTTTTCCCTCGTTACTATCGCAATTTTGCAATCGAAACAAGCGTATTATAGTAAATGAATATTATCGATATCGAAACCAATATAATATTCATTTTATTTGTCGGTTTTTTATTTCATATAATACTTTGTTGAAAGTATACGCATTATTAATATTATTTATTTTTTGCTAACATTATCGCTGCATCGAAATCTAAAGGAAATAATGTTTTATAATATTTACCTATTATTTCGGACGACGAAAACGATTATATAATCCGAACACTATCGCGATTAAATATAAATTTAATTTCTTTGTCATTTATGTAATTTGTCCCTTGTAACATTCAGTTTAACAAACATTTTTTTTTGTCTACTTAATTATAAATTACAATTAATAATATTGTGACTACTAATATATATTTATATTAATAGGTATCGCCGTAGTAGTAATGTCTAACCTCGCGTGGTGTGTGTACGTTTTTTTAAAAATCTTTTTACGATTTGTCCACTGAACTCGACAATAGTTGGGCGTTTTAGAGACTACAAATCATAATAAACTTTCACTGTCGACATCTTATTCTGGCGTTGCACTTTAATAATTCTGTGTGTAATTTAATAAAAACTCGTTTAAATTTAACACCGAAGAAAACGTTGTTATAAAAATATATATATATATATATACCCATGTGGAATATAATATGTATTATATAAACCCAATAATACACCGTATATTTATATTACAGTCTGAATTTTCGGTTCTAAAATTTTGTACTGAACTGAACTTAAACGAAAAGTACAAACTTACGTAAAACATTTCGACCTGAAATGTTTTGATTCAATATACTGAACTAAACATTTATAAGTTTTGTTAAAAATTACATTTTCTATAGCTAGGTTAGCTGGCAATCGCAAATCTGTAGGGAAGACAATGGGAGATTTTGCCCACCACTCAAAATTCGTAAAATATTTGACTTTTAATATAAATATATGTGTTGTATACTTATTTACTTAAATATCTTAACGATTATGGCTTTAAAAATTATTTCGCTTGCCCTTCCCACCATAGTAACGTCAACGATAGCTAAGCTTACGTAAAAGTTATACCTATGTATAGACAGTGACAAAAATAACTAAAATATGATAATAGATAATATATAAAATAATGATATTACAATAAATACAATAATTAATATTTATTTTAATTTGTAGGGCAGTATATTAAATCACCATTGTGGCCATGCATGATGCATATCACTACTTAACCGACCTATTATTCTACAAACTGGCCCTTATCAGCGAGGCTCTATAAATGATTATTGAAAATATGATAATATAAAAAATGTGATCGAAATTTTGTGTATATTCAATTATAAATTCAATGATAACTGTAATCATAAAATAATAATTAAATTGACAGCGAGGCCTTCAGTGTTCAGTCCTACTCTGTATATATATATCGTTTTTCATTTAAAACATTTAAATATACTGAAATATTATAATAATAACACGCTGATGACGATCAAGAACTTTCTTTGGTCGTGATAGACGTTGGTTCAAACCGATGTGGTTACTCGTCGTTTACAATTGCGAATAAAAACAAAAACCCCGTTGATTGCGGTTAAACTGTTGTTGACTAGGTTTCGCCGTCGGCCGAAAATTGTCATGTTCCCATCACGCGGACCGTTTCACCAGGCAGACGTGGTTTAACAATATTTTACCGTTTAATTTCATTTAATACTGACGTAACTTCGAAGTTTGAATATCTAATCCTAATCCGTATGTAAAGTTAATTATAAATAAATATACACATAAATAATATAAAATTCGAATTATTTATATAATTATTACATCGTAAACATCAATTTCGCGTCAAATAAAATATAATATTATTTCGAGATTTATAATACCGATATTTGTTATTTTTATATATTATAATTTATAAGCTATATTTAATTTACCATTAATTTGAACTCAAACTGTGTTCGAAATTCGAATTATTTTACTCTAAAAAATCTGTTTTGATTCAGAGACAGTGAGAATTGTTATGGGGATGTATAGAAGGTAAGAGGGGGAGAAGAATATTGAAAAAGTCGTTGATAAATGGAATAGAGCAGTGGTTATCAACCTTTTTGGGTCCAAAGCTTCTTTTGATTTTGAAATAAAATATATGGCTCCCATTCGAACATTTAAAATAAACAAATTTACATTATTTATAATCATTCTAATCTAACTTTATTTAATGACGAACATGTAATTATTAATAATAGGAAACACTTTTGAGATTTACTTTTTAAATTTTTAGATTTTATTTGTAGTTTCTATTGCTAACGCAACTCCCTTGATAATAACCGGGCGCGACGCACAGGTTGAAAACCACTGAAATAGAGGATGATATAAAAATAAGTGATGTAAATGGACAAGATGTAGGTGATCGAAATCTATGGAGGTTTAGAACTAAAGTGGCTAATCCCATATAGTTAAGATATATCGTGAAGCAGTAGATCATCTGTTTTGCAATCCAAATAATATAATATTTGGACTACTATGATTATTGACACCGAATTTGTATGGTATAATTGTTGTTTCCGGTGACAAATTTAACATTGCGACTTGTTAAAAGTGTTAATGTAATTATTATAATAAAATACACAAAATATTTTTTAAATTACTGGAAAAAATTTCGGTTTCCTTTGTGATGAAGTGATTTTTTTAACGAATTCGTTTTGATTTCGGTATAATCGTATATAATAATTATACAAATTATATGTGTGTGTGTATAAAATATTTCAATTATTAATTAAACAATTATACATGTTAACAATGGTATTAAAAAGTATAAATAACATGTATACATTAACATATTATATTGAAAAACTGATTTTTTTTTTTTTTAAATTGACATGGACGATTATAGGCAATTTAAACTTTGAGCCTGTTGTGAATTTTGTTAACGTTCAAATATGCATTTGTAATTATATAGTTTTAGCGAACAAACACGTTACATAAAAAAAGACTTGTTTATACTGATAGTGAATATTTTCCGATGATTTCACAAATGGTATTACAAATGCTCATTCGTAACTCAATGTTTTGCGCGTTTTCGTAGACGCTATGCGTGCCACCAAGGTTTATGGTATACAAATGCAAATCGTATTATTTTTTAACATTTCCCAAAAATGTCCAAAAGCATAATCTTTTGATATTAATTAAATTTAATACCTAAACTATTTTTCATTCTTATTCAAATTTTAAGAAAACGCTATTTAATATCTGTCTTTGTTAATAATCAGCAATATATAATTTCATTTAGAACTCAAATTATGGTGTTTGAGTTAAACTTACAGATTTACTAAACACTCATTATTAAATTTCAAAAGTAAAACATTCTCGTGAGATTTTTGTAAAATACCATGTAACAACTAAGTTATACGGGTTTTAATTTTTTCCATATTTTAAATAAATATAATTTCATCACTCAAAAAAAAATAAAAATATATTTATAAAAATATTTTTAGTCATTAAAAATTAATACAGTTTTATTTATTTGACCAAGATGTTATAATTTACAATTTTTATGAAAAAGATAGGATTAAAAATTAACTATATTATTTCAAGTACAAAAATAGGAAATAAGTATAGAAGTTAGAAAGAGTTATTGAGCTAGAGGTTCTAAAATATTTCTTAAATATTATTATAATATAATGTTTAGAAATTTATTTGAACAATATTCATTGAACACCAATTTTATACTCATATTTTAAAATAAATATTAAACGTTAAATAAAATAATATTTTAATATACAATATTATTGAAATGTTTTAAACATTAAACTGCACAATAAGAAACTAAGATCCATAGTTTACTTTGATCAAGCGTGCATTATTATCATCAGTTTTGTATATAGTTTATTTTATTGCCCATTTGTTCAACCAAATTAGGCGTTGGTCCAAAAATTTCGCAATAATTACCAAAATACCTATTTAACATAATTATCATATTTTTGAAGCAAATCAGGATACTTTTTATTTGGAAGTTTAGCTTCTTTAAAAAATTGATGATAAAGTATTAATATTATTATAATGACTTATTTTTTAATTTATTTTTCTGTTCTACACTAATTTTTTAACCCAATTTAAACCTATTATAACTTAAAACAGATCGATGTTCTCCCTATTGTCTATAAAACGTCTAAAAACAAATTTTAAAAATATAATAACGTGTTTGGACGCAGAAAATTCACGTAAGATTTAACCGACAATTATTGTAAGTTGTCAGTTGTCAGTTGAAATATAAACGTTTTGTATTATTCTATAAATCGATATTATGAGATTAACGCGTCGTAAACCGGAAACGGATTTATGGAAGAAAAAAAGAAAAATACTTCGGACGTATGAATATTTATAGCGTTCGAAACGAATACTTGGCCCTTCATACCTATATTTTAATAATAATTATTATTATTATAACCGGCATTGTTCACTAACGTGATATTATTAACGAGGGTTCGTGCGTGTAGAGGGTGATCGGAATATTACGTTACAAAAATAATGTAAATAACATCGAAAACGTACATAGATCCTATCATTATATTTGTAACAAGAAATCTTGATCACCCTATATACAGTTGTTGATACGGCTTTAAGAAAGCGCGCGTTGCAGTTGCACATCATTATATTATATGGGTACGCGTCGGCGTGTCGGAACGACCATAGAGAATGTTGTTGCTTATGTCTGAAAAGTAACTCGAAGGTAAACGATAATAAATTGTAGTAAGTACGCGGGTATGCGAGTTCTCTCGACTACAACACCTATGGCACGATTTTCGCGTTTAATTGCCAATCAACGAATATAATATATAACGTTGTGCCTTAGTGGCGGCTATCCTATGGTCTTTGGCGTACCATAGGATACACCTAAAAATTTGGGTGGGTGGTTGAAATGATAAAATGCGTATAACTAGAACATTAATGAATATAATAATTATTTTTTATCTTATTAAAGACTTAAAATTACGAGTGGGATGTGGACTATCGGCTATGTGATATATATGTAATGATAAATAGTAATATAATATTTACATCACAAAAGACATAGACTGACTATATAAATTAGTTTATAGTCATAACGGTTGTATATTATAGTTTATCATGATATTGATAAACATAATACTTACGTCATTCACAATACTATAATAAGTGGCGTGACGAACTCTAAATTATAAAGAGGCCAACTTTTAATCTATCACCACCCACCCATCCACCCATTCAATTTATTTTTAACGTTAAATTTTATCTATTTTTTAATAATTTATAATAATGATAAATAAATCATTAAAAAGAATGTTTGTATTAAAGAATAAATGCGTATATATATATAAATTGACTAAACTTACACCAAATTACTACTCAAAATGAAGGACCCACCCACCATCCTTTAAATATCTCAGAGGTAATGCCTCTCAAATACCCCCTTCTTCACGCCACTGACTATATTAGTGCATGTTAGGTAAATTTAATTTCCAATACCATCATGTTTAAGTCATATACCATACGAACAATATATCGTGATTCCTGTGGTTGTTGCCATAACATTGACTAATTTACCAACCTTCCTGTGCATCTTTATTTAATGTAATCGGACCATTATTTCTATCCTTAAAATTTTGTCTTCAGACATGAAAAAATTAACCAATATATTTCTTGTTACGCTCAGAATATAACATACAAATTCAATATGTTTTACTGATCTATTACATATGCATAATTCAACTACAGATAAATTTATTTATACGATTTATATGTATTGTATATATATTATATAAACCCAATAGATTTTTTAAGAGATTTTTAATTCACTTGACTATTAATAGAAGGCACAAACAAAAACATAACATTTCTATAATTTTTCATTCATAGTTATTCCTAATACCTATATATGTTTATAGAAAACAAATTGTTAAAAAGGAAACTCGCAATGTGTCGACGTTTTAACACAAAATTTATTTACATTTCCATTGTTTTACGTAGAAAAAAAAATAACTAGTATAACGCACGAAAGACATTTTTCATTTGTGTTATTTACGTATTTGTACTTACACATAAAAAATGCAAATGCGTCAAAATCCCAGTCATACAATAGATAATATAGCCATTAGGTTTTCAAGACAAAACAATAGTCGACTTTTGGCTATTGTAGTATTATATTTTATGGCATAATAAAAATTATTTCACCTTTTACTGTTGTTGTTGTTGTTGTATGTTTACGCGAGTGGTCCGGATGATATTCTCGAGAAAGATGAAAATTATAAAGGTTTTATGCTCTGTAGTATATGTGTAAAATAAAAGTCTGTGGGAAAAATTTGACGCAGTTGCAAGAATTTATCGCTTGTAAGCATATACCTATATTATATAGATCAACCGAGCAAAAATCAAGGGGCTTCTATATAAGTACCCGGAAGTTTTGAGAAAACAGCAATGGCGATGGATGCCCATAATTTAATAATATTTTATAATTATATAAAAAAAAACTTTATCTTAGTAATTTCAGAAAATTTTAAAAAATATCTGCGAGTGTACATTTTATTATAATAAGTTCTTATTACAACATATCAACTATTATACCTTAATTATCAGCGTTCTTGAAATTAGCCGTTCCCTATTTTGTCCGATTGACCCTGAATCTTTGCCAATATTTATCAAATTGTTAGCGACAATTTTCTATGAAGATATTATAGTTTTTACTTTAAATTTAACAGAATTATGCAATTTTGACGATTCAAGATGTTCAAAAATAAATAACAAAATTGTTGGTATGATAACTAAAATACAGTTACAAGTATTATTTGTACAGTTATTAGTTATTATTACTATTTATAAATATAAATTAAAATTTATAAACTTATAAATCAGTAAATTTAACATAAGTATTAGAGCTTTCACAACGAGACACTTTGTGTCCAGCCACTATAGTGTATTAGTTGTCTGGGTCAATGATAATGTATAAGCTTCAATTGAACGTATTTTGTCTGAACATACTAAATTAAGTCCATACATTATTAATGACCGGACACTAAGTGTCTCATGTGAAAGTGCTCTACACTCAAATAATTGTTAATTGTGATTCTTAATTTCCGCCAGATAAAATCTCATATATACATTTTTAATAATTTTCAGACGATCAAAAAACCCATCATTTTTCCATACAAACATATTTTTTAAGTTTAAATGAAATTATAAATAATTAAATATCCGTAAAAAATATTGTATTTTATTTAATACAGATTTTGTAAGTACTACTGTATTTTTACAATATTTTTATTTATTTACTTAATAGTATGTTTGGTAATACTATTTAAAGTATATCATATTATTGTAATAGGTACAATTTCACTAACTATACTTGTCTTCATTAAAAAAATATTATCATAATATAATAATTTTTTTATTTTATATATTAAGAATATTTTTTTTTTGATTGAATTGTTTTGGTCAACTGAATTCTTATACTAATAAAAATAAGGTTTTAATAATAATAGTAAAAAAAAGTTAATTAGGTACATCATTAATATAAAACAGTTAAAAATTAAATAACATATTTTGATCAATAAAAAGTAGTCCTAGTTTTCATTATATCTATATACGTACATACATATATATATATAATTAACAATTAACCTCAGAATTGTTTATTAAAGCGTACTATTTTTACAATTGTAGGAATAACATTATATTTAATATTTAAATCATTGACATTAACTAAACCGGTAAAGTTAATTTCATTATTTAATTTGATAATTTATAATAATATTATTAAATCAAAAATAATTTTATTAATTTTTGATTCATTAACGTTTTTAATATTTTTAAATGTATTGAAATTATTTCAAAAATGTATTTTCTAAATTGATTAATAATAAATTAAAACAAAATCAAATTTTATCAATTTAATAATTTTTAGTTTTATCTCCAAGCTCCAAGTTATTAAGTTCACTGGATAGTACTTTTACATTTTGAACTGTATTGGTATATTTTGAAAGTTTTCCCGATTTGTCTAATGTAAAATTATAAATTCCTAGTTGTTATTTATTAAAATTAAAATAAATATAATATATTAAATAATTAATTTTACATAATTTGTAGCTTTTACTTTTATTGTTGAAACAGTAACATCGTTATTATATTGATGTACTTCATTAATATTTTAAACATAACTATAAGTATATAACCTATTAAAATTCAGTTAAATCTAGAATATATTTAAAAAAGTTGTTTTGTCAATTTTTTTGGTTCATTGAATTTCGCTACAAATTAAACACTGTTCGTTATAATAATACTTAAATATATACCTAATATTTTATATTTAGTTACCAATAAACATATCAATTCTAAATAACAATAATTTCGAGTTTTATTATAAATTAAGTGAATAATAAATATTACGATCTAAAGTGTCCAAAATATAAATAACCCAACTTTAAGTTAGGATAATATAATTAGTAGTTATAATATAATAGGTTATATTTTCTGTTTCAACTGAGAGCAAGAGGGAACTGATAAACTGAATATAATAGGTAACTTTAAATGAAACTTACTACTTAACGATATATAACATTCGTAATATAAATCCTTTTAATCCCAACTATAATAATAATTATAATTTAATGGAATAATAATTATTATTATATTATTGAAGAACGAAACGTTATTATAGTTTTTCTGGTCACATTTTCTTATATTATTTTATAAGTCGTTGACAACGCAAACACACATTATTTACGGGATTTCACTGCGTGACCGAACGACTTGTGCGACTTCGATTAATTATATATAGACAGTCCGTTTTTTTACCAAGTTTTCTTTTCAATATTCACTATTCAGATTGGCCAAGTACATTAAACGTACATATTTTCTTAGAGTAGCACAACAGTATTTATAGATGTTTAATGCTTATATTTCATTACATAATCTTTATTTAGTAGTATGTGATAATAATAATCAATGAATAATAAGTCGGGAATATTTCAAAGTTTGAACGTTATGTTATAGAATTGAAACATTGTTCGATACGAGTTAATTTTAAATATGTTGTCATATCACAATTATCAAAGATTGATTATTAGGAAAATGTGAATAGTGAAAAATGAAGAAAATATTATCATGTATAACGCATAAGTAGGTAAACGGTTTTATTTAATTATAATTATTTTTGATCCAAACTCCAAACTACTGCAACCCAACGGTAAAGTTATTTAATAGACAATTGGTTAATATTATATCGATAATCATTCCACCGTTTTCGTTGTTATTTGTAAAAGAATAGTTCTAATTAAGAGCTGTATCTACACGCGTCTTGGTTTAATTTGTTAAAACAAGTAACATAACCTTTATATTATATACGTGTCCGTATACGACAACATGCAGCTAATAGCACTGCAGTATAATAAGTCGCGTAACACTAGATGTGTATTTCGAAAAGGGAATGAAATTGTTTAGACACGTTACACTCAAAAGTTCAACCGAAGTTTAAAGTAGTAATTCAGGAAATGTTTTTGGACGCACCGGAGAGAAATTAATCCAGCTTATCCATGTGCTTGGTAACGTTCATGATTAACCCTTGTCTTAATGAAGCCTATAATAAAGGAATACTCATTTAAAACAATACAGTTTAGAGTGAACTTGCAGACATAGTTTCGAGTTTACAAAAATTATATTATCGATACGGTTTGAGTTGTGATTTTCAATGAAGCGTATATATATAAATATATATATTTTCGATCTCTAAACAATACCTAAACATCCGTTTTAAATCTAATAACATACTCACAGGAAACGTCTAATACGAAAATCGTTTGGATGTTTTATTACTTTATAGGCATTTGTAGGAGTTGTGTTATCGAGTTTGAAGTAAGTCTTTATAACGTTGTGCACGCGTCGTCGTGCCACACGACTCGAAACATATAGTACAATAACTTTATTCCGAGCGCCGAGCCAACTTTATTTTAATATTTTTAGGGTCTATGCCGAGGACTTCCTCCCTGTGATGAAATATAATTCTGCAGAGGTCACATTGTC
>CM023359.1:42677627-42821523 GCA_013282895.1 Eriosoma lanigerum | reverse complement strand
CGAGAGGAAAATATATTTTAACTTACAAATATATTCGGTGTGAGAGATAGTATTTTATATAGGGAGAGAATGACGACGACCTAAATATTACGTTTTCAGATATCATAACAACAATATAATAGTAGTATTATGAAGTCACTCGGTGGCGACGGATGAACCGCCCCAGCACTACCCGCAGTCCCTTACACGAATATTTTCCCCTCGATTCCAATCACCATTAAGGCTAAGACCTTCTAGTCGCGTCGAGGCGTTTGTTGCCGTCCGCATTATCGATGACGAATCCGAAAACTTAACAACAAAGTATATATTATTATAATCGCGAGTATTATTGGTTACCTGCTACTATTATTATCTACACGCCGACGTTCGTTGTTATTACGTGACTTGATACGCAATGTTATTTTATAATGTCATATTTTCAACTCGTACCCGTGTACAATAATTATTGTACAAACTTTGTTTGGTCGCGACGTAATGTTCATGTTCGATTTTGTTAGATTCGTCTATAATATTTCGTATTTTATATTTTACGTTTTTTCTCATCAATGCATAGTACTGTATAAATTTTTTATATTTCCGATTGACAAAGGCATCCTCCAAAACGTTGAATATTTTCATTATTTTATTTCGGGTGAATGTTTATTGGCATTCACTTTCACCCGACAAACATATGACGGTCGGTTATACGCGCGTTATCTTTTGAATTTTTGAATTCGGTGCAATATGTACAACTGCATTATTAAGTTCTGCGTTTGTTTTCAAAATAAACTTTGTTTCATTAAAAAAATATCGCTAAAATCCATAAGCAGACAACAATATGATATTATTAAAAAAATAATTTTCGCGCACAAGTAACGCGCATCGTTGTCAGTCGTCAACACCGTTCTCTATTTATACCTATTCCCAAAAGTTCTTTATTGCGTTTAATATTATATTATTATCATTATTATTATTTCCGTGCGGCATGTGTTATCGTCGTTATGATAATAATACATATATATATATATGTTTGCCGGTTTAACGTCTTTGTCGTGACTGAAGTTTTTGTCGGTCTGCACACTTTTACTTTAATCGGCTCGTCGCCGGTTCCGCTATCTTTATCGCACGTCCGAAATAACAATACCGCGTAAAAGTCGCGAAATATATATTAAATACAAGCGGTATGAAAATGGATATACTTTTCTACTTGAAATTTACACGAGTTCGTTCTGTCAGCGGCATATTGTATAGAAGAAGATTCAACAAACATGCTCATCCCAATCACTCTTTTACTCGTAATTATTTTTTTTATTTTTTTTTTTATCAAATATATGTAAATACGTCTTACATATTATTATCAATACTTATCAATAATACGATATTTTATATATCACTTTAAAGTTAAAATATATAATATTATGACGAATATAGGCAATAAATTGAGGGGGTGACTTATCAATTTATAATGTTATACATTTTTCTACTTTTAAGGATTTATTAAATATTCAATATAAATTCAATAAAAACCAAACATTATTTACCGATTTATTGCAAAAACCTTGTATAATAGTAATGCAAACTAACCTAAAAAACGTGTGTAAAAATTAACATTTTGCTTAGTTATATGCATTTTTAAGTATAAAAATCAAAATTTAAATTAGTAGACGGTATTAGAGTTACTAAGTGTTAAGTCAATCATATAATTGAAAAATGCAGGTTGTAGGTATCTAACTACCCAAGTACAATATATATAATATTATAGTACACATAAATTTTTAAATTTTATTTACATTGGGTTAAAATTTAAAACTAAAAAACGAGAAAAGAGTACATACACAGAGTAGTATATATTTCAATATAGTATATGTTTATAAAATAACGAAAAATACTTTATTTAGGTGTATTATTATGCAGCGCGTAGTTTTATTCCTGGCTATAATATGAACTAGTTTTGATAGGATACTAAACATTTATCGTGAGTTTCTGTAATATCAACAGTTTCCTAGGTATATTATGTAGCATTCGATTAGTGAAACCGATATTACAATGAAGTGAATATTCAGAAAAATTTATTCATATCAAGATACAGTGAAATAATTATACTTTATCATTTTGATGTTTTAATATTGAAAACATAAATATGCAAATAGTAAAAATATCACATGAATATACTTAAAATCGTCTTTTATTATATAGATAAATGTACTTAAATAAAGTTATTTTACGGCTATTACACATTGTTTCCTTTTTAAAATTAACACATCGTGTACAATACTATAATTTAGTTAATCTGTTCAATGTATTGATTTGCTCTTTCATTACTATACCTAGTACATTGACTTTGTATGTGCATGGATGCCTATGTAAATAATAATGCATTCTGGTCATCCATTGTGACTTTATAGATTATTTATAAAAAAAAAATTAAAAAAAATACACATTTTTAATGTAATAATTTCGCTGTCCAGATAAACTCAGATTCATTCACTTCGTGAAAAGATAAATAAATTATCTATAGAGTTTGTAAATAATCATGAATTTCACGATTTCGATACTTTTGATGAAGTGGATATGTATTACGTGAAAAGATGCTGGATTTTGCTAAATGGACGCGATATATAATATATATTATAAACGTCCCTGAGTGCATTACCGTCCAAATAATAATCGTAGAAATGTTCGTTTCGCGAAATGTAAAAATAACTATCTATTATTTTTCTCGTGTAATAAAAACTAATTATTATTGTTGCAAAAATACTGACCGGCCCCACGAATATTGTATTAAGTTATGAAAGAGAATATCAGCGTCAACGTGTGTATTTTACGCAAAAATTATTATTGTTATATATCAAAGGGTTCTTTATCACGTCAAATTAAAATTGTTTTGTTCGTACGGCAAAAAGACTGGTGAACGCTTATTATATATAATATATTTATTTAAAACAATTTTTTTTCAACAGTTAGGTATAATTATTATCGTTGTATTGAATATTAATAATAACAATAAAGCAAACCTATCATCGTCGGGTAGACGAAAAGAGAGAGGAAAAAATTCAACTCGACGACGTGGCAATCATTTATAGTCGTTATTTTCGCTGTGTAGGACGTGCCTTGTACATACTATTATAACGTTCTGCCTTTGAAACTCACCTTTTTTAACCTTTGACGTTTGTTTGCCAACCTTTCAAAAGACTAATACACACAGGCACACATGTTACCAATGAATTTAAGTGGAAACTGACTGCATCAGAGATTATAATAACAATAATAAATAATAATATGTTTAAACGAATGAAAAAATTGATATTCATTATAGAGTCATGTTTATACGTATATACTTTACGTATATAATTTTTATAAAAGAGCGTATAATATCTATAGTTTGATCGGTTTATAATGCATGATATTATACAACTAGTATAGCGATGAAAAATATAAGTCATAGCCAGTTTTAACGTACGAAATCTAAAATATTGCTTGTTGACTTTTTGTATAGTGTTATAATTTAAAATTATTTTCCGTTTTTCTGGGATCGACATTTGAAAACGAATTATGGACCTCTATGCTGTGACATAAAATCCTGATCAGTGTCATACAATTGTTTTTCAACATTCCGTCCAACGTATGTTATTAACTACAAATTATTAATATCTGTAAGTACGCTAGAAAATTTTACAACAATTTGCTTACTGTGGCGAGAAATTGTATAAAATTGCTTCTCCGCAAAATATTAATAACTTCAACGAAGGACTTGAAACTTGTAACTTGTTGCATCGATATTGTAGTAATATAATTTAAGAATCTCAAGCACAATAATGATAATAAAATACAAAACAACAACACGTAAAAATATTACATATAGATTTATGATACATGAAATAATTCTTAATTCTTAAGAGCTTTATAGTGGTATTGTCAATGTTAATTAGTTAATAATATTATATATAATTTTATAAAATAAGATATTTTTAATGGATATTATAAATTATAATAACTTAATCGAATTTAAAAATATATTATAACACTTAATTATTTAAATATGACATTATTATAAGTTATAACACTGTAATCGTATCATTATAATATATAATAGGTACTATAAAATATTTTATAGTTAATAATACGATTTTAAAATTGGTTATTAGTTTATTACTAGAATAATTTAAAAAAATAATAATAATAAAATACAAAATATTAGACGTTAAACGTTCCAAATGTCCAGGTTGTAAGATTTAAAACCCAATAGAATAAAATTAGTAAATAGACATAATTAATATATTATTTATTTATATTGTTTTTTTAGCGTATTCGACAATCATGTCGAAATATTTTGTATTTTTAAATTTACAACTTTTGATTTTTTTAAAAAATATTTAGAGTAAAAATGTCATAATAATAGTAATAAAAGTGACATATTACTTTGATGTAAAATATTTAAATAGAATGCACAATATGAAAACGTCTGGCGCCAATTTGTGTCAGCACTTGAATGTAAAACCAAAGTATAGTCATAATTCTTCTTCTTTATTCCCTACTAATTTTATACCGTGAGTCTTTTATGTGGTTTTTCGCTATTTATTTCCTATTTTCTCCGTTCTCGAATGCAGTTCTTCTCATTCAGTATTGTCATTCGGGCGTTCTATTGAGTGTACGCTTAACGACCGTTTTCCTGTATATAGTCAAAGAAAATTACTATATAATATAGTAAATATTTACTATTTAGTATACAATTTCTTTCTGTGTACCTACCATACTAATATACATTCAATTTTATTATATCTCGAGCACATTATGTGCTTAAATATTTGTTTTAAATAACGAATAATTAATTCTTTCACACTCCTAAAAAAATCATTTTGTGCTCATATGTTATATTCAGTTTATATGTATAATAAATTATTAGCAATATTAAATTTCGATAGATTTCATTTTTCTGCCAATATTAATCACTGCACTCGAATATACTTACTAAATTTAATACTTTTTAATTTCTTACAACGTGATTTCAAAAAATTATTGTAAATTAATTAATTTTATACCAAATGGCGATTTTTTGAAATGATAATATAACGTATTGATAAACTATATAATATCACACATTTTATTATGTTTACTCAAATTAAACTTAACTATTATTATATAATTATAATTATTATTTATAATTGTTATGATTACAATATATAACCATAAAACATTACTTTTAAATATTTTATAATATATAAATATTGTTATTTAGAAAAAATTGAATACTTCACAGACAAATTATGATAAAAACATATAATTATTTAAATAAATATAAGAAATTTTCTGTATACATATATAAGATATAGGTATGGATAGGTATTGTAATATATTAAACAAAAATCATAATAATCATTAAAATAGATATAATATATAATTATATAAACTACAATTAATGTTAGTCATCAAATAAGAATATTTATACATTTTACATTTTACATTTTTATATTTGCTTAAAATAGTTATCAAATAAGTTTAGGCAACATAATATTATAACACCATCATAGTCAATTATGTTTTTAGTGAGTAGCCGTTTTTAAACTTTTTTTACGTTTTTTTATTTTGTTAATTAAAATAAACGCTTTTAATTTAATATAATTTTTCTTAACGTTTTTCACGAGTTTTGTAATGATAAATTCAAAACATTATTTGTCTTGTTTAAAAATGCTCTGTTAAAAAATTACACGAATTTTTTTCTTTAATCTTTATCATTTGACTTTTGTATTTCACTATACATTATTGTTACTCAGTAATATACTGTTTTACCTTTGAGATTACTATAATAATAGTTGCCCCACGGTGTAATGTGCGCTGACAAAGCAGATTCTAAATCCTAACTCTTGCCATTTATTTTTCAGCTAAAGCTTTATTTTGAATTGTTTGAGAACCAGTAGAGTTTTATAGACAAGCTTTTAGTTGTTCACCAATCGAGGTATCCCGACAAATTGATGGTAGTTTGGAGATCAAGTTTTCCGATCTTTTCTTAAACTATATATTTAAGACCATATAGGAAATGTTTAATACTTCCAAGTAGCGCTTAACTCACACATTTAAGTCTATGATATTGCACCAAAATTCGTCCAAAATAATCTATTTAATTCGAAGTCTATATTCGCGTTATTTGATAATATTAGGAATCAACTAGCTTTGGACAGATTGCGGGTCAAGGGTTTATAGATAATATGCTCTTAAGTAATGAACTACTAACATCGTTATAGTAGATAGTCAGAAAGCAGACACAATTGTATAAAGTAATGTCTTTAAAAAATAATATGTCTATAACAAATAAGTGACAGTGACATAATAGATTGTATTTTATTTGTTATTATATTATATTTAAAGTTCAATTAAGAATGTAACCAAATAAAATCATTTATTGCTAGATACATAATATTATATAGAAATGACGACAAAGAAAATTTTATTTCAGAATACACATTTAATTTACAACTCATATTTTAACGGGTCACAAAAAAAGCAAAAATTGCTTTATTTAAAAGGGATAACGTGAAAAATTTAAGGGGTGGATATCAAAAAAAAATGCCTTTGCCCCGACTATAAATAATCACGTCTGTCGCTACGCCACTGAATTAATTCGACTTTATATAATAATAGCTCCGGTGGCACCGTTCGGCAACGTCGGAAAAGCTCGTCGCGCGTAGCGAATGTTATTTGCACAAAAGGGACAAGACACGGCCGACCATTTGGAGATCAATTAAAGTGACAGACAGTGCCGGGCCGTCGCCATGGAGACCCGGAGAGTTCGTCAGAGCTCGTCAACCGGCCCTTGTCATCCCTGACAACGTCAAATGTCCCTTGTCCCTCCATACCCCGGGCAACCGCCGCAATCACCTACTGTACCTCCGTCGACTGCGTCACCTCCACCGTCGCCGCCACCGCAACCGACGACCTCTCCTCTCCGACCGTCGTGGACGACTCTTTTGTTCGCGACCGACGGCAATCGAATTTTTCCTCCGCAAAACAAACCTTGTCCCTCTGTGCACACACACACACATACATGTATATTATATACATATATAGCGTCTCTATTGGCGTTCATATTCACGTGAGCACGTCATACGCACGCGCGACTTTTTCTGCTTTTTTTTTTTGTGTGTTAACACGACGACGACGAGACTTGGACAGAAATCCATCGACTACACGCAGGGGAAAAAAACTCGATTCAATTAAGTCTCTACCGCACACACTCACACGAGAACAACTTATTCGAGTACGGTGCATTTTATATGACTATGCTGTCTTTTTTTAGTTTTCGTCTTTATTTTATACCTTATACAAACGTTATATCGATTTGTTTCAGGTTATATACTTGTATCCGATCAAACGAAGTAACACTGATAGAAGACGAAATTTTAATAATATGTATATATACAAGTATAAAACATAACATCATAACTATCTAATATTGGAATAGCGCGTGAGTCACTTAACCACTAATAAGTGAATAAAGAAAGGTTAATGGTGGAAAAAGTAAAAAATTGAATGAAGCCAATCAATTTCAAGGTTAGCATTAAGTTATACAATTATTATTATTATAACAACTACATATTTTATTTTACGTTTATAATTAAAATTAATAAATATGATTTATTTATTTTCCACTCTTACACGTTATTAAAAATATTTTATCTATTAAATTTAAAATTGAATTTGTTTTAATTGATACCGGGAATACGAGAAGAAGTGATAAGAGACCAAGGGTTACTTGAGTAAAAAAAATGTTAAGAAATGTTGATTTAAACGATTAGCAAATATTATATTATATTATTATAGTATATAGTATATAATATTATATTATATTATAGCGACTTGTTTGTATAAAATATGACAAATTATAAAAAAAAATTAATTTCATCATACTCTCTAAAGTCGATATATCGAAAAATTAAAATACGGTAAATTATGAAGTATAGTGTACAAATACCTTAAATGTCTATTTGACCGAATTGCACAAAAACATGAGACATAAAACCCGGTAATACACGGATTAACGGAAAACGTCTCAAATCTATAGACGCAATTATCTGGCATTCCAAACTACGAATTTTGTACTTCGTTTATACCATTTTGCATACTTACCCGATTTTAATCGTTTGTATACATAGCGAATCGATTTTAATGTTTAAAATTGAATATATTAAAATCTAATAGTAATTTTGCATTGAAATAATTTTATCACTTAAGAATATCGAAATAAAAAAAGAGCTTTAAATTTCTACGATTTAAAATGGACCAATGTACAAATAACGAAATTCGGTCACAAAAGAAAACGAGGCAAACTTTCGAATTCTCGACTAATCGGATCATCTACGGTTATTTCAACTTTTATTCATAATATTTCAATATTATCAACTACATTCGATTGTTTAATCAATTATTATTGATCTACATTCTTATATTTTTTGTTGTAATAATAAAATGCATTTTATAGTTGTTTTTATTTGTACATCATAAACGACGTATATAATATTATTATAATGCTAGGACGATCGAAAGACAGCGAGATAAATAATTACAGATTCTCAGACGGTTGTAATTTTTTATTTAATTGAATTATATTATTTTCACGTACAGTTCATTGTAGATTTTGATATATCTATTTAAACAATCGTATCGTATACAAATTATAAAACCAATGTTTTAAACGTGTATACTTAACCAAAATGTTTATAAAATAATATTTTATGTGTACCGGTTAAAAGGATGAGTACTAAAAAAATAATAATCATGAATAATAGTCGACTTTTAAATAAATAAACTAAACGATAAGAATAACGAGGAACTTTAGGGCCGCAGAAGAGGCAAACGGACACATTAATTATAATAGTACTACTACTTATATATTATATTTAATAAATAAAAAAACCGATTTGACAACATTAGGAAATAATATACCTACCTATACTACTTAAATCCGCGGTATTCACATCACAATAGGGATAAAGTTTGTCAAAATAATATTAAATTTAAAATGATTAATAATAAAAAAGATCTATATTTTTATAAACATTAATTTTTTTAAAAAAACAAATAACTATCGAAGTAAAACTCCGAGGGAGTAAATATAAAAATAGTTCAATATAGTTTGGTCAATTATTAGTTTTGGTACAAACAATTATCATTATTTCTATACAATATATAACTATGTATTGATTAGATTGTCCAGATTTCTATTGAATTATAAATATAAAGTATAAAGTTGAATACCTCATTATAATTATAATATATTATTTTACTTATTGAAACAATTATGATCATAAACCTTCATAAACATATAGGTTTTAAACCATTTTGGTACCAAACCATACCAAAAATTGAGTAGTTTATTAACTTAATAATTACGCTCATGGACAATATCAAGGATAGATCCCCGTTTCCTCCTTAAACCCGTCACTGAATTATTATAGAAAAGTATTAGATATTTTTTTTTCATATATATTACGGTGAACATAATATTATGTAATAAAAAAACGTCACTACAACTTATGCAAAAATACGCGTTTTACGTTTATATACGCTTATATATTATAACAATAATATGCGATTTTTACGAAACGTATCAGACCTGTCAGAATTGAAAAACTACTATACTATTGCAGCAGCAGCCAACAATAGCTAATTACATAAAAATACGATTGGTCTTATCGGGCCGATCGTCTTCTTGTGAGAGCAGTTCCCATAGAACGTGTATATATATATATATATATATATCTGTAATATAATATATATTATGGTCTCGGGATCTCGAAAGGCGTCCCTAAGTCTTTGGTCATACCAATGCTACATCCAAAATCAGATAAAATACTATATAGATTAGTTGAACTCTCGCAAAGTACATGTTTAGTATCCGACACCAAACCCGGATCAGATTAACAATACACAACCGAGCGGTTTTGGGGGACTTTTGCGACGTCGATTTTTCTCGTAAATTATTGAAGACTGAGGGGAAAAAATAAAAATGTTCTAACCCACGAATTATTGCACGGACGGGTTCCATACAAATATACAATTATAATTTTAATTAACGCATTTCTTAATATTTTTGTTATAAGTATTTTTTTTTTTTTTATAATTATTATAAAATATTATAATGTACTTTTAAAAATTTGTTTATATATTTTACATAAATTATACAGTTATAAAATATACATGTAGTAAGGTATTTTGTTTATTTTATATACATACGACGATGTATAATATTATTAATTAAATGTATAATTAACGATTTATTTTCAAACACATTCCTACGTAGACTTTCGTTTTGTCCATAGATACGAACAGGGAAAAAATCGAAAACACTTTTGACCGAAGACGTAGCTTGTCTGCTTCGTATTGTTTTAAATTACACATTTTAATATACATGAGTAAATTATACAATTATTGTACAAATATCGAATTTCAACGTTGGACGCACGCATTAACATATATTTATATATCTTGTTTCTAGAGAATATTACTTAAATAAATTAATCTTAATATAAGTAGTAATTTAAAACTATAACAACAACGTTTATCGTAAACAAATCGCGTTCACCGAGTAAGACATAGCGAAATAATAATATATAATAGAAATACAATAATAATACAAATATACTGCATGATTGTTTTTCTTTCGAAGAAGAACTCCAAGAGGGTGAGGATAATTATAATTCGTTTTGGTACGAACAATTATTATTATTTCCATGCACTAAGACGGAGAAACAAAAAAAACAAATTTTACGATTATTGTTTACGCTTGTGCTTTTTGTTTTTACGATTTTTTATCGATTGTCAAAAAACGATATTTAGAATAATTTTAAGCGGCCAAATAATAAAAAAATATGTGGATAATATTAATATAATATACTTCATATTATAAACATATGATATTATATTTCAATCGTTACATTATATTATTTATATTACTATGTTATTATACATCCGACCATTGAACAGCAAAACGTCTAATTATTTTCTGTCATGTTAATAAATTGTATCGCCATAATTTACAGGTTATACTATATATTACATTATATATATACACTAGGTATATTTATTGTTCAATTTATGACATTATAATAATTCACTGTTATAATACGATGACATAATAAATAATAATATATTATTCAATTGATCCGTCAATTGTTAAATTCGAACACGAAACAAAACAATTATTATCTCAATCCCATTCTTCTGTTAATAATATTATTTAAGGAAAAAAACTCTATTTTTTATAATTTTATGAATCGAAATGTTTTTGATAAATCAATTAACCCGTTTATAACACGAAAGACTCATTTAGATATATTCTAATAATTATTATTATGGTATTTCATAATTAGAATTTTTACTACGTATAGTACCCTCTATTGCAATCGATGTCATTATTTATAATTTTACAGACGTTTTTCATGTTTACACACACGAGTGTATGTAATATAACAATATCTCTGTACCACAAATAAGCCACGTGTAAAGGTCATTAATGTGTATAGTGAGACTGCCACGAGGGTATTGAAATACTTCTGTGTTATACCTTCACCGGCTCCGCCAATTTGTTCAATAAAAAGACCATTTGTATGATGTCAGTTAAATTTTTGGATACTAGCTATCATCGATACGCGTCTGATAAATAAACCGCACGATAATATTAGGGAAGAGCAACATAATCTTCGTGTTTTTTTACTAACCCAAATAAAAAGCTAAAAATAAATAATGGAATATAGAGATTTTAAATATATTTTTAACTTTAATACTCCACGACGCAACACGTTGTACCTGTATGAATATTAATCTTAATCTAATTAGTTATTAATAATAACTAATTCTAGTAATAACTAAGTCATTTAAATGGATAACAACTGATATTTAAAATAAGTTTCTCTCTCTATAATCAGTAGATATAGCCATATATAGGAAGTTTTAATTGAAAAAGTACGCTTGTTTTATCGTCCTTGGATATTAATAAGAATTTTAAAAAACATAAAAGACAGAACCGAAGAATCAAAATATTATTTAATCGAACTCGAATATTTTGTAATTATAAATTTAATATTGACTTTTGTTTAAACTATCTTTTTAATCATACACTATAATATTTAATATTCAATAAATGTAATTTGGTTACATTTTTTTCCACATGATAAATAGGGTTTCGACACTAAAATTGTTTGCAAACGTACAAAAAATATGCATTATTATTGGGTAAAAAGTGAATTCAGTGAATCATCTCTATGTTCTTCTTTGTAAATCCGAATACATAACATCAATATTTACCCCGACCCGGTTAGGTTAGTCTAAAAACAGGGTCAACCGACGCGGGAGCCGAGTCCGCGGCTGTTTTGAGATTATAATATTATTATCGTTCTGACAGTGACGAGACGGGCGCCGCCACACGCGGAGCGATTAAAATTTCATACGTTACGAAAAAGCGTGATGATTATTTCGTTTCGCTTGCAGGTACATATACGTTATCAACGTTGTTTCCATTTGACTTTAACGAACAAATATTATTATTATCGACTTGTACATGTTATGAGAGTTTAAGTTTATAATTTTGATAACAATGAACGCGCGCGTGTGTGTGTATAAAAACTCTGCTGATACGATGCGACGGTGCCGACGTGTCTGTCCGTGTCCATCTGTCCGCTGCTATCGCCGCCGCCACCGCCCGATCGATACCCAGACTACGGTTACCGTGTTAATTCCCACCTTCGAAGGGTGAAAAAAAAATGAAGTCTACACAAAACGCACACGCGAAGCGCTCTCTCATCGTCGCCGCGAGGGACATCTCGGGATAACTTTTTTTTTCTCTTCCTCTCTATCAACCTCACCGTCACTCGACGTTCGGTGCGAGTCACTGTTTTTTTTTTTTTTTTTGAAACAATAACAATAATGTATATTATAACAAGATGTGTGTTTTGCGAGAAAAATCCGGTCAAAACGAATTCTACACGACCGAACAAAAAAATAAAATTCAAAATAAATGTTTACGATCGTATAATAACGTAATAGTTGTAGCCAGTGGCGTGCCGAAGATAACTTAAAATGATGCTCAGGCAACAAGCTTATACACATAAGATGGTCAAATATAGAATTCTAATACTCTCTTCCAATATTGTTTGACAATTAAAGAAATCTCTAATATATACCATACGTCCGTGTACAGTATATGCATAGTACTATTTTAATGCGTGGTTCACAAACGTATAGTGTACGTTTATTTTATTGACTCGTAGTTGATAAGTGTAATCGTAAAATGTACCAAAATAGATTAGAAAGTCTTATGTTAATTAGTTGTAAAAAAGATATCAGCATTGATTTTAATGAAACTATTGAATGATTTGTAAAAACAAATGATCGTTTAAAACATATGTTACTTTTTAAATAATAAACTAATATTAATTACTTTAATACAATTCGCATGATTAATAAATGTTTAAAATAAGTTATTTTTAAACATTTGTTGTAAGAAAATGGCTTTTAAACCGTGGGTTTTATACTGATATTCATATCATTTTAGAGCTGATTGTAGCTACAATAGTTACTATATACATAGAATAATATTATGTTAATAGTGTTTAATACGCATGTCTATTTGTCATATGTTTCACAAAACTAAATTATTGTATTTATCGGAAAATCAATTATTTAACATTTAAAACTGATACCCATAACTAAACAAAACTTCCGATATTTTCATTATCAAATTTTGATCATATTCTATTTTAAAATGTTCTGCTTGTGGACCTTAAGTATAAGATATCAATTTTTGCATGTGGATATGTAATTCAAACACTCAGAATTGACCGCTTTTTCCAATTTTTTCTCGGGATATCCCAAAAAAATGTATATAATATGTCTTTGAAATATTGTCCGTGTTACATAGGTAATACTCGTGTAGTAGTATAATAATTTTTAATAAACTAGCACAACTTGTTGTTTTTTAAAATTAATTTTAGGTATACTTAATAATATTCAGATGATTTTACCCATATTTTCACGCTACCCTCGCGTATTATTATTATTATTATTATTATTACATCAAACCGCGCGAATTTCGAGTACGTATTTTTATGTACACTGACGAATTATTATACATCCCAACTAACAAAAAACCCCGAATTAGACTGTGTTAACTTTTACTCGCGTTTTATTATAATTTCAAATCCCTTCGAATGGGTAAACTTTTATAATAATAAAAAAAAAAATACGTGATCCCTAGTCTTATTCATTTAATTTCGTTTTACATAATGTTATAGTAATATAACTTAAAATATATTATTTAATTTAATGTTTCTACATTACATACAACGTTTGTTTGATAAATTTAATATATTATTATTTTTCTTGATTTTCTTGATTGGTGATCTTATAAAGGAAAAAATGTTATATTGTATTCGTTGTGGGAATAGTGCGAGGTTTCCCCGATTGAACATAATATATCCGTCAATGGCGCTTAAGTCGAGAGTTTTGTGGTTATAGTGCCTACTCGACATTAGTCGATATTATTATTATTTTTATTATTAATAATACGTTTAGTAAATCGCGTTCCCATCATAAACATCAATCGCAGCCTGTATTATGGGGAAACGATCGTCTGTGAACGAGGGTAAAACATATTATATAATATATCAAAGAGTGACAAAATATTTCATTATAACATATTTTGAACATAATATTATACGTCAATAAATAGCGTACGATACGTTGCCGTCACACGGTAGACGATAAAATGTTAACATTACTACGAATAGTTTTAAAATCGCGTAATCAATTAACCACTTTAAAACTATACGGAATTTAGTCTCCAGAAGGGCGTCGATAAAATGTCACAACCCTTTCAACGAAGCATATTTATATATATATATGTATAGGTATGCTTGATTCGCATTCAGCAGACAAATAGAATAACTATGTATAAGAGCTGATTGATATAACTTTATGGTTCAATTTTTATTACTTTATAGATTATGTTACGAGAATAAACGTCTTGATTTCAGAACAACAATGTTTGTCAGACTTTTTTTGTACCGTCATGAATCATATGTTATGTCGCTTCGACATGAATTTTTAATATATTATGTAGAACTATAACAAGGTCTATCAGAGATTTTGATGTAATTTACTAACTTTACACTAACACACCATGTCACTATACTTATAACTCATTATACAGTCTTATATAATATAAAAACAAAAATTAACAATAATTGTATATGATTAACTATTTATTATACAAAACTGGATTACATTAATAATTTATAATTATATTAATTAATAATACGAATTCGTTGACAATTATTACTCAATTATATAATTTTATTTCGTTGATTTCGAGAACATAAAGTAAATTCAAAAACGAATCAACAGATTAAATTGTAGCATTTATCAACAGCTGTCAACTTAAAGCAACGGTAAACATACAGGATATACTATTATAATATACTTCTTAAATGACATAAAAAATCAAAATGTCAAAAAGAAACGTGTTCTTTTTATCAACAGTTATGAAAAAAGTCAAAACTAAATATTAAAAATAATTCCCACATTCCTAGGAAAACATATTATTTAATTTTTTAAAAAAAGTTTTATTTGATAATTTTAACACAATATTGACTACGTATTATTAATAAAATTTAATATTGAAAATATTATAACTTTTCAATACATACATGTGTTTAATTTTGATTGACAATAACGATAACACGATAACATAACGATGATCACTTCACTGCACGACCGTTCACTAATGATTCGTGTCTGCTCTATACTCTGACCTACTACATTTTAATGTTCGTTTGTGTTCAAGCATAATAATATGTTTATGACTTTATTTTTAAGCCAAACAATAATCTCGGTTAGTAATAATATCACGAAACATTAGAATAATACGCGGGTCTAAAATAATTATCAGCAAATATCACACAAAAAATATTGCTCTTATATTTAAAACTGCGATGTACCAGTTATTATCGGAATTGTCAAGGGTTTAATAAAATTTAAGCAAAGTGGTAAAACTAACATTAACTTTTTGAAAAGTTAAAGTTAAGTTATAAAAAAAATTTTTTTTTTTAAAGAATTACATTTTTTTTAAAATTCCAAGTTTTTTATTCAGTTAATTTTTTTTTAAAAAGTTAATGATGTCATAGATAAATATATACATGTATTTACATGTATATTTAATCTATAGTGATGTTATTAATATACCTTTATAGAAAATAAAAGGATTTTATATTTAATATAAAAATAGTTTCATATTTTAAATTTTATAAAATGAATTTTAAAATATGATATAAATTAATGGGAAAACGAAAATGCATATTATTTTACATTAAATTACTTTTTAACTCAGTTAAGTTACTCTTATTTTCATTTACAAATTAAAATTGACATTATTTTAAAATTTACGTAAAGTAAAATTGACCTAATCGTGAGAAATATTTGTTGGTAGTACCTATTTTTCATGGTACCTATACAGATAATAATATAATATCGCTTAAAATAAAATAAAACTTATAAAATCATATTACAATTATTGTATACAATACGAAGTGATTGAGTTTACGTAGAATTGTATACGCATAATATAATATTATCATTATAATAACGTGTTGATGTTTCCGCCAAAATAAAATATGAGATATATTATCGAAAATGTATTTCTCACGTCAAAGTACAAGAAAAGACGAGTGATTAATTCTACGGTTCGCGTTTGCAGTATAGTTGTCGTCGAGTATATTATTTCTTTTCTTCCGTTCGGCCGCGTAAGTGTTTTGTGAACTCAACACCCTTCTGTCGAGTCTAATGCTTACCAACCTCCCCTATCCCCTCCCCGTCCGCGTACAACATAAGCCGTACAAATTGACGTTCTCGCGGCGGTATATAATTTTCGCGTTCGTCAACGTCTTAACTTTGCACAACAATTAAAACGCGAGTTTCCCACTCGTGTATAAATTATTTTTTTTTCACCATAACATTGATCTAAATATCATTCGACAGCTTTTTAAATTATCGTTTTGTTCGGCGCCGAACGTGTAATTGACATTCGACGCACGACATGACGTATAGACGTTTTGCGTTTTCGTATAAAATATAATATTGTGTTCACGTTATAACAATAATAAAAACATTGACGTTGTTTAATTTTAAAATAATAAGTTAAACGCATAGTTTTTTTTTTTTTTTCAAAAAAATATTTTTCAGTAAGGGTTAAATTAATGTCGTTACGACATTTACATATTTTTTTATTTTTCACACGATAAAATGTATTTTTAATACCTAAAAAGTGATATTGATTTCCATAACATTATAATAATATACCTACATGAACATCGATCGCTTATTATAATATATCTATATAACCTCAAAAAGTTACATTTAATATTTTAAATAAACAGATAAATGCGAATATAATATTATATTATGATGTCAACGAGGATAATTTCAAAAAAGTAATATTACACGGGTGTATAAATTACCATTTATTTTTTGGTATAAGATTCAAATTATTATATCCTGTATGAGTATAATAATTTTAATCACTAGAATGGGGATTAATATATCTAATATACTGAATTACTGATTATTATAGATGTAATAAATATTTATTTTAATTTTTGAAAATCTTTAAAGAATAGTATAGTATACATGAAGAATAATCATTATTATTATAGTTAAGCAATTATTACAGCTTTAAACGATAAAAATGTTTGTTTTTATAATTTAATAATATTCCTCAGCGTTTTATTTCGCAATATAAATATTCTTTATAATACTATAATAATAACGACTCAATAAAAAAACTATATATTGATAAATTACATCGAATAAACATTCAGCAAAAAATAAAAAACAAAATGGATGTCTATACGTCCAAAAGTCATGTGTAACATTAACTGCTGTACAAATATTATTTTTATTTTTCTTACGGTATTTCGATTTGTAAATACAGACCTGTTAACATAGTAGTCATCAATTAATTAATATTTAGTGAAGAGAGACATCTGGTAAACTTTATTCGGTTTCTCAGAAATATATAATATAATATCCCACTTATCAAGTCCCGTTACCGTTTGATCGGTGTTGCTTATTATAAGTTTATTAAAAGTTCACATTGGGTTAAATATTTTCGTTAGATTTCGATATTATTATATATTTTATAATAATAATAATAATAATAATACATAATATCGTAATTTAAATTGCGACTATTATAGCAATCTAATTCTAAACTTTATTTGAATTTTCTTCGATTAGTTCTAATCTCACTCACACTTCTCATAAAATCCCGCCAGTAGGATGAACCTACTCCCGCCTATACGAGAGTCTTTGTGATAAGGATCAATTCCTACTGGTGGAATTCATAGGCACTCGAAATTACGATATATTAATCATTTTTCACGGCTGAATATAATATACTTGAGCTACATTATTCAAAATACGAATCACCTGTGGAGCACTCCGAATGTTACTTATATAGGTGACCTAAAGATTATATTCGTTTTCAAATGAAATTCACATGTCTTTTGCTGCTTTATAAGACATTGATAAAAATTACGCCTTATATTATACAAACATATAAATATTAAAATACAAATATTATATTAACTAACAGAGCTCTATCTATAGTCTTTAATGCAAAATTATATAAACGGTAAAAAAACAGTTCAATTTTTTTGTCAATTATTTTGGCTGAATAGTGATCGAATTTTCTACATATTTAAGGTATTATAAAATATGATATTTTTAGTTTTTACAAAATAAAATATTATATAATTGGACTCATATGAACATGCATTTTGTTTAAGGCTGGGCAAGTTAAATAATTAAATTAGGTTACTTTAAAAATGTTTAAGTTACTTTTAATATAGCTTAACTTAAAAAAGTTTAAAATTAAAGTAACATCTAATTTATTTTGGAAAAACATTTTTTTTTTTAAAAAAATATGTATTATAATTTTATCCTTAATTTGTATCATAATATATTATGTACTGGGATGAGTTATCATCACCAAATTTAATGTAAATTATTTTTTATTGATTTTAATTCTATAAAAGTATATATAATTTAACTTAATTTCATAAATGATATTTAGAATAAATTATTTTTAACTTGTAACTTTTTAAAATATGATTAAATTTAAATTAACCTATCTCTTTAACAAAACTTTAACTTTTTAACTTGTTAATGCCCATCAGCCATGGTTTTGCCAAATAATTGTACTTGTAAATTATTTTGATTATTCACATTAAATAAATTACTGGTCTCAACAATTATAATGTAATACTCTCTGTCGTCAAATAAAGACTGAAATATATATTTTATTATTAAATTTATAATAATAATACGTATAACAGTCAACAGCTTGTAAATACGTTGCATATTATACGCCGTCCGCGTGCCGATGAGGCGGTCGAAATAGCCACACAGGCGATCGAATTGCCTCTCCCCGTCTACACTCATATATGCATGACGATATCTCGCCATTCGGATTCGCATAAAATTTAAGTGTATCGATCGGAGTCTGCACAAAGACATTTACTTTTTATGCGCGTCGGGGAAAAAAAATAAAAAATACGATATAATAATAATATATTATAAAGAAAACAATAAAAATCTACAACTTTCAGTTATACTGTGGCGGTTGATGTGTAACACGCAACAATGAAAAATGCACAGAATACGATCAATAATACTGATGATTTTTAATTATAGTTTTCCATGGTTTATAAATACAATATTATATTATAATAATCTGAAATAGTAATTTTGTATATTATGATGATATTTGTTTGAAATGAAATTAGAATTTATATAATTTTCATCAATTTTGATATACAATTATATAATAATAGTATATTAAATTATTTATTTGCAATTACACTAAATACTTTATAGTGTATATTGAATGCAATTATGATAAGACAAATTGTTTTAATGGCATGTACGTATAAAGTTCTAACTGGGTTTAATTTTAATAAAATATGTTTATTGAATTTAATTTATTTATTAAATAACTAAAAACACAATATAATTGGAATTTTAGTGAAAAGCTTTTTAACCTTGAAGATCCGTAAAATCCCGTTGTTTGTGTAAAAAGATTTAAATTCTGAAACTGACTTTTGTTATTAAGAGCACACTTTAGTAATTTCTACATAACTTCACTTTTATTTATAATAATTGTTTTAAAATCGTATAAACTATTTGTAACTTAACTCTAATCAGATCATGGGAAAATTATTTCTTTCAATTGAATAACTTAATCCGAACCAAAAGATGTACGTATACTTGTAGAATACGTTAAAATTAAATGGTCCAACAGCAGCCGGACATTAACCAATATAAATTCTACTGGTTATTTAAACGCCATTATTTAGACACCAATAGTTTATGAATATTTTATAGATTAACAACTTGTTTTTATTGAATATTTCACAATGCACTTATAAATTGGTAGTTTCTAGCAATTCTGCCAAACTGTATAATCCTAGATATAATTATTTGACCATCTATCTTGGAAATAAATAATTCTTAATTCATGTTGAATTGAGAATATTTAAGTTATAGTATCGAGTAATACATTTTAAATCAACAAAACTGCTATTTTAACTCTGAGTCAATAGATCGGATATAATAAATTATTATATTTTAGAACACAGTAAAATATCTTTAACATAAACGTTATTTAAATTTTCTATACAAGTATTTAATATATTAAATAAATTAACAATTTCAAAATGATTTAACATCATTACCGAACATTACTTTTAATTAACAAGATAATTTAAAAGACAAATAATAATCCTCGTTGCAGATTACATACTTATTAAGGAGTGAAATTCACACAATTTTTAATCACCTGGCATGGCAACTATGATAAATGATATGATCATTAGTCACATTAATTCGGTGTGACTAAAAACATTTACACTTCGTAGAATAGTGGAATTTTGATTCTTTTTTTATTTTATTTTTTATTTAAAAATTGATATTTATAAGAGTATCTTGACTTTCAATCTTTTTTACTTAACTTTAAATAATTTTAAAAAATCGCTAAATTTCAAATTATTTGAACGTTTATTACAGCTTCTATAATTTAAATGTTAAAAATTTTAGTACTTGTTATTGCGACTAGCATTAATACGTCATATTATTCGATACTAAATAAAGTTACGATCTGACAATTACGCATCGGCGTAATATGTACTATTAAGAATTCTTTAGAATCGATAATTAAAACTATGGTAATATTTACAAGTTACACTCAAAAAAAATATGCCTATCTAAAGTATTACAGAACACTCCAAAAATAACTATCGACAAACTTGATTGAGATGCTTTTTATGATATAAATGTTTATTATATATATATTTAGAAACAATTACTATTGTTTTATGACCAAAACTTCTTGTTGTAGTATATAACTATAACGTAGATGTACAATGTACACGTTTATTATTTTTTATTGCCTATAATACATCATGGTGAAATATTCGAAAGTAAAATATATTATTTCAATTGTTATTTAAATATTATATATACTTACCTACTTAAAATAACGAAAATGTGTTATCTCAAACATATATAGGTATTGAAAATTATTATAATATTATAATATTAACCTTTATTCAATATTTAGTGATTAATTTCATAACTATTTAGAATGTGGTTCTAAGTGATTAAGGTTACTATTTTTTATCAAATCTATAGAGTATAAATATGTATATATTTATAGACTCTAAAGTACGAATTGTTGTGTCGATATAATAATATTGCATGGCAATTTATTGTTACTATTAACTGCAACTTCAGTTGTATTGATTACTACACAATGAATATTGAATAATATTATTATAATAACGTATGTTATCAACGATCCTATTATAACTTACACATTTACATAACACGCATGTTCTATTTGTAATTTATAGAAAAAAACGAGGTTATCATTTAAAATCGACAACATATTGAATTAGAGATTAGTGAGTCACGAATTAAGATATTCTCATTCGTTCCAAACGGTTTTAATGAAGTTTTATGTAGGTATAATGTGTAGTATATACTCGCGTATTTCCGTTGTTAAATCTAAATTCTCAAAACATGTTCTCGTAGGAATATACTTTTAATAAATTTATCTAATAACATACAAAACGAATGAAATGAAACATAATTTTAAACTATGATTATTTTGACGGACCTAGATCGTTTTAAAATAGAATAACACGATCTAAACTTAATTATATAAATAATTAACAAATAATCATATAAATTTAATAAATTGTCATATTTTGTGAACGATCTATATACTATGATAATTTAATGACAAACATGGTCTGTTAAAATTAATTTCTGTCCAACAAACTAATCAAAATGCATTTAATATTCACTTTCATATCAATTTATTGTGTATATTTCGTTTATTAATTATAATACTCTTGAGCCCAGTAGAATACTTTATGATTTTATAAGTTATTTAAAGACAAGTTTGATTTCCTTTAAAATTGATTTTTTTATTAATTATATAGAAGTTACAGCGGCGTATTTAAGGGTATCTCAAAAAATGTCAAAAATATAACTCTTTAGTTCAAAATGCATGCGATATCAATTAAACGATTGATTTATGTCAGATAGAATCATTTTAATTGTATTCTACCAATAATGATATTGAAAGTAAATTTAAATAATTAGTAAAATAATATCAACATTTAAATGGATGAATATACCAATTTAAATTTAAATGATCACGTCATATTAAATGACAAGTTTGATTTGTGGTACAATAAATATTCAACTTTAACATTTCCCGAATTCAAAAATGAAAATTCTATTGAAATATATTTCGAAACCTGACCAGATATTTATCCAATAATATTCAAACTTTTTAAAATATTCATAATACTTCCAGTGTCTACTGTAGTACTACCACAGGAGAATGATCGTTTTCAAATTTCAACACTTTGTTGTTTGAAAACTTATTTGAGAAATTCTTGTGGATAGTTACGTTTAAATGATTTAATCTTACTGAATCATCACGATGTTAACGTAGATATTAATGATGTTATAGATGAACTCACAAGAATATCAAAATGAAAAATGAATATACATTTATAGTTTTTAAATATTTAAATATTTAAACTTCTATAATTAGTATTGTAAAAAATTAATGATAACAATAAAAACTACACAACATTAAAAATAATTTACTTTATCATTTTTTTTTTGTTAAAAAAACAAATTAACCTTACCTCCCTCAAAAAAAAATTCTGAATACGCTACTGAGAAGTTATATTCTATTTGTATGTAATTATTTATTTAAATTAGTGACAGAAAATAAGATGCTAAATATATATGAAGACTTAAACCCTATTTCACTTTTTACCAAATCAAGATAACATTTAATTATTTTAATATTAAACTATTGTTTTTATATTATGTTAAATTTTTATCTAATAGCCCCCGGATTATCTTTAACATAAATTTTAACTAAATCGAGTCAGTTCTACATTCGTTAATTAACTTTTGATTTAAGCCTGATAGTATTTCGAGACTTTACATATAGGTATATTCCTGATTCCATTTATAGTTTATATTATGAATTATAATTCAATAAATACAATTTTCATTCCAACTATCGCCATATGTTAATCTATTAATTATAGTCTATGAATCGAAAGCTGCGGTCGCTATTATGTTTCACGTGATATGTTTTCGAACCTTTCCTGTATATGGAGGGCCAATTGTATAAAATCATAAAATCATTTTAAAACCTTTGAACATTGATCGTCATAAAATAAAAATGTTTGATTTTGATTTTTTGCCGTTATAATGATTGGTGGATAGGAAATCGCGGGTTATAAAATGACACTCGTCGTCGATAAAACTCGATAATTTTTAAGGAAATCCGCGGAGGAGGGGGATACAGTTGAACCCTACGGGAAGAACCACATCCGTAGATGATACAAGCCACTGGATATTGTAATCGCCATCCGCAGCGAAAAGGCCGCGGGTAGGTGGGGAGGATTAAACAATCGACTCGGACCGCGTTACAATAATAATATATAGGTGCCATGGCAGCCATATTATATAAACCTGTAGCGGGTCATCGTTCCGACTACGACGGGAAAATCTGCACGCGTATTGTGACAAACCGGCCGACGATGTACTTCGCATAGGAGGAGACTTTATCGCGAATATAATACCTGTACGCAGTGTAGTAGTCGTCTGGTCGGACGGGCGGGCGGGCGATCGTAGTAAATACCTGCGTGTTGTACAGGGTGAACGCACATTGTCGCGCGACGGACGGACCGTTTGCAAACGTACGCGCGACCGTCGGTTGTGACACGGAACATTCCGATCGCCCTGTACGTACGAATACACATATTTATACGACCGAGTGTTTATAGTAAACGTAGTAAGTAGTAGTAGTAGTAGTAGCAGTAAGTGTAGTAAACGTATAATATTATTATAATAGTAATACAATGTGTAGTAAAACGTGTGCGTGCGAGCGGTTTTTTCTTCGCGTTTTTTTTTTATTATTATTATTATTTTTTTTTTTTTTTTTTTTATTCCCTTCTTCTACGCTATAGGTATACATTTCTTATTATTATCATTATCATAACGTCGTTATCTGCTATGGAAATCGGCTGCCGACTGCTGCGAATACGACGGCCCGGAGACGATTATTATTGTTTTATCCGTCGTCGTCTTCGTCGTGTGCCGGCCGGCCGACCGACCGACCGACCGATCGCCATCGCGACAAAAAAAACAAAAAAACCTAGACTATAATAATATTGACGACGAATAATATTTATGTGTATTATGCATTTTATGATAACTTTGTTCATAAAACGTGTCCGACACGAAAAATGTCGGTTTTTCAAAAAAACAAAGACACGGTACGTGAAAGTTAAAAAATATATACTTGACAATAAAAAGCGGGAAGGTCGATTTTGGACATTCCTTCTTCGTCCCCTTGGTCCTCGAAGAAATCAGTGGTTTATTATAATTAAGATTTGAATGCAATGATTATTGCATTAGAAAATACGATTCTGAGCTAAACTCAATGTATTATACTGATAATCCATTCAAAATTTTACCTCGTAAGGAAATTATCTATATCAATACACAAAAAAATGTTCAAGTCTCTACAATCAAAACTCAATTAATTATCATGAAATAAAAAAAATTTAAATAACGAAAACAGTAATTTTGCCGATTTTACCCAATTTTTGGTAGTTATTCTTTTCTCTCTCAAGGAAAACTTTTGAGAAACTCGAAAAATGAGTCAAATAAGTACTAACTAGATGAAATTTGGTAAGAAATGAGTACCCTATTTGTAGTAATCGGGCAATTATTTCTACTAGAAAAAATGTTTTCATGCATCAAAAACAAAAAAAAACCTTTTTGTAAAACCAATAAATTCCTTGCTACGCTCAAAATCTAAAATATTAATTAACGCATTACAAAGTCTTAATATTACCAAATTTAATTTTCGATAGACGGTAATATTTTGTTTTATACTTTTCATTAATATAGAATAAAAATAAACAAATATTTTTATAGATTTGGTACGTAGGCATTTTTTTTTTTTTTTTTTTTTTTGTATCAACGGCGAAATTTTGTGAAAATAAACCCATTTTATGTTGTAAAATTCAGTTTTACGGAATTAATAATATATTTTTAGTAAACGATTACACATTTGTTATCAGTCTTTTGGTCACAAACTATTAATCATATGAATCGAGTTTTAAGAAATATAAAAAATTGACACATTTGTGCACTATGCGGCTATGCCATCAATATCGATCATCGTATATGTGACAATATAATAACATTATTATATAGTCTAGATTATCGACAGGGATAAATTTTAATCGTATCGGATCGTGTTGTCACAAATAATTATGTCAATCGGAAATCTGAAGAATTTGGATAATGTCTAGGTATTATAAATTGAGGTTAAATTTATAATAATCAAATTTGTCGAACTATTAATACAAATAACAGAATTATTTTCCTAAATAATAATCGATTAATTATTTATCACAATCAACCGACCTATTTTGATTTTTATATGAATTTGTCTCATCGAAATAATTTGTTTCATGTGTTCTATAAAATATTTGCATTTTGTTTTGGTTTTTTATTCATCTAAATTTCAAACGTTTAAACTAAATATTATTTTGTGCAAAAGTTATAATCAAATTTTTGAAAAAAAACATCGCTGTATCGCTTTTAATGCGTCAACTTTTGATGATGTTAATTGATAACACGATTTAAAATATGTATTTTAAAATTTAAATCGTGATTGATAATAATAGTTGGAATTTTCTATGGTTAATACTCGCACATACTATTATAATATTTATATAACTGCTGTCATACGCGACCAGTGCATCTCTGTATTATCACAGATTAAATTAAACTCTGGCACACAGAGTTATATATTCTCTCGCAGACGCGTATATACGTATATATTAATTATTAGATTAGCAACTATTGTTGCGATAGAGTGTTTATTATTAATTTGTGAATATCCTTCGTTTTATCTTTTATGTATATTTTTCAGTTTCTGAAAATTGTAATTTGTTTTATTTTATTGCAAACCCTTCTGTTTTTTTTTTTTTTTTATAAAATTAAACATAAAAAATACTTCTAATAATTTTATGACTTCCAGTACTCATAATTACATTTTAAAATTCGTTTTATTATATAGTTGTATATAGTCCTTTTTATTTATTTGCCCATTGTTATATTATATTTTATAGGTAAAAATAAATTCCTTATATCGTTCGATTTCGTAAAGAGACATTTCCTGAGTAAATCATTATATAATATATTTATGAACAATGACCGTTTCGGTTCTTGACCGTAGGTCTTCCGATAAATAATATAAATAAAAATATTTAAATAATAGTATAATGTTATCGACGACGTCACGGAATACAGAGACGCGTCAAACAAATCGACACGGTCGGCTAGACGTTTTATTTCACAAAATTTCAAAAACACTCGAGTAACAAGCGTATATTCCGTACTACCTATATACGAACGTCTGCATAATATTATATATGATTAAATTCAAAGAGACTGTTTCCTGCAGATGACGGTTTTTACATCACGAATTATATATTATAAATAACATAGAATAGAGTAAAACATTATTATTGTTAGATACTTATATATATATATATATTATTTTTATAATAAATCAGAAATTATACTATTATAGTTCAATTGATGTTCGATTATTCGTAAAAAAACTTAACATATATACAAATTATAATAATTGTGTACGAACTACAGCTGGATACTATACAATGATCCGTTTTCATTGCGATATCAACATTATTATTTTAATATAATTATTATTATATCGTACGTATATGTTATTCAAAGAAAAGTGTTGGAAATATTATTTTATAATATTGTCTACGTTCTATCATTTAACCAAACAGTCCTAATACAACCACGGTAGACAAATGTATTATATGGTTAATATTTCTTGTATGGTATCATGACCCATCTGGTGCAGGTTACTGCGGTAAAATGTGTCACTAAATTTGTTATATAGGGTCATGATCGTACAAGATAAATATAAAATTAATTATAAAACAAAATTTGAATAAAAAACTGCGATTTCCCATTGATCTTTCATATCAAAAACTCGTATTTTCGGTATTCATTTTAAATCATAAAAACTCAGTAGTTCGATGAAATTTTGATGTAAAATGTTATGATCTCGATAAAAATTATTTATAAAAATACGAAATAAACTGTTTATGCATAATATACAATATATTAATATAATAAAAATCTTTATTAATAAAAAAACCATGAAATTATCAAATAATATTATTTATAGTTGGAATATTTTTCTATTTAATAAAATAACAATTGTAGATAATAATTTACCAAAGTACAAATCACAGGAATTTAAGTTTGATATTATAATGACTTTTGACAATATATATTGTGTCGTGATAGTTTTTAAATTTTAAATCTGATTTCGTATAAATTATTGATTTTAATATAAAACAAATACCGTCGAGTATTTTAAATATCAAATATGAAACTGCCTGTACACGCATTCACGTCCAATTCAGATATTAAAACTTAGGTGATCGTTCGAGTGTTCCACATTCATATTAATGGGTATATTTTATTTTCTCGTCTAAAATGAAAATTCGTTAAAATAATTACTACATTAAATGTATAACAAACAATTGGTTTGAGTTTAGGTTATTTATTTTTCTAGTAAAATTAATTTTAAATTTCTTTCTATAATTATATTGAAATTCATTTCTTGCTCGATAATAATAATCATAATATAAAGTCGTTGTCTGGTCAGAAGTTTTTTCTCTGAAAGTAGTTGTCCAATTTTGGAGCATCCTTGAAATAACACAATATCCATATAGAATATGTCTATAAATATATATAAGTCACTAACTCGTTTTAGTACTCTACAACGAAAAAATAAAAACATAACAAAAATAACAACAAAAGTACATGCCTAAAATTGATTTAGATGAACAAATATTTACACATGAAAATATTCAGTAAATTTAAGTTATAAAGGAATGAAACTCTATAATATATTACGTACTTATAGTGGAGAAATGAAAAGATAGTTCTACTTTGCATGTCTTAACCGTCGAATATTCTCGTATTTGTCTGTTTCCAATGTCCATGATTTAAAAGATCAAGGAAAACTGCGAAACGAAAATTCAAATGAATAATAAATGATGACGGCTGTACAAAATACTATACGATATAAGTGGTAAAATGTAAAATAATAAAAATGAAGAGTCGGTAGAAAAAGGTTTTTAATCGCTAACAACTATACCGTCCTTAAAAATCGTTCCAAGTACCTATACAATTGTCTCGAACCCGAGACAATAAAGAAATGAAATATTTATGAAAACAATCGTATTTTTAATTACGGCTACGAATGTTAATGCATATTATATTATAATTTAAATTAAGTATTATAATTATGTCGTCAGTTGCGGATTGTGGACAGTGTTTTCGTGTAAGACGATAATTTGAACAATGCAATTTAAATTATTTAATTGACAAATATTAATACAATACAGATATTTTTTTTTACTATTTCATAAACAATATCTACAAGATAGCGATACTGAAATTCCTAAATATTTATTTTCCTTAATGGAAACGAAAACTAGTATATTTCACTATGAAAGAAAAAGCTAAAACTTGCATACTATTTCTGAAGATTACATCGAAAGTGTTTTGATTTTATTGTTAGAAAAAATTTCTCAATTTTTAATCTAAGGAAATACAAAAAAAATTGTTTAAATTAAAAATGTATACAATTTGTAATATTCTAAAATTGTATTATTTCATATTATATTATATAATAAAGTCGAAAATGATAAATTGGGCTACTAGCTAACAAGAAAAATAATTATATTGTTTTCCTATTGGGAAAAACAATTTAATGTATCTTACAATATTACTTCGGAAAGTGAATTATATAAAATCACTTAGAAAACATGAATTCATGAAGAATTATTATAAACCCATTTTTTTTAGTAATATATGTGGTTTACCACGTTTGTCCTTATATCTACAATTGTAAACTATAACCGATGTCATTTTTTCAAATACAATTTTATCGCAAATCAATTATAGCTTTTACTGCATAATTAATGAGTATTATTTAATATTTTAATTCAAACTCTACGTATAAATTGTAAAATAGAACCTCTTGATAAATAACCGTTTTTTGTTTAAATATGATTAACAAATCGGTCAATCGATTGTTGACCCTCGACAATATTTCATTTCGGTATAATTATTATGTATTATTATTTTTTTTTATAATATACCCCCATAGGTACTTATATTATGAGTACTATAATATGTATGTATTATTAGATGGCACGCGATGAGTATATTATTGTTATTTACTACAACGTGTAGTAAGTGACACTTTCATTGTTGTCAACAAACAAGTATAAAAATATATAAATATATTTAATTCGTGGCAGTATTTTTTTTTTATTTTTAGATTGATGGCGCCTTCGAAAAGTTTTTATTTTTATTTTTTTTTATTACAAGCGAGGGTCGTATTTTTTTAGCTACACCCTTTTGGAACTCGATTTATTATTCTGCGTGCTTTTATACAGCTCGGTAATCAAACACCTATTGTTTAATTAGGAACGACTGTCGCAGTTGACAGTACGATTTTTACAATTTAAGAACTTTGCGTACGGCTACGATAGGGGTTTCGGTTCATTATACATTTTAATACTATACACTTAATAACGTGCAATACATTATGTGTTCTAAATTAAATAGATAAATAGCGATTTTATAAATTAACCAAATTGATTCGTTCTAATGTATGAATTGTTCAGTTTCTCAAATATTTTGTCTCAGATAAATAAGCTTATAACTAAACATTAAGGTTCTTAAATTCATACATTTATTGTTATTTAATTAAAATATATATTATATATAATGCAAAATATGATTTGACAGGTGGAAAACCATAACACATTACATAGGTACTTTACTGAATGATAAGTAAAAACAGTGGTAGATCTTTGGGTGGGAGTGATATGGGGGTGATATCCCCTATTGCCTCCTGATAGGAAAAATAAAGCTTTTTTTGTAATATAAATTTTTTATTTTATGTCTATATTAATAAAGTATACTTAAATAAAGTATAATAAAGTATATTATGTACACACATATTTAATATCTTACCTCGTGAGAAAATTCTAGATCCGCCACTAGGTATAAAGTAATAAGTACCTATATATCATCGTCAATGAATTATTAGGTAATGGGTTATAAGTAGGGCAGAGGACTTGTAGCCCTAAAAAGTCACCAAATATGCACTTCAATACCCCAAAATATGCATTTTAAAATTAAAAACAAAATTATTTTTATTTATTTTTTGTATTTTATTTAATATGTATTATTTATTTTACTTTGTTACATCTTTAAATTATTATTGAAATTACTAAAATGTACTAAATATGTATATTATTATGTAAACATTAATCCATGAATAAAGTTAACATACGAAAAACTAATCTTATCGGCAATCCTCGGGTGCTTCTAGGAAAAGCGTGCGTCCACGGACAGTCAACAACCATATAATATGACAAAAATTAAAAATACATTTAAATTCATAAATTTTGGTTGTATTGTATAAAATAAATACGTTGATGGAAAAAATATTAATAAAATTATTAATTCAATTAAAATATGTCTCAAAAACTATAAAATGTGAGAAATATGTCCTAAAAACAAAAAAACTCAAAATATGCATTTATATGCAAAATAAAATTACATATCTAGGCTTGGCATAAAACGTTTTTTTTTCTTACTCTGCTATTTTTTTGACTGTGTAAAACAAATATGCAAATGCTACAAGTCTTCTGCCCTAGTTATAAGTTATGCAATGATTCGAAATTTTGTTCAAAATAATTCAAAAGTTCTTAACTTTTAGCCTTCGATCCCCCCCCCCCTCAATAAAATAATCTAATAATGGCTGAAATATGTTACAATTTAAGAGTGTAATACAAAATGACAAAATATAATATTGTTAATTCACAATTCTTATATAATTAATATATAATATAATATAAAAGTGAATTCGACTATTTTTTTTTAAAAAAAAAACTGATAATAATATCGAAATAGTTACATGTTAAAAATAAACAAATAAGTATTGAACGGTTTTAACCGATAAACTTTTCTAGGAAACATCGATTGCATATTGTCGACAATATTTTGAAAACAAAAATGAATTGTATATTTGTATTATTTTGTAACGGAAAAATCTGCGATAAAATATTTGACTCGAACGAGCTTCGATTATTGTTTATCCGCTGGGATGACTTCTGAGACGAGAGAATTTATCATTCGGCTCTTTTCGCATTTGTTATTAGCCCTCTCATTTTCGACAACGATGAAAGTCGAATCGGATCGGATCGGTCGAAAACAATAGCTATAATAGTAGTTGTAGGGTATCTAATGAAGCAAATTCAATTGTCAGCAATTATTTTATTATGTTTTCCACTTATTTGGTTCACGAAATAACACATCAGATGTGGTTTTATACATTTATATTATATACTCGGAACTTTTGAAGGAAAACTAACATATAAAACGATTGTAGTCTGACAATGTTTTATATTTTATATGAAAAATTATAACTTTGCTAAAATCTATCTTTCACCGAATATTTTTTTTTCAATCAAATACCTATAAGCAAAGATTTGACTACAGGCACTCCTGTTTTCAATATATCTTTTAAATTGAAATACTGATTTATTTTATAATAATATAGTATTATTATATTTAATATATTATTGTATAATATTATTGTATTTAATCATTATTTATTATAATATAATATAATATTTTATTATATTTATTTTAAAATAATTTTGTATTTTTTAATAGAATCATAGGTAAAATTATTTATGGTAGGTTATTTGTTACACAAATTTCGCTCAGCGTATAATATCGATTTTGGCGCCGTCATTACTGTACTATAGCCAAATAGTTTAAAAACGAATTTGACCATTAGTTAGGTCCTTACCATTAGATCACGACATGTCGGATATTAACCTTGTTCTTATGACCAGGTAAAATAAGGTTAGAGTTGAAGTTGAGTTCGATTTTCTCAGAGTTTTAAATTTTTCATTTTATTAAGGAATTTTTAATTTCATGCTATAGATTATAGATAGATGTAGATATAATAATATTGTTTTAATCAAAATAATATCAATTATTATAATTTATATAATATAGCTCTTAATTATAATTTATAGTTTAATAATATCGAAAAGTTGTGTGAATAAAAAGAAAAAGTCTTCTCGTTTAAGTTTTTACATAATTAGCATAACATATAGAATTTGATAAAAATAGTATGTTTATGTAGTGCGCTATACTTTTGCAAGATGTGTATTATTATTATATCGTTCGGTACATTGTTCTTGTTCGCTATATAGTTCCTCTGATATCGTTTATCCATTTGAAACCGAGCCAGTACACGACGGTGGCATGTACTCACGCGTTTCTATGTACTGAGAAGAATTTTGGATTTTTTCTCGGCCGAAACTTTATTGGCAACCGATTTTCTATATGCATCGGCGTTTTACGAGTATTATACTTATTATTATCGCATTTTCGGATTTCCGCGGGTCCATACATATATTGTATTAATTGCAATTAACAGAGTGCTTGAAAAGTTAACATTACTCCTATACTATTCTCTTATAACCAACATTTCTGAACTCTTGCACATTTTTATAGGTGGTTAACCATTAGATAATATGGTTATGATTAAAATAACTTTTGTTAACGACTTGAATATTTTTCGTAAAATATATAATATTATAATTATACTTATTAAACGAATCTATCTTGAGTACAATTTTTTTTCTAACTTCAATTTTTATATTAACCTATTCCGTTTTCTTAGCCATGGCCCGAATTTAAATACAAAATGCACTTTTTTCTAAATGTTCTTAAACATTGCTTTCTAAACTCATAATTCATTTCATGCATCAAACAATTTTAAATTTAAACTTTTATTTTGCATTTTTTGGCATTTTTTTAAAATATTTTAAGAGCATTTATTTATGTAGATTCATAAAAAATATAACCATTAATATCGTACTTTTATAGATATTTGAGTTTAAATGAAAAAATTTATAAATATTTTGAAATTTAGTTTATTAGATGAACTATTCTTGATATCTTAAATAATTGTGATTTTGAAAATCTGATTTTTCTTTTTTTCCATAAAAACATGCAAATATATGGTGTCCAATAATGATTTCAGTCACTTTCCCATGACAAAATATATTTATTTAGTCATGACTTTACCAACGAATTATACACAAAATTTGATTCTATCGAAGCATCTAGCACGATTTAAGATACTATGGTTGCCTATCGTCGTATTAAAAAATTGGCTACCGAATTGAATCCGCGGATCTATACATGCAGCGTTCCATGCGGACTAGTTGTCCATCAGTGTAATTATTTGTATTTTATTTTAATGATAATAAAAAATAATTTGGTGGCTTTACTATACTTATATAACCAGATACGTTTCAAAACGTGTTTCTGAAGATTATAAAAATAAATAACAAATAGGTTAAATTTAAAATAAATATTAGTATAATAATAATTATGTCAATGAATTAATTATTGTGTAATAAATACTAATAAAATATTATTAATTTTTTCATTATTATTATTATAAGATATTACAGTAGTTCTCATTTTAATTCATAAGATCGCTATAGTAGTATGAAAGCCAGCTATTTTAGAGGATTGATTTCTGTGTCCACTTTTTGGACTTTGGTTTGTCATAGGTTGATAGGCCACTATAGTATCTAAAATCTTGTCATATAGTATCTAACATCTTGTCTAGAAAGGCGACGTTACGGCGAAGAGAAATACTATTTTAACTGTGATAATGTAATATTTTAAGCGATACATTTATATCGTTACAACTTTAGGAGCAAATTGTATTTAAAATTGTAGAAATGTTATTTTTTTATACTTATTAATTTTTTATAACATTATTTTATTTTATTTATTTTTTTTGTTAAATTTATTATTTTATCATTTTTTGAATAAAATTTTATTAAATAATTTGGTTTTAAAGGGAGATTTATTTGGCAGCTAATATTATTCTATCTCATAATTAATTCTCCAACCACCTCTATTCATTAGCAAATCCAGTTTGATAAGCCTTTTAATAATTCTACACCCATCTTAAGTCTTAACTGTATCTCCCCACATCAATTTTTGTCTTCCCAAATGTCTTTTCATTACCGAATTATTTTCCCACACCCACTCTTAATAGAGAGTTTAACTTACCCAAGAAATTTGTTAATAAGATTCAATTAGCATCATGAAAACCATGATTAAAATTAAAGTCAGAAATATAAGGTCAGATCCAGTTACCTAATCCGGCCTAAGTCAGGATGATTCCATATGTTCTGATAACACTTATTCTATTTAACCTGATTTTAGAAAAAGTAATAATTGGAGATGAGCATTGAACTTCATGAAAGAATAAAACTCTGGAACTCAGCTATTTGCATATTGGCATGCGCAAATTATGTAGTTCTGATGGAAAAATTACAAAATAGAATAATACGGGTTTTCTAAAGATTTTACGATGTGGCACAGAAAGTAGGATTACTCATTAACGAATAGAAGACTGAATATATGATTTTAATAGCATAACGAGATTGAATAGACTATTCTATAAATGCTATGGAAGTAGATCAATTTAGATTCAAGAAGATTTAAATATCTTGTTACAATTGAAATTATAAAATTTAAATAACCAAGGTTATCTAAAACATAAATTGATTATTTTATAAATGTTATATTACTATAGTTTATATTAACAACCATGAAAAAAACAAATTATTTGTCTTTGCTGTTTTGAAAATTTTAAGTTTACAAAATTTCTAATACAGATATTTTATATCATATTATAATACTTAATTATTACAAAAAAGTTTTGGAACTTAAAAAATAATTCGGGACTAGAATAATTAAAATAACATGAATTAAAAAATAAACACTAAATACAATTATTAGTTCCTATTGTTACATTAACGCAGTCAAAACATGCTGGAAATAAAAAATTAAAAAATCTTGTTTAACATTAATGATTTTCGTTAGTGATGAGCAAATCAATATCAAGACCAAGAATATAGCAGTCTTGGTCTTGGTCTTGTTCTTGCAGACTCAGTCTGGTCTTGGTCTTGCAAAGGCATTGTAGTCTTGGTATTGGTCTTGGTCTTGTTGCAAGACTCTTGCATTATTTAAAATTGAAAAATATATATATATATATATATTCCTATCATTGCCGCTAGAAGTTTGTAGAATTTGTTAATTGTTTAAAATATCTCTAAAATATAATAGTATAATATATCTGTGTTATCGTTTACAGTCATTTTAATAAATAATATAATAATTGTTTAAACGTTACCGGCAGAAATATGGCAATCGACATGCGTATACAGTATACACAATATACAATGTGTTATGTGACAGCATTACACGAATAGCACACGAGACACGAAAGAAATACGTACAATATAATAATACCCTAAGTACTAACTATAATTAAATTCTGTTGCTACTATTATTATTGATTATATATATTAATAGTATGGTATATATAATCAATGGTATAATATCCAATGAAGAGATTTATTTACAGCTCTAAATAAATATTATGGTTTATAAATATACTGTATCGCCCGGTGACTGATATTATTATAATATGTTTTTATGCTCACACATCAATATTTGTGTCATATTTGGCAGCTTAAAATAATTCTATTACGTTTCTATAATTATTGCTGTTTGTTACAAAACTACTTTATAGTAAATATTATATCTAATTATTTCTTATTTAATTTTCAATAATTCTATAATTCATTATTTCCCTGAACGTCACGGCGTAAGTCAAAATATGTAATATTACGTTTGTATTAAATTATAACAATTATTTCTTTTAACCTATACTAAATGTGTTTTTCTAGGAAAATTTTTTTTTTAAAAAATTATAATAAAAATTGCAAGACTCTTGCAGTGTGGGTCTTGTTTTGGTCTTGGTCTTGGGTCTTGCAGCAAGACCAAGACCAAGACAATTTTGCTCATCACTAATTTTCGTATCTCTCACATACCCTGTCGTATTGAAATAATATTAGTGTATATTTTATATTTTTACGCAAAAATGCATTTTTAACTTGTTAAATTAAGTAGTTCTAAATAGTAATAATTTAAATAGCATTTAAAGAAGAAGATATATTATACAATTTTATTTAATAAAACACATTTTACTTATATATTGTAATTATATATTTTTAAGTTCTTCCAATGGTGTATTTATTATAACTTGTTATTTTAGAAAAAAATCGAACTTATCTTTAACTTATTAACTCGTTAATATTTCCAGCCTTGATTTCACCGCACGCTCGTTTTAATCGTAATCGGTCAAGTATTATTTTAAACAATAATATATCATTATGGTATCTTGTGGTCCACCATTGAAATTCGGCCGGAAGACACCGCGTTGTCCGGATGTGAGTATCCAACACATAATGTTAGAATTATTTATAGAACACTTCAGATCGTGCATGTTCGCGAATAATAATAATAATGATATGCGATATTAGAATATTGTACTTTGTCCGTCGCTCGTCGGACGGACGTTATTGTCTGCAGCGTTGGCTTTGTCTCGAATTCCTATTTTTAATAATTCTCGACACTGCTGCATTGTCTCGTCCTGCCTGGTACGAGTATATTACAATAATATTATTTACTTACTTACATTATATTATTATTGTAATAATACGTACGAAATATGCACTTATTATCAACAAAACATATATAACAATATGCAAACATTCATGTTAATTAATGATTAAAAATTGAGACAATACATATTTATCAATATTGTCGATATATGGATAAAAATAAATTGCAAAACCACCAAAATGTACCAAAATCTTTCATGTCTATATGTATTAGCTTTATGCATTTGTTCAATATATCATATATGTATTATACTTTTAAAAATATGCGTAATAATAAATAGAGTACAAAATGTGTGCAAAATTTAATTGATTCAAAGAATCAATTGTCGACCTAGTCTAAAGGACTTGATTTCAAATGTTATACCTTCCCCAGATATTTGATAAAAATAAGCGCATTTAAATACAAATCCTAGCCCTTATAGTTATTATTATTTTCATCGCAAACATTTTTTCGTCGGAATGTGTTACATTTACAATATCATTATCTACGTCAATCTAACTATTATATTGCCACACGTACATTAAATGTATATAATATTATATTTAACCGCGTGCGTCCATATATTATACCGACACACGCCACACGCAAGACCCGCGCGATTCTTAGGCAAGTACGATCAATCTCTTTGGCCAAAAAAAAAACAAAACGAGTTCCAAGTCATTAAACGCGCGTAACACCGCGAACCATTTGACATTTTATCGTTCGTGGTTTTCACGCGTTACCGGGTTATATAATATAATATATTGTTAATTATCTGATGGCGAATACCTATATATTATTATACTTTTTTTCCACATACCTATTATTACAAACACTCGACAAACGTATTATTGCACATATTATTTGCTGTTATAACGATATGGTGATAATATGCTCTTATCTCTCAATTCAACATGCAATTTTTAAAACAACATATTATGTGTTAAAATTATTCATGTATTTCTGTGCAAGTTTGTTTGCATTATTTATCAAATTTTCAATACTTATTTTAGTACAATTGGAAATTGGAAGTTTTCATAAACCACTTTGTTTTAACCTATGGAGAATATGGACTGCGGTTAACTTTAAACAGGCGAAAAGTTATTCATTAAATCGATTACAATTTTCGAACCCGAATACTGTAGGAAGTCCCAAAACGCATATGAACCTCCCTGATCCTATATAATTTTTTTGTAATAATGTTTTTTTCCTTATTTGATAATAATGTAAATTAATTTTAAAAATGTGTAAACTATTTCGTATTTCTAATTAATTTCTAATTGCTTACAAAATAATATGCCGAAAACGATCAAACGTGATAGAGTTGAGCTCTTTTAATGTTTTCTTTTAATGTTTTACTTTTAATTGAAACAACGTAGTTTTGATGATAAAACACGATTGCGTACGTTTATCAATATGAACTACAGTATGAACTTAAATTACGCAAGAAATCAGGTCCGAATTAATGGAGGGGCCAAGAGGGGGTTTTATAAACATTATAAACTATGACTTTTGTCATGATTTATTAAGTTTTTCAAGTGTAAAGCAAGGAAAAAATTTTATTTTTGTGGTTTTTTAAAATTTAAATTAATTATACTTTATGGACATTTTTTTTATACTGTCGCAATGGACCAAGGACCTCATGGGAAATGTTTGCCCCTGGTCCTCAAATTATCTTAATCCGTGCTTGCATGAAATGAAACGATTGCATACTATTTATCGTGCGACGTGATCATTATATTATATTAGTGTTATATATTATAGTATTTTTTGTTATTAAAAAAGAAAATACATTTTACGATTCAATGGTCAATAGAAATAGAAATATTATGCATTTAAATTTTTAAAAAAATATTAATCAATACTTAATTAATATATTATACAGAAACTTATGAATTTTATAATATTTTTATATGATTTTAAAATATATTCTGATATAAACATGCAATAATTTTGGTACGTATATATTAGAAATGTCAACTTAATCTTTATATTATCTGTTACATCAGCTCCCATAATATAATAACACATACGAAATAAACTTTATGTATTCCAAAAACGCAGCGCTAAAACATAAACCGTAAGCATAACACATTCGACATTTTAAAGAAACTGCTTAAGGTCAGGCTCGAATCGTCTCTAAAACAAATTCTAATTTGCATCTGTTAAAAGAATATATAGGTACCTATTATAGATAAGTATATTTATTTACTTATAATCTACTGAATATTCTATATATGTTTTTCAATAATATATACTAAACACGCTACGTATTATTAAACCCATTATGTTATATTTGCAATATTATTATAATTTAATTCTGTTACTAATTCGGAATTTACGATTGAATTATGAAACGACCGCGTGCATTTATAGAATCCGCTATGCGTTATCGAGATATAAATCTAAATATTTTATAAACTCGTATAGGTTAGGTAGGTATAGGTACTGTTATTGTAATTTCTAACTCGACGAACATGCGTGTGAACCAGACGGATAATAATAAATTATGTGTTAAAAAAACAAAAAACGCTCACCTTTGCCGTAAGTATATTTTTATGGAAATGCGAAAAAACGCACACATTTAATAAAAATATATCGTTCCAAGTAGGTGCTCGCGAAAAACTTATCGTCTTTTTAGTTTAGTTTTTATACTTATGATAATATACTGGAATCTCGTCTGGTTTTATTATACGTCACGACCTAAGTGCAGGCGGTTTCGAGGTTTGTCTTCGTCCCTTTTGTGCCGTTTCTGCGGAAAGGGCGGTATAATACGAGTGTGTTCGCCAGCGAAGGGATGGCAAATAGGACCGGACGATCGGTAGTGGTGATGGCGGGAGGGTAGTCGAGTGCGTGGTTTTACGCGTCGTCAGTGGCGGTGGAGAGGGGAAGACTTGTCAGGGTTAAAGACGAGTTATGTTGGTATAAATCAGCGCAGTTTTGACAGTTTGCCGCGACGGCGACGGCGTATGGCCAGGAAGTTGATTTTGATTTAAGAGTTGATCACGTGGCACGAATGCAGTGGCGCCAGCCAATCACGTCATCGGCGCAATTTGTCTGTCACATTTACACCAAATTTATGGTCCCGTCTCTCTTTTGTCTCTGCGCCATATCATTATACGATTGGATACCGCGAACGCGCCACCGAGCCCAACGCGTTATACCGCGTTATGTCACTCGCGCGGTTCGCCTGTATTGATGACGTCATATAATTCAGGGGTTGGAAAACTTGTTTGGCACGATACAGGGTCGCCATTACACGAGTAAACGGCACTAGAATCATTTAACATATTAAATACGACACTTTTTTACATCTAAGATTGTAATATACAGTTATTATGCGTGCGTATAATAATATTGTCGAAAATTGTTTAAAAAAAAAAAAAATACCAGCTAAATAGTCGTGTTAAACTTGTATGTGTTAACGTTTGGTAACGAAACTTTTAATACGCGAAATACTGTTGAATTTCATCCTTATACGCTTACTGTGTGTTCTTACATTATGACCTTTTCGATATTGTACCGTCCAGTTGGGATGTAAACTCTTTTTTCCATTCCGATGGCGCTTTCAGATTTTATTTTTAACAATATTGTCAGTTGATGGTTATTGATTGTATGTTATATATTATTCCGTATGTAGGTATAGACACGTGAGGCCGCCCGTCAACGTCTACGGTCGAACAGCAATGACAATATACCTTGTATTGTGTACTATCCTACGTATTATAATATTATACATTTGAAGTCGGTTTTACAATAGTAACACGCTCGTAAACCCGTCACAAACGTTCAATTCTTTTTGTCTTTCTTTATTTATGTTTGTGTTACGTGTGCGCGTCGGCCGTACGTGGATGTCGTTGCGACGGGGTGGATGGCGTGCAGGGGAGAGGGTTCAGAGTTGGTAAAATGACAATTCGCCTAAACAAAGATATCGCGATTACAATTAAACCACATCGTTGGGTGGCGGAAAGGTGGAAGAGAAAAAGTAAAAAAAGAAATACGGCGGCGGCGGCGACGGGAGAACGTCAACGGCGCAGATCGAGATAAAAATGTTATATGCGTACGAGCGTGTCGTATTATATATTATTTTAGTGGTAGTGGTAACCGCAGGTAGTGGTAGTGGTTGTAATAATAGTGTAGTAAGTAGCGACGGCCGTGGCGAACGAACAACACTCTTACGAGAGATGATTATGCGACGGGCGCGGCGGCGGGACAACGCTTAACCGGGCCCGGCCGAGGAGTTGCGACTAACGTGTACACGATGAGAGGGTAGAGTGGAATTTTTGCGACTTAAGCGGCGGCAGTATTCGAGGATGGAGGGGATCCTGCAGGACGAGTGATTTAGGCGACAGCGAAGATCCGAGCACAAATCTTTCAGACGCGACACGGAACGCAATAAATATAAACACACACACACACACACAGTCACTGTTACAATACATAAATATATATATATATATATCGCAAAAGGAGAGGTCCGTAGAAGAGGATTTTTTTTTTGTCCTGCGTTATCCTTCTTTCCCCTCTTCTCCGTCTTCTTGTATTGCAGCCGTATTCCACAACAGTCCTACAACGTTGTTACACGCGCGCGCCGCGCATACGACGGACGCGCGTCAACCGCGAGCCGTCTGCGTTCCATAAGTTTCTTTTCTCTGTCTTCGCCGGTATTCTTATCGGATTCATTTTTGATATTATACCCGGTACTTGGTCGTGTTTATAATACAACCAAACACAGTGGTTTCCAAAACTTATTTCCCTCGCGGCACATTATTATCTTAGCGTAAAGCGTATTATATATTTCACTATTTTTATGGATATATAAATATCAAACAAAGTTCGAGTTTAATAAAGATTAAGTTAAACATATTAGATTTATGAAAATTATCCCAAAGGTGCATTATAGCCAATGAAAGTACCGTACGTACGCGTTTTTAGTTTTTATGATTATCACGGGTTTTTCTCGAGTTTTAATTAAATTCGATATCAACATGACATAATTTATAATATATAATTTTTGTGTGTATTATGTTCATATTAAAATTAGCCCGTGTGTTAAGTACATACATATTTTTTTACCATACTTCACAAACTGGTTGAAGTTTTAATACAAAGTACTTTGAAGAGACTAACATAGTATTTTTATATAGAAAGTAGATAGTGAATAATTTATTTTGCGAGAACATGCATTTTAATGCCTTGTTAAACTTTTCAACCCGTCGGACTAATAACTTGTATAATGAATTAATTTAGGACGAATATTCAGCGGTTGCAGGGGACGAATTCAAGACTACAATGAAAATAATTAACTGAAATATATATTAGAGGAGGGAAAAAAAATTATTAAAAATTAACTTCCGTGAAATAGTATTATATACGAGTACCTGCGATGTTAACTATACACAGTCACAGTAATGTATTTGGATACGCTATTTTTTATATATATTTTATATCAACATAAATATTATAATAATAAATCGTCGGCGGAGAAGTCACCAATTGAATAAGAATCTCAATTAAAATAATACATAATTATTGATTTGTTTCCTATTTTCATATTCTTGTATTTACAAAATCGTATATAAAAGTTATATGCGTATAATAATAGACAAGAAAGAGAATGTTTTTAGGATCATTTCAACTACGAATAATTATTTTATTTATGAAAATTGTTTACGTCAAAGTTGATATCCTTTCCGTTGAATTGAAATATTTTCCGATAAGTCACCGCAAATAATTCAAATAAATTCAAATTTATTTAATAAATCGTTTACGTGCTGTGCGATACATTTATTCATATACGTATTCTTGTTGATATATTAAAAGATATATATAATATCTTAAGGATTCTCCGCGAAATATCTTATTATAAATCACTGATCTGTGTTTCATTCATTACGAAAACACTTATAATAGCGTACACGGGAAATAATTTACAAAATGCGTATTTTTATAGGAGTTTTGGTGGTGATATATATTTCTGTCTGTTGATTGCTTGTGACCGTTTGGCAGCTGAAGTCTGTCGACAGCGATGCGTACGGTGTCGGCGGAGGGAAAAATAGCGAAGCAGAAGAAATTTCTGGATGATTTCTGCAGCACGGGCGACAGCGGTCGCAGTGTTCAGCGAAACGGTCTATCGTCGGAGGGAAGTGAGTGGAAAAAAAAAACGGTATCACGAGGACGAGGGAGAAATAGAAGTCATAATTAAAACCCGCTGGGATGGTGCGCTGTGCCACTTTATTAGTTCTCGGACCGGTGCCAGAACCTTTTCATTTAATCCGACTGGACATCATTTAAACGAAAACTTTTCCATCCGCTTTAAGGCGCCCGCGTGTTGATTGCACGGACTTTTACCGAAAACCCTCTCTCGACCGTTTCACACACTGTCCTCGAACGTCGATGTTATACAGGGCGTGTATTCGAAAACGATTCAGATTGGATCATAGTCGTTCGTATATAAGTGATGGTCGTCCTCGGACCGACAGCCATCACCACCTTAAATCTCGATTTTCTACCACTTTTCCTATCACTATTTTCATTTCACACTCTATTCTATATAAACACGTCTTTCCTCTTGTTTCCTATCTTTCTCTTATCTACTTATTATATTTACGTTTTTTATAAATTTTGATGGGCCACGATCCTAATTTAATGCGACATCGAAACGGCTAATACCGTGGCATGGGGTGATGTGGCAATTATGTTTTCTTGAACGCTCTGTATATACGTGTACATTTTTCGATAGTTGGCTCGATCCGTATCCCTATCTCATTGACGGCAGCCGTAAGAACGACGTTTATATATATATAATTATCCACGTACGAATCGCTATAAACGAGCTGCCCCCGAGGTCAGAAGACGGTTTCTCCGGAAAGGACAGCGAGAGAGAGACTGTAGGAAACTTTTTCCGGACGATCGGAAAGAAAACGGAAAAAATAAGAAAATCCAATACCCGCTATCGATCGATATATAACCTAAACTTGTACAGTTAAAATCCTTGTTAAACACACGTGAACGTATCGACAACAGAATCGTGTAAACTTTAAACTGTAAACTTTAAGCGACACTAGGAATGCGGACGAGAGATTGAACAAATTAACTCGATTACTAAATACTAATTTATAGCCAAAGTTTAGTAATTATAACAAAACATTTATTCGATTCGTTGAGTCAAAATTTAATAAAACATGAATTTATAAACACGACTTGATCATCATAATAATAATAATAATAATAATAGAAAGATATAATTTCCTTATTTTTCAACCTATTCAAAGCTCTACATATTATATAACGTTTTAATTATTGTATAATGCTCTTTAATTTAGTAATAAATTAATGTACTCAATTCGAAGACATTATTTATATGAACTATAATAATTTTATGAAAATTGTTAACATATTTATAAATCGTAATAGTATTCATACGTTTTTATAGATGAACAAATTTAATAGAATAATAATAATTTTAACTACTCAATTGTACCCTTTTGTTTATGTTATCTCATCCAAATATATAAAAGTCCGATGACATTTATGTATAACATGGAAAAAGCAAAAAAATCTATATTATGAATATATGATCATAAATAAAAATGTATATTTTATATTGAATTAATAAAAACAATCGTAATTAATATGCATGCATAGTTTAAGTGATGTTAACGTTTAACGTACGATTATGAAAATCAATTAAAAAGCTCAGTTCAGTTTTAATCGATAATTTAATAATTTTTTTTTTTGATTTTGAAAATTATACATTTCGTACTACGTTTTAAGAAGAAGGTAATGACTTGAGTTTTGATATGATATATATATATATGTATATATCAGTCAATAAATTATTGAATACTATATCTGAATACTTGTTTAGTTGTACGAGTTAATGTTAAAATTAATAAACAGTGTAGTCAGAATTGACAGAAATTCATTTTTTAACTACGGGAATATTAAGTGAATTTTAATAGTTCATATTCGATCCATATAGTAGCAACAGTCAGGTATAACCTACCTACACAGTTTTTATCTTTCCGAAATGCAATCATTCGTCGTATGTAACTACCTCACGTGGAATATTATTATTACCGCAAAACGCACTCGCCGTCCATTCGACGATACAAGGTAATATTTTTTACGTTTAACATTATTACAAGCGTGTAATAATAACAATAATATTATGTTGGAAATCGTTTTTCGCAATGTCGCGGACGAGAGAACGGACGCGCACGGACTGCTACCGCGGTTATTGTGTATGTTATAATAATAATAATAATAATAATATATAATATAAGCTCGTCGCAATAAAGGGCAACAATGTTAAATCTAGATTATTATAATAGTCAATAATAACACGAGCTCGTTTATATCCGATAGTAATAAAAAATAAATAAATAACGTCGTACACGCTCGTTTGTATATTATATTATAGTTTTTACCCGTTTTTTTTTCTTTTCTATTTTTTTTTTTTTATAACGATATAATAATAGTATTATAGTAACATTATACTATCGTACGGGCGATATTGTTCTCTCTGCGCGCAAATATTCTCTCGTACACATATTGTAATAATACATATTATTTCATACGACCAATGGTAATAATTATACGCCTATAAAATACCAGACGAGATATTCATCCGATTAATAAAATGCTAATTTCGTCGGTACATAAATGTTGTTCGTTTTTGCCTTTCGCATTTCGTTTATATTATTTTATATTTCTTCTAGTATCAAATTGTTATTATAACGTCCAATTCTCGTGATTCGCGTCGCACACAACCGCGCGTATATTATATACATGAGCTGCACGATGATAATTTGTCGGAGTCGTGTGCACATTATTTTCATTATTAAATCACGTATTATCGAAGAAATATTATATATTTTATCATAAGGTTACCGACGACACGTGACATTTTATTTTATTATTTTCACTTTACTCCTGCTCCGTCTGCGCGTATAATGTTTAAAACTTACGTGGGATCGGTTACAATTATTTCCCCTTACGTTTTGCGCTGAAACAGTACTCCGGAATCATGAGAATTCACGCAACGGAATACACATCAATATTTCTATCTAGATGAATTCAATTTTATTTGAAAAAATACTTTTATAAATATACATTTCTATAATATAATGACTGATTTTCAGTGTGTTTAATATTCATATTGTTGATTTTTCATCGTTGATCATCTTGTCAGCTATGTATATTATAATAGCAAATTATAGAAAATTAAGATAAAATTCCACAAGTTTGTATAAATCTATTGGTTCTGGATTCGTTGGCCGGTTATAACAAAGAACGGATGCATAGCAACTTTCATGTCTCATACATGGGTCTGTATATATAGGAAATTAGGAAATAACATCGCTATTGATTCATTACAAAACTCCTCCTCACGTGTTCGTTCTTCATGTAAAATCTTAGTTTTCTTCAAGGAGACAAGGACGCCCATATGGAGAAGGGACAATACAGTAGCGGTCCTCCTATGTTTGGAAAATTTACTTAGAATTTTTTTAATGTTATCCCTTTTGTAACTCGTATGGTAAAATATGTAAATTTGCATTTCCCTTCCCTTTATAATCTATAAACAATACAATATATAATATGGGCACGTCTCCGGTTTTCGTATAACCTATTATACATAGAATACAGATGAATTTTAGGGGACGCGACTCTCTCGAGTTGAAGACATTTTGGCATCGTTGTTTAATCACACAATTCTCGTAATATAGATACGAAGAGATCGTACAATAAGTGTATTATATCCGAGAGATTTCCATAATACCGGATGCATATAATAACAGTATCGCACATACAGTTTATTGGTATACAGGGTGATGTTTCTATCTCGTTACCGTTCATATATTTTATACTATACGATGTATACGTCACGATGTTGTTTTTGCGTATGTTTTTCTAATGAACTTACATGATATGTTGTTCTGATGTTTCGGATATCATATTATGAGCACAACGACATAATTTTTCTTAAACTTTGCGGTTATACAATATTATGATCACCCGGTATGTGGTTGTTTATTATTCACGATGGTTAAAATATATATATATATATATAAACGGACGTGTCGTATAATGGTGTAATATATATATTATTATGTGATATTATGTCAAGAGATTTGCGCGCGGTAGAATTTATAAACGCGAGCCGGCCGATAGAGTCCGTGTACTGCTATATACGATAATATTAAACCGGGCGCGCGGAGACCAAAAATCTCATCAGCATAAACAATCATAAAAACTGACAGGTTTAACTTTTTTTTTATCACGGATTTGAATGTCTGCCAATCGACGCGCAGTCGCCGAAAACCACGCGAACCCACCCCGTCATGGATATATCGTATAAGATATTATTGTTATTACATTGTTTCCTACACACGCGAATCAGGAAAACTATAATCCGCCCTTTGGCAGCGGCGGCAGCTTTTTTACACAGATTTTTCTAATTTTTTGCGCTTGTTCGATTGTTCGAGCATCTTCTTATTACGATTATCGTAATTTATGTTAAATATATATATATATATATAACTTAGATATTTTGGCGTCACCGCGCTGTTGTAGATTTATAAGCGTGTTCACTACTACTGTTTCTGCTGCTGTGCAAAGGTTCAAACGAGAAACGAGCTCCGATTTCCCCGTCTTTTCCCCTTATTTTTCCTTTTTTTTTATGGTCATCGGTGATTGGCCGCGCTTTGGGGTTATTCGTGCCAACAACTATAAGGACGAACGGAGCGGCGAACATAAAAAAAAAAAAAACGAAACGAAACGAAATAAATGTAACGTATACACGTTTTCGGCTCGCTCGGCCATAGTGTCCCCTAATAAATTTCAATTAACGTCTACCGAACGTGCATATATATTATATTATACTCGGTCGACGCTTTTTATATTTTTTAATATTTTAATTTTTATAAAAACGCGAATAATACATTGGCGACGTCGCGTAGTCGCGAAGACGCCAACGACCGACTACGACTATACGAAATAATAATAATGATATTTCCTCGACGACGTACGCGTAAAAAGTTTAGCGCATCTGGTCCGCGGTCTGGTCGTTAAAAAATAATAATACTAAACACTGTTGATAAACAACACAACCATTGTCGTGTGTTTTGGCGATCATATCATATATTATGGCGGTCGCTACACAGAGTGATCAACGAACAATTCGCGATGAAAATAAAACAAAAACAACAGTGTCTGTTTTTGCAACGTGATGGCATTCTAATTACCCTTAAAATAGTAAAATATACGCTTTTTCGTATTTTTCACATTTAATGCTAAAACGCATGTTGCCGTTGATGAAATCCATACCAGTATTAATTGGTATGTTAGTAAATATCGGTGTTTCACGAGTCAAATTTAAATATTATTGACTTAAAATATTGATAATATTTTATTTTAAAGTTGCATAATAAGTAAAACTAACAAAAAAATTAAATCGAATAAGATAATATACATATAGCCACTAAATACATTTTTATAATTTCGTACTATACAAAATGTGTCGTACGGCACAGAATTTTTATTACTGGATCACCCTGTGTATAATTTACACCATCGAAAGTATATTATATATATATAATATAATAGCATAATGTATGTATGTATCGGTTTTTTTAAGCGTTGTTTTTTTAAAGCTCTCCCCGAGGGTTTGGCAAGAAAATTGATTAAATAAATCAATTTGAAATATACCGTAGATATATATTATGTATACGTATACGGTTTCGTCGGCCGAGATTGTTTTAACGCCCGTTATAATATTTCATTAAAACTTACCCAACGCGTTCGCCAAAAACCCCGTGTGGAGGACGCTAGTGAAAACGCGCAGGGAACGAACGGTTGCGAACGGCAGGACTTACCGGTGGTGTGGCTTGGGAGTGGGACAGTTTTGCCAAAAAATAGTTACTAATTATATTTTCTCCAGTTTATACTTACCCGTCAAATTTTATTTAAAAAAGAAATAGTATAATAAAAATAATCAAAAAATGTCAGTTTGCATTAAACAAAAATCCGCCATAAATTTGTTTTATTATTTTATAAGTAAAGGTATTTAAAAGTAAAAAAGGTCCAAGAAGAGCGATCATAAGATGTCATATCGAAATTTTCATCTTTGTAAATTATTTCACAATTCGATATTATTTTCATTTTTTAAATATTTTTAAATATATTGTATACATGGATGACATCATTAAATAACTTGAAAAATGTACTTATTTATTTTTTGTTTATTGATTAGCAAAAAACTATATATATATATATATATATATATTGTGATAACGTACTAATAACTATACTAAGAAATCGGTTTTAGATGATGAAATATAATTATTTTCAACGTGCGTGCATTTTGTTCAAAACCTAAAACGACCTAAAAATAAATGTTGAGAGGAATATATTGAGACTTGTATTTATCTTCCTACATATATACACCTGCACTGCTTAAAGTTTTCAAAAAACTAATTGAATGATTAAAAATTAAAATTAATAGTTACATAATGAAAAATCATATGGACGTATTATAATTTTACAAGTAGACGAAGCTATCTCTCCCGATGGTTTAGGCGCAGTATTTTTCCTACAATATTTCGTAATCTTCTCTCCAACGGATGTAATCGTATAATTTAGCTAACCAATTCATAATATGTACCGTATACCGCGATTCTGATGATAACAGTAATAAAATATACGAGTGCCTTGATTCGCGGGTACAATATATTATTATTATTATTATTATTATAAGAAAAAACCACTCGACGACAAAGACGACTTTAATATCATAACCTGCTATAATACGCATGTGTGCGTGGGCGTGAATTATACGTTATAGGTATGTAATATACGACTGCGACGTCGACGACGGACGCATATTATATATGTGCGCGTGAGGGTATTGAGAAAATCCGTTGACGAGGAAAATTAAAGTCCTCGTCGACCGCGTGTGTATATATATAGCGTTTTAACATCTGACCGCTGACGGTGACACGTACTCCACGGACGAAAATAAACTAAAAAACTGAAAATAGGAGAAAAAAATCTAAAATAAGTGGAGGAAAAAAAAACTGAAAAAAGGAAACAAAGGACACGTCCGGTAAAGAGCAAACGATCGACTATGCGGATATATATATATATATGTAATGCCCTTCAACGGCTTCAACGATATTGGCGTATTGGTTTTTCGTCGGGTTTATATAATATATTATATTATATTATTATATATATATATATATTTTTGAGAGTCGTCGTCGTCCGTTCAATTTTATATATAGATTATATTTTCTTTTCGTATTTTCGCATTTTCGCATTTTTTTCCCCCCATCTTTTCTCTCCGATACAACACTACGCAGAAGGTTTTATTGTTATTCCAAAAAATTGTAGACACGTCACTCTCATACAACGCTTGTGCGTCAAATACCGTTCTGCGTTACGGCTTGATTCCTATACGTATAAGTGTAATACTATTATGTGTAATATTATCCAGAATATCATTATTTATAAATAATAATAGTATAATTATTTGCAGGGTTCGGCACTTATTCCATTAGAAATTATCGATAATATATATTATATTATATATTTATGATAAAAAGTTTTAAATTTGCAACATTTTTAATTTTAAAAATATTTATACATAAATATTATACAAATATAATATACAAATTTAAAAAACAAGTATATATAATAAAAAATATTAATATAATTAAATATTTTATTTATTTATTAATATGTTATATTATATTAATATTTACCTTTCGAGTTCATCTGAGCAATGAAAATCAGAACGAAAAAATATAATATTATTAATTTTGGACGTTAATTTGCACATTATACTTACAAAATCACAAACCTAAAATTGTCCCATGAAATTATGTTTATAATTTAATAGAAAAGGCGAAAAATGCACTAAAATTGAAACAAATCTACAATATAAATAGAATATTCTACGGTCATTACAAAAAAATATGCAAATGCAAGAAGTCCTGAAGTTTGATAGTTAATGTTATAAATCACATATAACACGATGTAAACGCTACTATTTAATTGACATTCATAATGAGATTCATTTTAGAATATATTATGATTAAGAGTATGTATGTTTACTGTTTAGAGATAAATACAATTATCACCGACCATTGTACTAGGATAAATCTTATAAAAGGGTAAAACTTCAAACACACGTACTACTTTGTTATTTTTCAATTCAACTTTTTTTATTTTTCCACATATTCTTTCAAGTTTCAACTCTTTATAACAGACTGACTCACGTATTGAATATAGTAATAATTAGAATTCTAATTTATAATGAAATTATAAAACATACAAATACAGTTAGATGTTAATCATTTCAAATTTCAATATACGGTTCTCTCAAAATATATTGAACACAAATTCAAATAACGTAAATCTTTAATGGTTGATAATTCTAGTAAGATATGTAATTATCATTATTGCAAGATAGCAAGACACAATCTTTATGTAATTACTATATTAAAGTAGCTAAATAAAAATGGAAACAATTTTACAATAATTATAATCTCATTATTTATAACCCCTTTTCTTATATATCCTTTTTCTAATTTTCCCACTAGGTTTTTATTTACTACATAGTACATGATACATATCATTGTAATAAAATAAATGACAAGATATTAGAGATTAAATATAATACTATACGTCACAATATCAAAAAATCTTTTTCTCTTAAAAATTGCGAATTTGTTGTTTTCCACTTGAAATTTTTACCGAAAATTTGCTTAGGGAAAAGATATTTCCTCATTTTTTAACCAAAGTAAACTAAAAAAATTATTTTTCACAATCACATTATATAGTATTTGAATATAATTACTGATCAAATTTTTTGATGCATACACTTTGCTATAAAGTACAATAAGTGTATATCTTCCCCCCTCCCTCCTACCAAGGGTAGTACACAAATTGAGAATCGAAATAACGAACCTAATATATAACTATGTTTAGCACACTAGATCTAAAAACGACACACACATGAATTTAGTTCAGGTACCTAACCTATACTTGTGCAGTTCTAAAATTTTAATTAAAATTATAATTTCAGAGATGATCATATTGAATCATCACGGCATAAATAGGCGTATTATATTATTATATTATGGAAAAGCAAAGTTATTAAGTACCTATATAATAACGCGTGGGTCCAACGAAACAGTTAATTTATATTAAACATTATTAGAGAAAGTATTTCTTGTAAGTACGCCGATTGTAATAATATTTAATGTTAGGTTAGGAAGTTGGCGCAGTGTTCTCGTATTAATGATAATAATATTGTAATCACTGTGTCTACGTTATTATATGTCGGCAACACGTGGCAATAATTGGATGCGTCGTATAATTGAATGCTCTCGACGAGTAAAGCGTTTGTATTATAATGTTGTTCGGCCTGCGATTTTAAACAATGAACGTAGGCACGTAAAACAAAGTTTCACGCACGACTATATTATAATGTATGTTATTGCCTAATAATATATTATACAAAACTTTATACGACGATAAGGCACTTTCGTTTTTTCGTGCTTTCCGTAATTTCAGGGACTGTAAAGGACTGATTTAGATTTTTAGAGGGTCTGATATTCTAAGAGAGGTCCGAACCACACTGGAGAATAAACTCAAATTTTTGGTTAGGTTAGGTTAAGTGTCACGTTTGGAATTAACAAATTATCTAAGACCAGAGAAATGCTAAGACATTTTATTATTATTTGTTGATTTTACAGGGTAAGTATTGGGTTAAAATAAACTTTACAAAATGTCAAGACAAATTTAAAATAAATTATATTACGATTTTTTTTTTTTTTTACTCTACACCTACGGAAAATTATGTTGGGAAGATGTTTCAAAATTACACGATTGCAATTGTTCGTTGATGTTCAAACTACGTTAGCCAACATGCGTTGCAAGATTTGATTAATTTCAAACTATTTTTATAGTATCATTTAAATTTTGATCATTTTGATGATTCATACCACATATAACAAATTGAATAACTTTTTAGTCCATATATATATAATTCTTGTTTCTTATTTTTTTTTTTTTTTAATTAGTCAATTATTTTTTTCTTATTGTGTTAGATATATTCTTTTCTTTAACTATACTTATTTTTTATACGTGTATCATCCTCCTTCCTAAAAGTATATGTATAATTTTATTTGTTATACGTAATTTTGTACCTAATTCAATTGTTTAAAATTTTTGAACGATACCACAGATAGACACACAAGTACAAAATATAAATATTCATATTATTATATTAATGTAATTATTGTAATACAATCATAAAACGTCTTTTTGTAGAAATCTATTTATGAACAAAATTGCTCTTTATAGTTTATACATTAAAAATAATTTTGTATTGTTTAGTTAGTAGGTCAATAAAATCTAGAGTAAACTCAACCTTATTTATATAAAAAAACGAGTTTATCATACACAAAAGAGAGTGTAAGAAACGAGGTCAGTTTTTACAAAAGTATGGAATGATAAGACAAGTTTGAAGGGTTCTTAAATTTAAAATAAAAAACAATATTGTGAAAAAATTTCTAATGGAATATATTTTTTTGAATACGTTTTTTGTCGTCTGGCAAAATGTTGTCCATCAAAATCTTTTTAGACTCTCGTGTATTACTTAACCTGCCTTGCCGTCCAGTAATTTATATTTATTATAAAAAGAGTAAATAAAATATTTATATTATATTTTTACCATATCTGGTACCTATAAAAAATATTAAAACAATATGTCATAAGATTTACTATTATGAAATTAGTATATAAATAAGCTGATTATTTTTGGATATAATTCAATATAATTTTTTGCCAAAAATGGTAATTTACAAATATATTTTATAAAAACATTTTTGCAAATGTAAATAATAAAATTGTAAGACACTATTTTATATGAATGATGTAAGAAATAAAATCGATTTCGAGAAACCGTTCAGAAAATTTTCCTCCGCGTTTATATAAATATGAACACATTAATGTTCACTCATATTATTTTATACGTTTTTTACGTATATCGACAAAAGTCGATTTGTAGTCTAACTGACGTATCCTAGTAGCGTAGTCTCAGGCAGAAAAATGTATCGGGACCGTCAAATCTTTAATCGACAAAAAACGTCCTAGTACGTTTGCTAGATTTGAACCCCATATAGGCTAGAAGTCGGACGACAAAAAACGGTTATGTATTTCGCCTCTAAAAACGGAGCTCTTCTGTGCTCTGTTGAAAACAGCCGAAATCAATTATATTATCTACATGTCCAACCAAGGCCGTAGCTAGAAGCTGGTAAGAGAGCTTTCGCCACAGTAATACACAAGGTGTAAATTTAATGTTTTTAAGAAATACAAACACAATTTTTCATTACTATAACAACGTAAATAGAATGTTATAGACATAAAAGCATGGTTTTAATAATATTATAACACATAGCCATAAAATCAATGAGTTTTAATTTTAATTCTGATCTATTATAGTATATACGATTGCCAAGGTGGCTGTTTCTTCTTGCTATGGCCCTGTGTCTAACCATCTTGCATTTTTTAGAAAATAAAATTTGTTATAACTATTATGTTTGTTAATTTATCTATTTAATAGACGATAGACCATTTGCTAACAGTTTCTATATTGGTTATCAATTTATAAAAAATATATTATTATTTTATTTTATTGAATTACGATCATGATTAAATATAACATATATTTAAATATTTAATGTGTAATATTTATGTAAAGTTAAATCAATAACATACATCGGTATAGGTCATTATTATGTTAACTATTCATTTCATATTCTGACATACGTACTTATTCTCGTTTTTGTTTTTGTTGTTTGAACAGACAATATATAGAACTTTGAAACAAATAACAATTACAAATATATTTTATTTTAAAATACACTTACAATATAATATTATATTAAAGTCAGAAACATGGTAAATAATCTATTATTTCAAAACTAATGTTCACTGTGTCACTGTAATTTATTAATTTATAATTTATTATTTATATTATTATTTTTATACTTGTATTTTTCGTTTTATTAAAATTATCGTATTGTTCCATTTCGGACGATAGACCCAGAGAGGCTTCAAAGACAATAATCGGAATGTAATATATATATATATATATATATATACACATGTATACACGTATGTAGTACGCAATAGGGATTGTTTTGGTATTGGTTTTTTTAATAAAAGTCGGTGTTAAGTCCGTGTCCACTTTATTCGCGATGATTGGACGACTTTTATTCTTAGCGCACCACGTGTCAATTGTGCACATGGGAATATCGGAAAATGGAAAAACACTATATATATAAATGTAATACAGGGTAGAGTTAGAGTTATCGGAAAAGATAAAAACTTTATATATTATAAGTAAGAGCTAAGATCAACAAAGGAAAGTGCTAAAAGATCGTATAATAATAATAATAATTATAATAATAATAATAATAATAATAATAATAATAATAATAATAATAATAATAATAATAATAATAATAATAATAATAATAATAATAATAATAATGATAATAATAATAATAAAATCATTTCTCGCACCGTATATAAACACAATATTATATCACTAAATACATTTTATAACAAATTATATTATTCTTTCATCCTGGTTATTATTATAAATTTCAAAGACAACACAAATGGGTTTGTAATTTAATTTTTCTCAAACCTCTCAACTTAAAATTTAAAATTTCCTGCATATTGTTATAGAGTTCAAAATTCTTAGTAACGAAATTAGACGGTAGACGAATATATAAATATCATACTATTATACCAGGTAGCAATAACTTCGTAAACTTTAATAGTATATAACGAATACATATAAATATCTATTAGTAGTTAAAAATTAAGTTTTCAAAACCGACTGTCTCAAAATAAAAATATTAAGTGTCAATTAAAATTTTTAAATGTTTTAAAATAAAATTAACGTAACAATTCTTTACATGTATTTTTGCATTGCAAGAAGCAAAGACATAGTTATTCTTTTCGTGTGTTTCAGGGATTTAAGCCTTATTGTTCGTAGTAAAAAGCGGGAAAGAACATGTTTTGAACAGAACCACTACTCTGGATCATCTAGGTCTGTGGTATTCAGGAGGTCCCACGGTTCGACCTATGGTTTTTAGATGTAAACGTGAAGAAATCTGTTTAGAAAAATGTTGGTTGATAAATGTATTATTGATTCTTCTACTAAAAGAAGATTTAGTGAGTTATTGATTGAATATATTGATTTTTGAATCTATTGTGAGCTTCGGTAATTTATGGTTGGGTAGAGAACAAACTTTGTTCTATTTACTTCTTTGCAGATTTCGGTTATATGTTTATTGAATTTTAAGTGGTGTTCCAGTTAATTCCTTTTGTTTTCTATTGATGAATTCTATAGCATAAATTTATTTTCTACTATGATTTGACTAGTTGATATGAGTTTTCGTATTTTATTGCCTCTGTTTTATTAGTGTTTAAGCTAAGTATTTACATGTTTAAACATAGCTATGTCACGTTTATTTGGTGCTGAATTAAATTTGCTGCATGTTTATTTCCTATGCTAGTAGCCATAAACATAATATTGTTTGTGATCAGGTTTAGATTTATGATTTTTGTTGATGGTTTGTCTTTAATATATATAGCGAATAGCAAAGGTTATAGGCATGGATATTTTGGTACTCCAGCTTGGATTATGATAGTTCCAGACTAAAACACGCTCTTGCGCGTGAAAGATATTCTGCTGTTAAGGAAGGAGTGGATAATATTCACTAGAGCAATAGATGTGCCGCACTGGATAAGTTTATGTAGTAAGTCATCATGCCAGGTCATTTCATATGTTTAATAAAGTTATTGGAAATTTTGAGTTTGTTAGTGTTTTTGTTATTTTAAATATTTTTGGGTCATTTCGTTTTGATGTTGAAATTATGGAAGACCATTCCTTTTCTTTTTGGTTTTTCAAAAGATATTTAACTTTGAGATTTTCTCGATCCACTTATCGGTTTAACTATTAATAGATTATCCGGAATTTTTGACATTATCTGCTTAGCTGCTACCGGCCAGCTGTTGAGATGAATGATGATGGGTGGAATTTTTGTCATGAATCTTCAATCTGTAATTCAGTGATCAGAAACAGTTGATGGTGATGGAGAGCATGGTCTTGATAAGATGTCGGTGGTTATCGATGGAAATCGTTTATCGTTTTATTGTCGAATATGAATGGGAATTTGAGATCCTGTGTTAGTGTTCTTTTTAACTTCTATATATTTTCGTTTATTTTTTAACTTGATTTTGGTAGATGGAGATATATATTCCCTTTGCGTTTTCTTGCCATATTGGTATAGCGTATTCATTCGTAGATGGAGTCGAAAAAAATATGAGGCCAATAAAACCGTTTCAAGCGAAAAAACTAGTAATTCGGAGTGTGACTAGTCCACAACAATGTAAAGCGTAAATGAGCGCGGAAAAGTATATAAATAAATGAATAAACATAGTAATATAATGTAGGTAAACAGTGTGAAACATCGAAATGAATTTCTCGTGATCGATATTTATCGATAAGATTTTTATTTTAAATATAATAATATTGTAAATTGTTATATAAGTATTTGAAATTTCGGCATTTCAGTCACGCTTTTGACGAATCCGTATTTTAAAATAGTACCCATGTTACGTATATCGGAACACTTACCGCTGCCATTTGTTTCGGTCACCGAATTGAAAAAAATGTGGGATTATTTATATATTATTTTATTTACGCTCGCGAACAAGATCGCGTAGTCTTTCGTATACGGTGATTAATCGACCGTTATTCGCTCGAGAATTTTTCCGAACGAACTTTGACGGTTTTTTTCCCGCTCTCTTTTTAAACGATTTCATTATTCAGACGCGCGCTAATTAATGGGCGGTGACCGTATAATCGAGTGTATAATATATTTTATATCTCTTCCGTCGTGACAAATGACGTAGAAAAGACTGAAAAATTAATACCAGTCGGCCGCTCGCGAGTCCTACCTTATAATAATAATACGTATCCCGTCGACCAAGATCGAATATATCCGACAGCGCACACCACAAGTACCTACAATAATAATAATAATAATATGTTGTCTGTATATTTTTACATTTTATTATTATATTATTATTTTTATCTAACAAAATTTTTACACGAAAACCCGTGGCGGCGCGAGACGTGGGACGCGTGTTTATAATAACACATACTATTACATATTATTAAGTCGTCATGTCCACGTCCAAGTCTTGCCGCCGCGTTTGTTTGACGTTTGGTACAGTCGAGTTTTAGGGGTGTCTGAATAATGTTTATTTTAAATTAAATAATTATATTTTGTCTTACAGTATCACATATATTATAGAGTTATAATGGTCTATACCACTACTTAAGTTGTATACCTGGTCCCATATTATTTATATAGTATCAACAGTTAGGTACATACCTTAGGTATGTTGATAAGTATCAATATATCACGGGGTTATCTACACAGCTAGATCTATAAGTATATTGTATATCTAAATAGTCTTTCTGAATTTTCATAATACTTAAAACAACTATAACAAATAACTATATCGTTTAAATTTGACAAAACAACAATAATGTCTTAATTTGTACGGATATTATAAACAATAATAGAACAGATACTTTACAAAAAAAAAAAATTATATTATTATTATTAAACAAAAAAATTGAGTTAATATCAATCAACGATGCATATTGTATATATACTATATAAATGTAGTAAAAACAATTATCTGTTGAGTGAAAATACAGTTTTAAAAGTTATTTCGTACCTAATTATTTGCTTTTCACAATTATTGATTACTTTCGTCATATTTAATTATTTGGTAATAATATAGTTTATTATTAAATCGAGTTATTACTTGTACCTACCCTCGTTTATATATAATATTATTTATACATTTTTTATTCTATATCATTTTAGCTATTTAGCTATTTATATAATTGTTCTAACTTTGTTTAAACTTATTAAATTAGTATAAGTAGAAATTAAATTATTATTAATATTATTATATGTTTCCAATTAACATAATATGATGTTTAAATTATAACTTTTTAAAAATTATTATTAAATTCTTATTAATTATAATATTTTATTTTAATATTTATTTATTGAGAAAATTGATAATTAATTCAATTTTCTAGGTACTTGGGATATTTGAAAAATGTAATGTAACTAAAAGGAATTAATACATAATCGAGACACTATAAAATGCTAAATTATTTTTTAAAACGGATACCAAATACCTAGTAAATGAATATCTGAATAATTATAATATTATTATATCGCAAAATGTTATAAATACCTATACGAGTGGTGTCGTATAAATATTTTCTGCTCACTGCTACTACTTCACGCGAGTAAGCGACGACGTTGAAAATCGACGTTGGAAAAATCGAAAAATTATTTACATTCCATAAAAGTCAAATGTTATCTCCGTAATGTCAACGCATGATTTGTGATTTCAAAAAAAAAAAAAAATAAATAAATAAACCGCTTCGTGATTTCTAGTATCTTTTTATATGTTTTATTACCACCCTGCCCGCGTTTTAACTTCCCTTTTCCTGTCGCCGACATTTTACCTACCGACATTTCCAAGAAAATAATGATTTATTAATAATTGTTTTTCTGTACGATTTCTCTCCCCTTTCAAATTTCATACGTTCCCTCTTTTTCCCGCAGCGTAGTTATTTTATTTTATTATATTATATTATTTTCTCTCCGTCAAATTCAGTGTTTCTCTTTATGCGCGACTCACGGAAAATGAGAACAGAGATCAAATTCACAAAAACTGATTCCAACCAGATTGGCAATGTACATTATTATTATATTATTATTTCGCATAAAAGAAATGTAATTTTATTATAATTAAAAGTAGATTTCAAAGAATATAAATGTAAATTTTTTAAAAACATTATAATTATTCTCAGAAATCTGCGATTTCATTTTTATTTTATTTTATGTACATTTTTTATTTATCAGTAGACAGTAATAATATCCCGTAATGTGACTCTAATAAAATAATATATATTATGTTATATCTTTTTTTTTAATCGCCGAAAATACGATTTCTTTTTTAAATTTTATGAGTAAGATATTCTAATAGTATATTATAAAATTATTGATTATAAATTATAGTTGTACCTATAAATTATAATAAACAGTTGTTACTGTAAACATTTAAATAATTTTGGTAAATTTTCCAATATGATCGAAAACAATATCTTCAACGTATCTCAATAATTTCTAATAAAATTTTTTATTTATTCCGTGTAGGAAATTGTATATAATAACAAATTAACCATGGTTGATTTATATTATCGAAATTATTATAAAACTTTAAAAAGCCATCTCGACGGAGAAATAATCTCAGGACTTAAGTCATTATTGTATTATATAATCAATAGTAATTAAGCGATATGACATAATATATATTATATTTAATAAAGACGGTCGTTTGTTTAAAATATCTTTTGGCAATCCAAAAAATAAATAAAATTAATTGGTATTATTGTCTTAATAAAATAAAAATGTACGCATTTAATGTCCTAATCGTATATATATATATATATATTATATGCGTAGTATATAACGCGTTTGTAGAAATATTACCCAGATGAAAATTTTCTAAAATATAATCCACTATATAGTTGAGTTTAAAGAGTTAAATAAACATTTTTCAATGTCAAAAATACAAAAAAATTATAGTGTTATATTTTATTGGGGCTAGTACTCTAGTGTATAAATTATTATTTTATTGTTACATAATATACTTGTTAAATATACGAAGTATCACATCTTATTCATAATACTATAATAGTATTCTCTTTAATTTTGTTTATTTAATTTGTAATATTATCGACAATGATAATAGTTTATGATTATTGTTTTAATATATATTATATTTAATTAATACCACTAAATACTAGGTTGTTTTCAACACTATTTTATTTATTCAAAATGTTCCAATAAGACATTACATAATAATAATAATTTTCAAAACACATTTTGATTATACTTACATTAAAGTTATACGAACCATGGGAGTTGTTGTATTCCTAATTTCATAATATTATTATAATGGTAATAATACCCAACGAATAAATAATAAATATCTAAAATATTTTGTAAAATATGATCAAGTTATTTATGTTATAATAGTTTACAGATATTTTTCTTATTAAAAAAATATCAAATATGATTGTGTACTTATCGTTAAGAAATTAATAACTGAATATAGATGTATGTATATAATTATTTCATAATTGCAAGTATACACATTTAATTTCATATTGTTCACTTATTATTTCGGACTACATAATTTGTGTCGGAGTTCACTCAAAAATAGAGACTGAATTACATTAATCACAATAATGTGAAATGTAACTAGGTCATAAAAAATATTAAAATTATGAAACTCAGTTAATACAAAACATAAATTAAATTAAATTAATCAAACCTATTTTAAAATATAAAATATAAATTATTTTTATACTCAAAACATGTATTGGTTGAGATTGCATGCAGAGTGTGCATTTCTTTAACTTTTTTTTCTTAACTTGAATTGTAATTTAGGTTAAAATATATTTGATTTAATAATATACATTATATAATATTATTATTAACTTTTCACGGCGTGTAAAGAAAACTTCGGATTTGACCCTAAGAATTTATTAAAAATATATTCCTATGTGGTAAGGAAATTTGATTTATTATTCGTACGGTTGTGATTTAATAGAATATAGTATCTAAATTCAATGTGAATTTATTTTCTTTAAAGTTCTAGTTCGGTAAAAAAATACGCTTGTATTGTTTTTGTTTTCTATATAATTATTATTATTTTTCCTTTACATTTTAATCATAAACCATTGGATTAATTTTTATATTTAATTAAATCTATAGGTATTATAGTTATGTATATGTTTTATTTAGTTTATTTTTTGTTATTGAAATTATTTTCCAGAAAAAAAAATAGTAACGGTAGTAAGATATAAACAGGAAATCTAATTTTTGATTCAATCAACTTAACGAAAAACAACTTTTATTTCTGTAATTTTCATCAACGCGTTTTTCCTTATCGTTACAAAATATATCAAATCAACATTTTTAACAGAACGTAATAATAAAATAATATCCGTTGAAATTGTATGAGCTGTATGAAGAGCAAATTAAAAAACAATTCAATTATTTACATAATAATAATTATATATAATGTTAATGAATTCCTAGTTTCTACGTAATTTGATTCATGTAATAGATACATAAAAAATGGAAATTTTATTTTTCATTATTCTACATTGTTTATGGTTTTACAATTTTTAGAGCACTTTTTATCATCTTCAAGCATTTTATTAATTTATAGTGCATATTTATACATAATACAAGTTTAAAGTATCAAAATAAGTTGGTATTACATAATAATACATTGAATTATTAACTATATATTTTCCTTTATTTAGAAATTTAGAATGAATTAAGTAGTTCCAAAAAATTTGACAAAAAATCCGTAGCAGATGCCTTGTATAAAATGTGTGAAGTATGTCGTCAAATAGATTTTTTTTTTTTTATATTAAATATAATAATAATATTGTTTGTAATAAAATTTTAAATTTTAAAAAAATGTAATACATTTGTATTATTTAAGCGATAAAAAATTATCTTTGCTATTATTAAAGCATGTTCGGATAGTTTTTAAGAATTCTAAATCTGAGCTCTATAAGTATCTTGATCTTAAATAGATTAAAGAACATAGTTTTTTTTTTTTTTACAATTTTTATAATAATAATCCAAATTATTTAATAATTAAAATTACACATTTCTTTTTATGTATACTTACTCTCATATTGGAGGAATTCTGCTTAAGCTTAGCTCAACAACATACGTCTTGTATAATGATTAACTTGCGCGAAATTCGCCGATGTGGTGCGTTAAATGTCGCGCGTCCGTGTACGTTCACTGTCGCGATACATTTTAATTGCTTCAAAAGACTTTATATCACGGCAAAAAGCTTACGAAAATCATTACACGCAGATATGTATACGACATATAATAATATATTATGAGAGTAAATTGTATTTAGGTATAAATTGTGTGTCTGTGTGCATATTTCGCATCGGTGAACATGTTAGCTCGACGTTGGTTTGCATATTTGTGTATGTGTGTGTGTGTGTGTGGGCTAACCGAACCAGCGGTCGCGGTAGTAAATACATAACCGTATATGCGACACGATTAAAAGTCGCGCGTTAAAACGACTCGGTTCGTTATATTATAAGAGGATTTAAAAGTTGAAGACTTGGCGCGCGCTCGACTTATGTGCCGTTTGCACACATGCGCTCGTTTTCGCAGAATTAACAATCGGATCCGTTTTATAATAAATAATATAATGTGTAATCTCATATAATAATACGTTATCTTAGTTCTATGAAGTATCACGATTAAATTGTATACCGCGAATATCGCGGTATACGCATCACACCGCTATACACACCTGTTGCACTCACCTGAAACAATATAATTTTTTTAATGTTATGTGTATACACTTTGCAGTTTTCCAAAAAATATTTAATTGGAAATTTCGGATTAATACAATTTATACGAACACGTAAAAGTCAATGAAAAATAATTTACTCGAGTTATGATAAAAGTTAAGTTGGGAAAAAATATTAAATACTTAATTTGAATTGGTAAGGTGAATCTCTGAAATCATAAAAGCCTGTTTTCTAACGTAACGTAAAATTTAATTAAATATAAAAAGCGTATATTATACAATTAGGTATTATTTATAAACCGAGAAATTCGAATAAAATCGGACTATGTTAAAATACTGTAAGAAAGATATATTTAAAACGTGTTATCAATGAGTACACTGACAATGCGAATAATAATAATTTTTAATAATAATAAATTCAATAACATTTTATTGAATACCAATTTATTGTTTCTTACATAAATTATTTTTATAATAATACATAAATAATAATAAATAATTACATAAATTATTTTAGTTAGAGTTACCTCTAACTCTTAATCGGAATAATACATAAATATTATTGAATAAATAAATGTTATCAAATTCTCATATATACAATACGATATACAATAGGAAATATAAAAATAATTTGACTTGCTTGTTTTTCCCCTAGTGTGCTTTTTCCCCTTGCTTACTCTTTAAGAAACTCAACTTCAATATTATATTTTTTTATCTAGACGTTAATTTATTAAAATGCTTCAACCAGTGTCCAAAAAACAAAAATTACACAATTTCTGCACAATATTATAAAAGTTAGTATATAATTGCGGTAATTGTCTAAGTCAATATTGTGCGCATTGGTAAAATATAAATATATATTCAATAGAAAAATAAATTAACATTTAAAAACAATAACGAGAAAACTAAACAGTTTTTGCTAACTGTAAAATTTCGTTATTTCTATTATTGTTTCTTTAAATTTTGAACGCCATTATACTCATTAATATAATATAACGTATTATGTTGATCCCATCTAAAATTATGAACACAAATAACTTTTCTAAATTGAAATATTGTTATCAAAAACTATTTGGATACTTAACCGTCTATATAGGTAACGAATTTTGAAACACTATATGTAATACGTATATTTGGCACCTTTTAATAATTTCTTCTTTCTGACATACATAGTACCAACAAAACTCGTTTTTTTTTTTTCATAAATGCTAATGAGACAATGTATATAATATTATAGGTTATGTAGCATCAAAACACTCGATTAAAAATGAATTCGATTTTAAAACTATATATATAGTTTTACTATATAGTAATGTATGACCAGAAGTATATTTCGGTTTGGGTTTTAAATTTTGACTTTCCTCCAAAACTGTTTAGGCAATATAAATAATTTAATAACATTTTGAGTATGCTCCTCAACACCAATGAAATATAGTGTATTTGAAAAAAAAATAAACTATATTTTACATTATTATATTTTATACGTTTGTTTTATTCGCGTGTGGGTAAAACTCGGGTGAGCGATAGGAGAAGTCCGTCGACGGTGGCGTTCGCTTGACCAAACAATAACGTATTAGGGGAAAGAGGTTCCCCCCTCCCCAAGGGACGACGAAAGTGTTTTTACGGAAACCATTCCATCAATGTCTGCCGTGGCGACCGCGGAAGTCATATGGAAGTATGTACGGTTAGCGGGATTCGGCAGCGTTAACTTTATGACGTGCCAAAGATTGATGAATATTGATACCCTAGGGCTCGTGCAGACGGCAAGACGTCATCGTTGTAAGTCGCCGGTACCGTCGACAGCACGTCATTTCGTACCGTCGTGTTGGCATTATTGTAATATATCGCTTATATCGTAATATTTTGGTCACGAGAGACTGTGTGAATAATAAACCAAAACGGTAAAAAAAATATTGTATTAAACAATAATAAAAAAAGCAATGATTGCGAATTTTTTTATTGATTTTTCAAATAATTTTTTAATAATATCATATATATATATTGCCCCTTTGTAACGAGAAGTGACGATCTACAGTTATTTATTAAAAAAATGTATTTTTAATCAGCCTTAATAATAATATTATAATTGTTATAACTGCGACTACCTATATCAAAATCTTTTTTTTTGTGTTAATGCATGCAGGTATTTCCGTCTTTCTACGTATGGTTATACAATAGTCTAATCCTAACCTGTCGTAAAAATATGTAATTTCTTCTTATTTATATTTTAACACGATCTTCTAAGAAAAAGAGTTTGACAATTGACCCACATCTGATGTATTGTATGTGTTATAATATAAATGTTAAAAATATGATATCCCACATTTTTATAGCTACTAAAATTATAATTCAACAATTATTATATTATGTATTTATGTCCATTGTCTTAGAAAATAACACATTATATTATTTATATTATATATTTAATTAAAGTTTTTAAACAATGTATAGTTCTAATAAATTAAATATAATAACAAAGAATATATTATGCATTACAGTTAGAAAAATGTATTTTTTTATATTATAATTACAATGTACGACAACCAAAAAAGGTTTATTTTATGAATATTTATAAATCAACAATTCCTTAATAATTTTAACAAGATTTTTGAAAATAAGATTTTTTTTAATTTACTACTTTTATTTAAACAAACACCTTGTTTAATCAATGAAACAAGATACATATTTTATTTGAACACTCCATATTGTCATTAAAAATGAACGCTGACACGAGAAGTTATATTTAAAAACTTTTAAAGAAACTTGAAAAATTTCGTAAACTGTATAATAGTTATAATTATAGTTGAGTTTAAAAACTTTACATTATGAAATAATTATCATTTTTATATTAATTGATGATAATTTTTACTAACGACTTAATACTTAAAATTACAAAATACTACATTCAGTGTGTATGTATGTCATTATATTAAGACTAAAAATTTAATTAAGACTTAAATAATTTAAGTTAGACTAAAATATTCAAATATGCAATCAAATGACCTTAGATCAAGATTAACATTTTTCCATAGTGTTAGAAGTATGCCAGCGCATATTTTGCGCCACTTATCAAAATTGTAGTTATTATTTATTTTATAATTATTATTCCGTTTCTCAAATTGAAATTATTCAATTCGATATTGGGAATGAACGTTTTATTTACAGTTGTTATATTTTCTCATTTTATTTCGTCTCACGGTACAGCTTAATTGATAATACACAGGTCTATTTGGGAAACTTGTTATCATAGTGAACTACGAGTATTATTATAATATTCTTACTTACCGTTTATACCTATAAGGGCTCTTACAATGAAACGCGCGATATCATAGGTAATAGGTACCACTTACAAAGATATAAAAACCTCCAAATATATTATCGATTTTTTTCTAAGGCGACTTAGATATTATTCTATTTTTTTTCAAGAGTAGATACGTGTTGGACTTTTAACCAAACATGTTGTTAGAATCAACAGGATTCCTGGGTTTGGACATTAATTACGTTGGGTTGGCGGTTAATAAGAAATAATTTAAAAATATGATCTATGTTTGAAAAAAACGTGTAAAATGTACAGTGAACAACAAACAACCTGAGTCCTGTATCGGACTCGTTTCTTATTTTTTCACGATTAGGATTTCATTCAATTACGAAGCAGAAAAAGAATACAAAATATTTAACGCGTCTGAAAACTTTGTTATGCGCACATTGTGCGCATTACGTTTGTGTTTCAAACGAATTGTCTTATCTCTCGTGTTTGTTTTCTTTGACGATTTTCATGTCGAGTGTGCTCCAAATAGACTAATTTGAGACGCCTTTTGAACAGATTAAATACGTTTACGAGACAATGGTAGATAAAACAACACTTACAGCTAGTGTTTTTGTTATAAGTAATTAAAAACAAAAATACCATATCGATATACCGGTGAAAATGAAAAAAAACATTAAATATTATTGATAAAACCTTTTACGAATAATTTTTGACTTTTTAATTAGAGGCATGAGTCACTGATATAATATATAAGTTATACCGCGAAATAGATAAAACTTCCGCTTGAACACAATTCAAATATAAGTTTCAGAGAGGATGTTACAGATTGTCAATGGCCAAAGTCCAATATAGTTTAATACATTTATGTAGATATTAAGAGGACGGTATGGTGAATATGGGAATAAGCTTAAACCTAATACTTTACTAATAACCAAATATACAGAGTGTTAGATAAAGGTTTAACGTTTAATTTAACGTATTTTAAAATACGTTTAATTGTTAAAAATTCATTACCTACATAATAATTAATAATACTGGGTGTAGTAATATATTTCACTGATGCCAAACGAGTAAAAACAAGGGAAAAAACATACAATTATTGAATTATTGAAATTCTCCAGTTATGACATATTTACTTATACATATTATATGTACGCTACATAGCTGTTACCCGTTTGAAAGTAACATTCTACTTGATTTATTTTACGACATTAGAAACGTCATCTTGTCAAATACACTTTTTAAGTCGATTTCGCGTAACTGTAATATACCTACATTAAAAGTTTCAAAAAATAATTAAGAACATTATATAATATATTTTACAAGACGTTGGAGATAATATCCTGTTTTTAGATACGTTAGTTTAATTAAATTGATAAGTCGAAAATAACATATTAATTATTAATATGAACGTGACAACTGATAATGATTAAATAGTTATAATGCACTCGTAAAATACTAGAACGTGTATAGATTTTTTTTTAATTCATTTAAAATAGAACTCTAAAAAGAGGAGTGTGAAATAGATTTGATTTCTACTAGAAATCAAACATAATATGGTATTTTTGGCCATGTCGAAATAAATGCAAAAGACGCTTTCGCGCAGATGATATTTTGGTACACGAATACAATTTGTGATGAAATTACTTTCTCCTTGTACGAATTAATAATGTTATCTATTATTATTTATTTTTACGTAAATGTAAATTTGAACCTTCACCGTACGATCTATATTATTGAATTGACTAATATAATATTACTGAATTGACTTCGCAAACCAAAAATGACATATTATAATATTAAAAATTATGATTAATACAAGCACATGAGTTTTCGACGCAAAGCCCGATTCTTTTTGACGCATTGTAAAATTGATTTGTGCCCCTCGTTAAAAAGTCATGTTTTATAATTTGTTACGATCTCATTATAAATACTGACGTTTGAATAAATGTCGTGAATAAAATTGTCAAAGTTGGAAACGTTTACTATATAATAAACCAAATAAGTAATAAAGAATAATATTATCATTATGAAAACAGCCGGATGACATTTGTTTCCGAACTTTTCTCAATTTCTGAAAATAATAAATTGTAATTTTAAAAAAATGTACTAATTCTTATTTCTCTTATTCGTAATTAATACTCGATATAATCGCGAGTTTAAAATATATTAAAATAAAAATAGTTAAAAGTTGAGTTAACTAAGTTATAAATATTAAGTTACATTTAAATTTTAATGATATTTCATATATATTCAATAATATAATATATTTTATATTAAAACTAAACGCGTACTTTTTTTAAAAACCGTTTTTAATTTTAAATCTTAAAAATCGTAGCAATATGTTTGATTATAGAAATAAGCATACACGAAACTAAAAATATTGAAATCAGATAATTATATAGTTATATATTATCGCGCGATGACATCCCGACGTGATAATAATTATTTTGGAGCGTATAATATTATATTTTCGATGCTAGAATCCTTTGAAAATTATCGATATCGGATACCGTTGCAGTATAATAATAATAATTTACGCAAAAGTGCGGAACTTTAATGACTCGAGGCCGGAAAAATGTTTTTCTTTATCATCGAACTTAGTCAGATCAACCGTATAGTAAAATTAGGTACAATATGATAATATGGATTTGCAACAATTATTATACGTATAATCAATGATAACGTGCAATTTTCTGTAAAAAAGATTATTATAATTATTATTACAACCGTTGCGTCGTATCCCTTCGCCGCCACTGCCGTCATGTCAGGGCCAATGACAACTAGTTTAAATATAGCCAACGCACGCACACAAATCAAAGGGCCCACTGTCATCGGCAGAGCTAATCATCCGCCGCCGTCGCTGCGGTCGTGTCATTCTCGTGACGAGTAATTTCGAAATAATTTCCATTTCCCGTCGACCCTTTGCCCTGCGCCACCAACAACAGAATGGTGTATAATAATATCGTAATAATATTATATATACCGCAAAACGCTTGTTGACAGATTTATCGCAAACGCGCGCGCGCAGCGAAACATTTACACTACTATCTATAATAATAGACAAGGATGGTTTTGATGTAATCATATACATGATAATCAATACATGGACAGCACATAACGGCTTATCAGTGAAGATTAAAAAAAAAATAATGATAACAAATTGTGGTCGTTTATAATACATCTAAAGTATAAACTGTGATGTTATCAGATTACTATGGATAGTATATAATAAAAGTAAACAAACGGCCTCAACTTGTTATCAATTCAGGCCCGAAAAATGTTATGGCCTCAACTTGTGGTGTCCTGTCCGTGTATATATTATCAATGGATGTAATGAAGTCTGTAATCCGTCAGGACGCGGAGACTGTAAAATGATGTTTCGATTGATTTCCGCGTTCGATTTCTGATGTTTTGAGCGGCAAACTACGACTGACTAGTGTTATATACATTGAAACGTGACACGCATAGACGGATAATATTTAGGGGATACGCGGGAAATCAGGCGTTCGGATGCGACGGCGAGTTTGTTGGTGGAAAGTATAAAATGTCTCGAGTCTTGACGTGCCGACCCCAAATTAATCGGGAGAGAAGACGACCGAATAGAAAAACATAGTACAGGTCCTAAACAACCTGTCCAACGGTAAAGCGTTTAAATGAGTTCGGTCTTCTATAAACATGTTGGGTTTAATTATATTAATAAAATATTATATTCGGTAGTTACGTCATGCATGCGGTACACGAATTTTTCAAACAATGAAAAGACAATAATATCGGCAACATTTGTTTAGGCGTAAAAAAATATTTTTTTCAGTCGTCACGATTTAATTTATAAAATTGAAGACCCTATTGAAATTATATTATTATGAATTGTTCAATATTGCGATTTTTTCAGTTTTTCAGCAAATATATGCGGTTTATATTGTTTATTTTATTATCAAGATTAACGCGTCATTACGACGCATCGTTTCAACTAGAACACATTTTATTGTACATATTATGAATGCGAATTTTTAAAATATTTTTCTATAATTAATTTTAATTGTTATTTATCTCTTTCTTTTTTATCAATTAAAAAGTCATCGAGCTGAGAATTTATTATAAGTTATGTATGTGAGCTTTTATGGAAACCAGTTGTTAACCAGTCAGCGTATATATTTATCATGGTGAATACTTACATATACTAGGTGTTATATATAATAAGTTAGGTATAAATGTATAATGTCAATTATTACTATTATTATTATTATTATATTATTGTCAATTAGTTAATGAGAATTATTTTACAATAATATATATATATATATATATTTCGATAGTCATAATATTATTTATTTCCTACTGTCAACCGTACAGATAAAGTTTTGTATCTTTTTGATTGTTACTAATTTCCAAATGTTTTTAATTACGAATTAAATATCATAAACTCCACAAAAACATAATAAGAATCAATAATTATTAACTAACTACCTATCATAGTTATCCCTACTAAAATACTAAATAATTATATATTTAATCTCAAATAACTACATAGATTTGTGTAAACTATCGCGTACAATTACAGAATTAATTTAAATAGCGTAAATTGTTTTCATCTATTTAGAATTAATGAACTAATTGTGTTTTCATGATTTACGACAAGAATAAGTGCCTTGGAGAAAAATTGTTTATCATATATTTTTATTTTATGATAATATTATTATTTTACAAACACGTTTCGATGATCGACTTTAAATGTCAATACAATAATATGCGATAAATTTGTAGTATGGTTTAGTATCATTTATATTATATTATATTAATATCTATTATGTTTAGTACTCACTATATAATAACAATTCGATTGATATTTTTAAAGGCTAAAACAACGATGCAATTATTTTATACAATATTCTATGCTATACAATATATAATATAGATCCTATGTCAAATATATTATACACAAAATATCAAATTTCTCGTGTCGCGTTCACTCACTTGTTACCTGACGAAGCAGTAATAATAATAATAATATAATTCAACGAGAAAATGTCATGGATAATTCGTGAAGAGTGGTAAACCTTAGGTAAACGAACTCGATTCGAAAACACTTTTTTTATTATTACCTACTATATCCCCTGTGATTGATTTGCATACCTACCGTACATAATTTATGCATAGTATACCTGATACGACCGTCACGGGTCGCCGTTTCTCACATTATCAAAAACTCCTCTCGTGTCACTGGATTTATCAGAAATCCACTTGAGGAATATTACGGTATGTGTGTGTGGGAGGGGGAAACTATAATTAAATAAACGTATTCACGGGCTCAGACTTGCCGTGAGCGTTCATCACTAGCTTTCTCTTCTCTTTTAGACAAGTCAAACGACAAACGGTTGACAGTCGGACGACTCATTGACGAGTTATTATTATTTTATACGATTCGGAACATTATAATAATAATAATAATATATTATGTTGATGAAAACGAAAAATGTAATAAGAAATATAATTCCAAAAGAGAGGTAGATACCTATAGGTTATAATATAGGAGTAATATTGTTTAGACCATTACTGTTATACGTCGTGAGAAACGATGTTTAAACAATTTTATAATATGCGTATTAAGACCAAAGACGGAGGGGGAAAAAACGTGATATATACATAAAACGATAACGAAAATACCGTTTAAAGAACATATAATAATATATTGTAATTAGCTCGACAGCGTTATTAAAATTCTGCAGGGATTTAACACGAAACGTTTCTCCGCACGATCGTACGTTGAACAGAGGCTATAAAGCCGCAATAGAAAACAAATCAGTCGGCGAAACCCGAATAACAAGATTGTCGTGATAAGGGCGCGGAATTGAAACGTCAAGTGTTAGTTTTGTTCAAATCCGAGTATTTCCTGCGTACGGTATCACCACACATAAATTGTGTAAAACCGTCTTTCTCTGTAGCTGACTTATACGCGAAAACTCGACTTAATTCGCCCGGAAAGGCCGGCGATAATGACCCGGTACAGGAAGAACGATGACGACGACGATTTTGGAACGGCTGCGGACAGAAAATATCCGCAAAACGTTTGCGTGTTATTGACTTTGTCAATCTACCGAATCATTTCACATTTAATTTTAGAGTAACCATAATTATTTTATACCTAGGTAATTGTAAGTTCAATTTCAAAATGCATGTGATTTTGTTGTTTCATAATAATACATTAACACCTAATATGTTTAATTCTAAGTACCGGTTCACTTTCGAAACCTTCGACTTACGAGTCAGATGAAATTCTCAATAGGAATTTATGGATCTATTAGGGTAGCAGAATCTCTCTCTACTCTATTCAACTAAATATATTTATATTTTGTGTAAGTATATAATTGTTAGTGGAAGTTCTGGAACTAGGAATTACCTACTAAACTAGTTGCCATTTTTAACACTTCAGTCAACATCTAATTGTAATAAACGAAAACTGGAAATTTTTTATCAGAATAAATAATGCATTTGAATACTTATATTATCTATTAACAGTAATAATTTACGTCACTTTATACGGTACGTGTTTAAAACAATACACCTAAACACACGTTCGAAATAGTGATGACGTGTCGATGGCGGTTAAAACTTTTAAGTTACTTGTGACGTTTGACGCCACATTCTACGTAAACAATATTTTGCTCGACACGGTCATGGTATAGTATAATAATATTATTATTATTAGTTACTACACAAGGTTAATTGAAATTTTCAAACGACATTGAAATATTATAACCTACATTCTACGTTGCAATTTGATGGTTTATTTCGGGAACACGATCTCGTTTTTTCACTTATACACAGTGAAACTCGGACATTATACGTATAGATGTATTTCACACGCGATCGACTGTGTTGAAGCTGATTTACAGGGTGATCTAACTTCGTAGAGCAGTCGGCACGATCGATAACCACGCGATTTATCGTACCTACCACCACAATGGTTTATGCTTACGCCGCGACCACGTCTCATTTCGTCAGCGAGAATAATGCGGACGCATCGGCAGCTGTAACCGGGTGCGGGCGGGCGTTAAGTCTGAGGTTACGACAAGATGGCTATAATAAAACACTGGGGTTGCGTCAAAGATGGAGTTAAAAGGAAAAGATAGGATTTTTATTTTATTACCGTCGCGCAGTCACATAATATTAATATTAAACAATAATAATAATGTATACGTGAATCGATTCCCGGCGGAGAACAAATTAATATTTTTACCCTCTCCGCGAATGTAACGCGCGCGGTATATACCTAACGCGGTAACCGCGTTCTATAACCGATATGACCTATGCACAAAGAACAGTTGTATATGCGAACCGGTAATAAATTTATAAATTATATTTATTTATTTCGACCACGCCACGTCGGACGCGCGATCTCGTATATATATATATTATACAGTCATGAGAAGGAGATCCAATCAAACGGAATCGAAGAATGATATATAACGTACGTTATAATAGTTGTATTAACACAGGGTGATCGGTATTTCACCTTATGAAAAAACCGTGGGAATCACACGCGCCCATAACGTCGTTTTCGTAAAACGCAATCATCACTGTAACACCCTGTATGACGATATATTATACGAACGCAGTGTACACACGCGCGGGCACAAAGAGCGCGCGCGAGACAGGCGCGCAACTCTTAATCGGCACTCGGGAAATTTATAGCGGAGCACCGCCTCGGACGTGAATTATTCCTTTTCGGTTTTAATTGCACGCGACCGCGACCGGCTATAAAATATTTTATATAATATCCAATAATAACATTATATTATTATTATTATTATTATTGTAGGTACGTCTCGTCGTCGTCGCGGTCGTGGTACCTAGGTCCGTCTTCGTCTCGGTCGCGGTATATAAATCATTGTCGCCGTCTTCGTTTCCAAAGCGTCTTATTTATTATACCGCGGTATACATAATATTATTATATATAGAAAAGGCACAATGATAATAATAATAATAATAATATGTAATATTATGTTCGATGCGATGCGATATTGTGATATGCGCCGACCGAATCAATTATAATAACCGAACGCACGGACGGACGGGAAAACAATAATTCTTGACGTTATAGCGCCACCCCCTGTAATTAGTTCGTAAGAATAATACGCCCGGCGGTGTCCGTTCGAGTACAAAAATATACATAGAATTATTTAGGAGGTTAACCTAACTAATATTAACACGTGTGTTAGCCGCCGACTATTTATAGTCTCGTGCGTATCGCCGTATCCAATCTAAATAATATAATAATATTAAATTGTTATTTATTATTATTGATATGCGCGTTTGTATATGCACGGTAAAAGAACGTCGGAATAATATGTTTTGTTTTTAATTAGTCTACGCGAAGAGGTTTGAATATTGTTTTATGATTTTGTTCACGTTCCCCACCTATACATAATATAATATGTATTATAAAAAAACATAAACGAAATCAAACGTAAAAATGGTACTATTATGGTTTTTTACAAAATGATTGTGTAATGTAATTATATTAATATGTCAGTAAAAAAAAGTGTAAATGAGATAATAAATATTTCTATTGTTCTCAGGTATTGTAAATCTTGATATTTTTACCGTATCCGTCATAAAATAATATTTTTTTGATATAATTATAGTTACTTTCTACGGCATAGAATTAAATGAATTAATTGAACCATTAATGTTATATTTTCCAAAAAAAAAAAACATACCTTCCCAAAACGTCGCAATAACTAATTGTTGTTTGTTTCGTGATTTTCGTATATATTTTCATAGTCGTTAACTTGTTTCCGTATGAATATTTATCTATATCTTAGTTAACATTCCAAACAATATATATGTATATTAAGAAACGGGTTTCTTAGAATTATTTTACTCGATTGTGTGGTCGGTATTTTGGTGTCACAGAGGGGAAAAAACAAAAAACAAATATGTCGAGAAATCTATCTAAATCGAAAATTAGAAGAAAATAATGTTAAAAAACATTGTCATCGTAAACTAATAGTTAGTAGGTATTTTTTTTTTATCAACGATCATGTATTGAACTGCCAACCGACATAAATACGAATAAATTACGAATAAATCACTCTGTTCTTATTTTCGAATGCGTTCTTAAAAATCTAATAATATTTGAACGAAGGTGTAACATTATAATATTATTATAGTTTGTGTGCGCTCTGAAAATAATAATAATGACAAAAAGTCATATTTCATTTGAAAAACACGACTAGTCCTTCTCCTATTGCAGGTTTATGTACATACAATTTAATTTCCAAAAACCAGTTTCGTCGATCATAAAACATTCTAGGTCGTAGGTGTAATACAACAACGGATATTCCAATGATAGACATCCAGTTATGATATTATTGTCAAGGCGATTGACTGTATCGTTAAAACATAATATCGATAATGGTACGACAAAAACAAAATAATATATTATAGCCTGTCGTATTATCGAATTTGAGTATTTTGTATCATACGAATTACAAATATTATTGACACGTTGTGAATCTATAATATTTACGTTATAATACTTGGGAAGGTACACATAATTAAGTGAGAATCGCATATTTTCATGTCCAGTGAACCACCCTGAACAGAATCATCGGAATTTAATGTCCATTCGATTTTACAAGAAAAAAAAGGAAATGTTCTCATTCGGTTTTCAAATATTCATAATCGAAAAACTCTTTTAAAAAGAGCATTTAAAAATATTAAACTTCAAGGTAGTTTTAGATTGTGTTGGATTATTTTTTTTCTTCATTTCAAATATTGAAACTAAAATATTGTTGCAACGTAAAATTACTTAATTACCTCAAATACGTTTAAGTTGATTGTATTTCGCGATAATAACAACAGAAAAAATCTGTGTTCCTTATTTATTTATATTTTTTGTTAATGTTCTCGCAACAGCAAAAAAAAGAATTATCAAGATTTCAAGTGGAAAATACTTGTGCGGTCCAACGGCATTATTTATTAATATATATATAAATATAATACATTTATTCTGAGAACGATTTAATAATAATTACTAAAAAACTCGCTTCTGTTCATTTGTAAGGATTTACTATTACATATTATATATTAAACGTACTTACGTACGTAGAAACGTAAGTCTATTATATTTTATTAATAAAATATATATTCATAGAAATGGGCTTTTATAAGATTAAGGATCTAAACCACAAATTGTGAATAGAATTAACACATTTTTGTACTTAATGAGTTGAATTTGATTTCGATTTATCTTCTTCTTAACTAAAACACGAACTTAAGGTTCATTTTATGATCCTCGGGTTCGCAGCATAACTACCTTATTAAATAATATTGAAGTTATTTGTATAATTATTTGTTTTTAAAATTAATTTTTGTCGCCCAGAAAATGTTTTGTTACAAAAGTTGTTTGAATATTATTGAAGTCGTCTTTTGAAGTTAATGCCATCACGTCGAGTAATAATATTATTAGGTGTGGACCCGTGACGGTATATTATACGCATAGTTATACGGTCGATAATTGAGATTGTCAACGTGGTTAGGTGGTCTGCGTTTCGTTCGGCGACCCGAAAGGGTATATTATATTATCGTGTATCGTAAAGTGGCTCGTAAAACACGACAATGTCCGGTCGCGTTAAATAAACTGTACCGCGCGTACACTGTTTTTGAGTCGACGAACCGAAACAATAAAAACCTAAAATAAATATTATAATATGAGCATTTACGATATACAGAGTATCCCCCGTAAGTGTTTGATGTTTGTCAATATTATTATTATTTTTTAAATAATATAATCTAGCGGATTCTACGCGCGTTTATTCCGACATGCTCAAATTGTAGTTATTTTTAAATATCCACGTTAGGGTTATAAACTTGATTTTATTAAATGCACTCGTACGGGCTTAGAAAAATATTCAAACAAGAAGACAATATTGAAAAGCTATAGCTATTTGTATTATAACGTGTATACTATACTCACTTTTAAAAATATACATTATATACTTATGATGGAAAATCATCCAACTTAAATATTTTACACAAATAATAATAATAATAATAATAATAATATAATTATTGATATAATCAATGAGTATATAATTCGTAAATGTATAAAAAAAGAAGGTGAACATTTATGAATCCTGAAGACACGAATGGGTAACACTCTGTATAAATTTTAATATGATGTTTTTTATTTTTTTTTTTTCACACAAAAGCGATGGTCACACGCGCGTTTATTATGACGTCATAATAAAATATACCTATATTTTATTATTATGGCATTGTTACAGTGCGTATCGTCGAAAATATTCAAAAGTGGAAGTGTGTTGACAAATTTACAGAAAACCACTTTTTCCCCTGTCCGGCCCGCGCTGTGAATTCGTTGTGCGCGTATCCGTGTTTAAACGAATTCCGACAATATTCTAAAGTGTCCCGTCCATGAAATGTAGTTTGTTTTTCGTCACGTTATAAGACTTATAGTTTTATACGACCTCGTCGTACTATTATTTCATTTTAACCACTCGGATAATGCTGCATTATTAATTATTATTATTATTATTATTATTATTGAATAATATACCTCCTCGTATGCGTAGGTGCATTGTAGTTAAATCATTGTTCGCCGTCGTATCTCTACACTCGAGTAAATTCATATTAATGTTATCAACTATTGTAATTTAACACTCTCCGCATCGAATAAAATAGGTACATAAATGTGTTCACTCATTATACAATAATATTATTACACCGCGTTTGCGTAATTAGGTTATTAGATTTACTGGTGTACCTATACGGTGTTATACTATTCAAATAATATTTGGTATAATGCAATTATACCTACCGTATTACACTGGCTACCGTAATGTACTATAGAGACTATAGCGGCGAATCAACATTTTTATATTCACATTAACCGTTGGCGATAGGCACATTATCGATAAAATACGTATTTTATATTCAAAAACCTGTGAAAAAATTGAAATTATATTATATTATTCAAAATATTATGAATATATTAATATTTAATATATTATTAAAAATCACATTAGATTAATTTTTTATAAGCTATTATATATAGAATACGCGAGATGATAATATTAAATAGCTTAATTTGTTTTTATTCGAACGTAATTATCGTTGGTCACTTCGTTAAGAAAAAAATAATCGTATTAGTCATAACAACGGTGATCCGTGTTAGGTTTATAGTGTTAAGCCTACGTATTATAAAGTGTATGTAATTATTCACCATGATTGTTTTATATAGAATGAGAAGTAACATAGTTTTATAATCCTATTTTTTGATCGGATATTTGACAGACCCAGATGGTATCTACTTAAAGTTTTAAGAGGTAATTTTCCAACTTTTCAAGCAGTTTCTTTTATCGTGAAGAAAAACCTAGCGGTAAATTCGAAATGCAGTTGATATTGAAGTAATTTCTTATTGTTAAAATCCATCTGAAATTTATTATCATTAAATAATACATTTAAGACAATATTAAAAGAAATAGAAAACAAATTAAAACAATTGAAAATGTATTTGTTGAAAATATGTAGAAATATAATTATGTAATTTAATAAAAATTATACTTTAGTTTTTAAACTTTTTTTTAATATTTTTAAAAATCTCATTGTCTAAAATATATTTCATATAAAAATATTCTTTAAGATTAATTAATTACAAAAAAACTAACCTATTGTTATATATATACCCAATTTTAAACAAAATGTATGATTTCATATTTTTTTAAATTTAAATAATATTATGATAATATATTTTGTTCTAGGCTAAAAACAACTTTACTGGTTCCTCTTAGTCATATTTTTTTATAGTTATAAATTTATAATCTATTACGTAACTTCATTTATTTTCAAAATATTTATATAATATTATAGTATTAAATTAACGAAGCATTTTGATTTATGAAACATTCAATTCGATGATATTCAATTTGAATTCGTTAGCCAACGTCAAAGAAAATATTTTAAAAATATTAATATATTGTTACTAATTTTTGGTCATAATTTGTTAAGTCGACTTTAATACAAATAAAACATTAAAATATTATGTTTTAAATAGTATTACATAAATTGTTACATTTATCACTAGCTTTTAATAAAAATTTTCGCCAAATTACAATTAGGAACTATTTTATTAACATGAAGAAAAAATAACACGATTTTTCGAGGTTGAGTAACTAGAATTAAATCAAAGTTCTTATTAGCATATTTTATCGAAATATCTAATCTAACTGATTTCATTTTATAGGCACATAAAATTGAAAAAACGTCTTATTAACACTTTGCCTGAAATCCTTTTTCGAATCTACTCTTATTATTGCTTTCAAATAAATTATGTAAGTATGGTAATATAATTTTTTATTCGCACTGAGGTAAACGAAATGAGTGTCTTAACGCTCAATCTTTGTTAACACTTATTAAAAATTTAATGTATTTTCAATTTATTCTCTATTTTATTATTTTTTATGGAAAAAAAATAACACAACGCTGGTGATAAAAAAAAGAAGTTATTCCCGAAATTTAATAATTCTATAATTAGCGTGATTTAATTATGTAAATTTGTTTTGTTTATCAATTCAAAAATGGAAAAAATCTTAATTTGTGTATTGCTCGTTAAATTAATTCAAAGTATATTATTAATATTCTTGCCCGTAGCAGTGAGTATTCATAATAAATGGAATCTAATTTTATCATGCTATGTAAATGACAGACAAGAGCAACAAGTTTTAATAATTTTATAAAACACTTTGCTCAATTTTTAATTTAAGTGATATTGACTTTGTAGACAATATAGATTGGGTATAGCAAATAAGTGCACTGGCATACTATACGATAATATTTTTTCCCGTTAATAATATGAACCGTTATTAATAATTAATATAACAGAATGAATCTATCTCGTCTATAAATTGGTGCCATTCATTTTGAATAGGTGTTCGTATATTTATATTTTTTCAACTCAGAATGAAAAATATAAATCATCTCATACTTTTATTACGAATAAAAGTTAAATAACACTAAATTCTTGAAGAATATTAATTACCTAAACATATACTTTTGGAAAATTCTACTTAAAAAAATATTTAATGATAATTTTTCTAACTATATTGTTACAACTTACTTTAAAATTCAAAAGTAAAATTAGGTTTTAGGTATACGCGATGAAGAATAATACTATTTGATAAACGATAAGAAAATATACCTATAGACATACTAATAATTAATGCATTAACTATAATTTTATTACTTAATTATATTTTTCGATAATTAATATACCCAATTTTTGATGTTTATATTTTGTTCTAAACGTTAACGATTTTGGAATTTATCTAAATTTTTACATAATAAAAAAAACGATTATTTAGGATTTTGCATACAAATGATGCGTTTTGTTTACATTATTTATTAATAAAAAGTACTTATCATACCTATACCTATATAAATATAGCGGTTGCGTATAAAAAATTAAGGAAACATAAAATTATATCAATAGTCCTGTTCCTATATAGAGCTGAATAATAATAACTTCATGTCACAAAACTGGTCGGAATTGCATATGTTTTCGATGTATTCTAAAATATACTGTATTTTGAAATATGGATATTCTGATCTGTTAATATAGGAATAATACATAAATCAGCCATAAACATATCAATCAAATTGTTGTTTATGACGATTAAAACAAATTTCCTTGGATCATTCGCCAACATCGCCATAGGACATCGATAAAAACAACTGTGAATATTCCGCTTTAATATAACAATGAATCATTTTTAATTATGCCTCGTTGGAGTGCTACTCCCATTATTTCTATTTTTTTTAAATTTTTTTTTTTATTTTTATGATAATAAACTATAACTATAACTATAACTATAATATTATAATCTTACATTCTCTCTCTGCCTAAACCTGAACATTTTTTTTTTTTATGAAAATGCCATCGCTTAAAAAGAAAACAAAAAAAATATGAATATAATTTTAACGTTTTATTCGATTATCTAGTTATTAAATATATAATATTATATATTTATACATTTGTCTGTCATATTAATTTAATGTATAGGAATATTATATCGTATTAACCGAACCGGAGTAATTTCTTTAAAATAATTTCAACGATACAAAAGTTAAAAGATGAAATTGTTCGAATACAGTTTGTACAATATTGTAAATGCTAAATTATATTATGGCATTTCCATTACAGGCGCCGCTTATCAAATCGGACATTTCTTTTGAGTTCTTTCTGTCGTAATTTGCTCGGTAGATATCAATGTCAATTACGATCAGTGTCAGTCGTCTATTTCTAAACTACTTGTCACTTGACCTTTATCAAGACGATTAAAAAGTCTTCAGAAAACAAATTATTAAACGCATTTATCATGTCGATGATATCATTAAATTTATATTCAAACTTATTATCTTACTCTTACTAACTTATCTTCTTCAAATAATAAAATTAAACAATTTGATTTAGTAACTTAAGACTGCGTGGTATTAATATTTAGTGTTTACCAATGCTAAGCATAAAGGAATTAAAAAGATTAAGTTAAAAGTTAAGTTAATATTAACATTTTAACTTAATATTTAATATTTAAATATTTGTTAACTTAATTTGTAGCTTAACTTTTTTTAATACGCGCTTTATAAATGTATAATAAATAGCTAGTTAACATTCTTAAAATCCAAGTTAAGTTAATATATTTGTATTATCATTTAAATAAATTTAATTAAGTAATTATAAAATTTTTAATAGTAAACATTTTTTTTCTCAAAAATTGAATTTGTTTTATATATTATTTTATCGTGTGCAATTATAATCAGGCAATTAGATACTAATAATCATTTAAATATTTTGTTGTTTTTAAAGTTCTTTTAAACTTATTTTATTTTAATGTCCAACAGAAAGCTTCATTAATACAATTAAAAACGTGAATAAATTCAGTGTTATTCTATTATAAAGTCTTTAATGTGATCGTATAGGTATACTTTATATATACTATTTACATATAAAATAATAAATAATATATTTAAATTGGTGTTAAAAACGATGTTTGTGCCGTCGTCAGTCGTTTTAATAGTGCGTGTTTTTTTGTCATTAAAAAAATTGTAGTACATTTTATTAGCTCTATTAATCGTTATTATATTAAATTAACGAGAATTTTTTACGTGTTTTATAGTCAGAATGCTGTACACATTTCGTTAAAAAATCACAACATCAATTCGGTACGAGTTTACAGGTAAGTAGGTATATTGTATATTTATATATATATATATATATATATATATACACATATATTTTTTTAAATATTTTTAATGTATAAGATTTTGTTTATGTACACTGTTTGCATATACGCTGTTTTATTACAGGATTTAATCTCTTAAATATTTAAATTATATAAGTTTATAATGGTAACAAACTCACAACAGTATAAAACGTTAAATCGTCATAGTTAATCCGAAAATTGTGAATTTCATTCGAAACACTTATACGCACACAGATACAGTAATAAAACTATGTCTAATATAGCCCAACGAATGAATAAATATTGTATATAATAATTATATCATTTAAAAAATTTTAATTTAATTTTTTATTATTTCCAAATACAAAACGACTTCGAGTATATGAATTTATATATATTGTTAACAATATAAGATAATCATATTATTGGTATCTCATTTAATAATAGTTCTGGTCGAGAAAAACATTGTTACGACCCGTCTTTGTGCAGTGTACCCAAGAACGTGCCCATAATTTTTTTTCGGAGAGGAGTAGGTTTAAATTCAACATTACCTATATTATAAAAATATTAAATTGTTAATAGTACTTTTTTCTAATGTCTTTAGAATTTTAGGCGGGAGGGGTGAAAATAGGCAAGTCCCAAGTGTACCTCTATACTTACCTACCACCAAATAGCTTTGGTTAATATTTTCATAGTGATAGGTAGTATAACTTATAAATCATACAACAACCATGTAATTGAAATATTGATTTCCTCATTGTAATTTCCATCCATAATAAATAACGGATTAATGAAGTTTATATAATATATTCATTGTTCCAGTGGCGGATTTTCAATATTTTCTTGGGGGGGGGTCTTAAAAAATAATATGTTAAAAAGCGAAAAGATAGACTTTAGACGTTTCTTCTTCATCCCTTCGATCATCGGAGAAATTAATAGTTTAATATAATTAAGATTTGAATACAATGTTATTGCATTAGAAAATACGATTCTGAACGAAAATCAATAGAATTATACAATATATTATACTGATAAGTCGTTTCTAAAGTTCACGTATATAAACTATCTATTAGGATACTAAAAAGAATTCAAGTACTTATGTTAAAAATTGCATTAGTTATCATGAAAAATCTAAAATAAATTTCATCAAAATTACGATTTCCGTAAAATTTGACGTTTTACACTTTTGAGAAATTTAAAATATGAGCTAAATAAAGTACTAACAACATGCAATTTTCTACAGAAATCATACTCCAGTTGTGGTAAATGGACAGTTATTTCTAAAAAATAGCATAATATTCAATTTTACTAAATATTCAAATTTTAGAATCTTATAAAAAAATTGTGAATTGCGATTTTCAAAATATTTTGTAAATAGATTAAGTAATGTATAAGTAGGTTTCTATAAAATTTTAAAACCGTTAAACCCCAAATTGCATGTAATATTAAATATTTTTGAAAAAAATTTCAAAGCTCTATAACTCGTCAGAAAATTAACCAATTGTTTTCAAAGTTTTTTCTATTTTGTAGAACACCTATATGAATACTCAAAAAATTTCAAATTCATTGCATTGTTCTAATATTAAATATTTTATACTAATTAGAGTTTGTATAAATGTAATAATATAATAAAATTATAGTTAATATTTCTATTATTAGCTTATACATTTTTTTTAAAAAACTAATTTATGAATATTTTTAATACTATTTATTTAGATTCTATTTCTTGATATTAGATTCTGAGTGAAGCGAGGAATATACCTATTGGTTTTACAAAGATGTTTTTTTTTCTTTTAATGTATGAAAACAATTTTTCGGGTAAAAATTATGGTTCAATTACCACAAATTTTGTACCTTTTCCGTACCAAATTTCAAAGAGTTAGTACTTTATTTAGCTCATTTTTCGAATTTCTCAAAAGTTTTTCTTTAGGAGAAGAAAAATTACCAAAAAATGGCGGAAAATCGTCAAAATTGCAGTTTTTGTTATTTAAAATTTTTTTATTTCATGATAACTCCTTGAGTTTTGATCGTAGGGACTTATTTAAAATTATTTTGAGTATTTATATAGGTAATTTACACACGTGAAAAATTTTTGAATAGATTATTAGTATAATATATTGAGTTTCGCTGAGAATCATATTTTCTAATGCAATATCATTGCATTCAAATCTTAATTATAATAAACCACTAATTTCTTCGAGGACCGAAGGGGCGAAGGAGAAACGTCCAAAATCGACCTTCCCATTTCTTTCACCTTTAACCAATTGAAGTATCTAACGAAAAATAGGTATTTGATCATATAGAATGAAATGTGTAGGTTCCCACGAAAGACGAAACACTCTGTATTCTTACTATAGATCCCCAATCAAAAGTGGGGTGGTGAATACTACTATATTATATACAAATGTCATAATATATTCTCATAAAAATATATAGAAATTAAAAATCTTCAAATATATGCAAACAATTTGTATATATTATGTATTTCGTTTACATTCCATATGCAAATTTCGTCATCTACACATACATTTAGGTCCGTATAAATAAACCTAATAACCAACTGTCGGTCACTATGGAAGATTTCTATTTCCATTCACTCGTACACGCACAACACAAACTTGTTTCCGTAGATATTACTTTAACCATGGTTAAGATATGAGCTTGACATACGCGGTCCTGGAGATCACGCCAAAAGTATAGTCTTAATGTTATATCTTTGTACTTATATATGCTATAAATTCACTGATTTACCGAGAAATTCGACGATATTTAGATACTTTTTTGTTACGTACTTTTATTTGTAGTTTTAACTTTCAAGACGACGGAATAAGACTAAGAGTACCAATCACATTTTCGAACGAGTTTATGCGATGGCTTTGGAGAAAAAAATAACAGTAACAGCAATACCTACCAAAGACCTCCTACTGATAATATCACAATCATCCGATTGAACACCACGCAATATTTTTTTCCTTTCAGGAAAACTTTGAAGAAATAAAAAAACATTTATCAACTTAAAATCTAAACTTAAACGTAACAATTTAAGCTGTTGTCGTCATTTTATCTAGAAAGTTCTAAAGAGAGTCGATTATAAAAAATAAAAATATTATTAAATAAAAAAAAACTATATTTGTTTACAAGCAAATTCCAAACCATTCGTTTTTTTAGTATACATTTAAGTATTAGTTAATATTATAATTAAATAAAAAAAACAATAGTAAAATAAACATAAAAATAATTAATACACAATAAATCGATATCGAAAAGATGTGATTGTTCAAAAAAAGTCAGGATTTCTTACAACATTAAATAGTAAAAGTTATATAACTATAATATATTAAAATACAATTAAAAAAAAAATATAAAATCCTATTGGTAACCAGTAATCACTATATATACACGGACAATTTGAATAAACTTATTTTTTTTTTTTCATATTTGAAACTTCAATCTTATATTTTAGATGTTCTACTACGATTTTTGGAAAAGTTTTAATAAATTTACTATTATTTCGAAACACTTAGTCGTTGTGAATTAGAAAAAAATTTTTTTTTTTTTTTCATATTTGAAACTTCAATCTTTAATTTTAAATGTTTTACGACGATTTATGGAAAAGTTTTAATAAAACGGATCAATTAACCATCATTTCGGTACCCAACTATAATATTATATTATATATAAATACATATTTTATTAAATTTATATTGCAGGTTTATATACCTGACCACAGCGAAAGAACGAGCAAGGACATGATCTGGGCGTTTAAAGATCTACCTATACTTATATTATATACTTCGTGTAAACTTAAAAATGAAGTCCGGGTCACTTTTAGACGTTTTAATTCCAATACGATCGAATTATGTAAATTATATTTTATTATTGTTTTCGCCGGTGAACAACAACAACAGCAACCAGCGGATTACGTCCAGAGTTTAATATTATTACGTTGTCGTGACCCTGCGGCAGCGCGTGTAACCATCACTCAAACGGGGTCTCGTATCACAATCACACATCTTTTCTGCGTGCCTTCTCGCCAGTTATTTACTATATATGTATATATTATAATATGTGTGTGTATAATTGCTATCTTCGTTAGAAGAAGAAAAAAATAATAGTTATAATAAAAATACCTTATGTGATTGATTTATCGTGGATTTTTTTATGTTAGCCTCACGGACGGACGGACGGACGGACACACGCCCACGGACATCGGTCAATATTTTTCCCGTATATTTACCACCGCGACGTGCGCGTTTGTATAATGTACAGAGTGATCAAAATAGTTTGTTGAACAATATAACAACGAAATAATATTGTACTTTGGTATGCCATAGTGTGACCGTCGTTATCTACACTATTCCGTCTTTTTAGCTGAAAATCCGGTCCGCTGCAGTGTCAGAAGAAAATGACTAAGATACAATAATTGAATAGTAAATACATCTTGTAAATACAAATTATGATATGGTCAATCATTATCACGCTGTATACCGTGTTGTATACTGTTATAATTATTTATCTCGCGTCGAAAAATTCTGATCGGATTATTATTATTATTATTATTGTTAAAGAATAAATAAATAAATAAATAATAATAATAAATAGCTCACAAGAAATGCTACGTATACAATTATAATATGACCGACGTTTATTGGTAGGTTAGAAAATAATAACGTAATATATGTTAGGTATAAAATAAGACTAATGCGTTATTTTCCGTAGCCACAATAGAGTCGTCGCTCGCCTAATGAATTATCGTTTCGAGATCGGCTATCTCTGCGTTATTCTCTTCTCTCGATCCTCGGCCGTCCGAGTATTTATTTATATATATTATATTATGTACGCGCGTGAGTACTCATTGTTCTTAAACGCGGACGCGTGAATACGTAATGAATCAAAAAAATAAAATAACGCGAAAAATGTTGTCTTACACGTTGGCCACATAACATAATATACCTGGTATAGGCGTATTATAATATTATTATATAGGTATACCGCGAGCGCGGTATAGTGTAGGCCGTGATTTAATACGCGTCCGTTCGCGGATTGTGCGCGAAAACCATAACAATATTCTGCGACAATAATATTATTCTATCGACGCGAGTACAACATAATAATAATAATAATAATAATAATAATATAGATCGTCGGTACACGCCTCGATCGATTCATCGATTGATCACGTCGTATTATGTAATTTTAGATAATATTTTATACTATCTTTCTCGGCATTGAGAGGGTTCCGTCGTCTGCACCCTTTCCGATATCCTATTGAAAAACAGCAATTTATAACGAAACTGTCACTTTAGTCTGAATGTTGACGTTTTAAAATTATAATTATTGGCGTTTAGATTTTAGACAATATATTATTATTATCATCATCATCATTGTTTGAGATGTTTGTTTTCTACTATAGTTGTGACACTGACAAATATGAACAATATAATATATTCGTAGGTTATCCAAAAGTTATTTCGTTTCTCTTGAATATATTAATTGGTTGGTCGCAAATTATCGACGTGTATCTATAAATAGCGGGTCATGTCTTGGGTTATTATGCACTTATTATATTATCTACCGTTTTGAAACCGTGTCCGTAAAAAAAAAAATCTAAAAACTTATTTTCAACGCACATAAACAGATAATATTATAATATATTCACACACGAGTTTGACACGTTTCGGATGTATGAAGAGTGTATGTATAGTAGTGAATTAATTATATTATTATATAAATAGGTGTGGTGTGTATAGTATGATAATTAATAGGTTGAATACTCGGATAAATGTGAGCGACGACCATAATATGGATATCAGACTTAGGTAATAATTAGTAGTAATAATAATTTATAATATTATATACTACGTACTCGATTAGTATCGATCGGAGGAAAAATTACGATTGATACAATATCAAATTATGCAATATTTACAGTTTACAGAAAACACACTTTTTACAATTTTCGAATAATTTGTTTATTGTCTACACATCAGATCGAAATGAATATTTAACGTACCCGGCGAATTGTATTGAATATTAATGTGAATATTGTCTTTCTAAACCCGTTGTTTTTTCCTATTCACTATAACATCAATATAACTGACGTATGTATTTTTGACTATGGATCGTGATGGAAACACCACACCCGCGTAACCCAATATTATCGTCGTCGGGGGGATAATCGACCGGAATTTACCTCGGAGACAAAGTCTTGTTTTCGCGAAGTTGTCAAATGAAAAAAAAATCAAATAAATAAATAAAAAATGAAAGAGCGATATATGAGACAGGAAGACCTGTTGCTCTTATTGATGTATATATTATTATAATAACATATATCGCGCGCTTAACGTCTCGAAATTTTCGGCGATCTGAAACACACCTTGGTCCAAACCGGTTGTCGGTCAGTCCGACAGAAAATCTCCTAATTTTCTTCCACTTGTCATTCACCGAAAAAATATCACGAAAAAAAAACAATTTATAGACCTGTTGTTATAGTTATTACAAGTTCTACCGGTAGACTACTTGACTCATAAAGTTTTAAATGAGTGATTATAGTGAATCACTCGATTCCACGAATATTATTCTGTATTCGTTATCGGGAACTATAATATGTATTTACTCGTCATTAATGTGTATATTATGTTCTATAGTGTTTGCATAAATCGATCGACTACATAATAAAAATTTTTTTTTTCTAATATAAAAATTAAAAACTTCACACTTGACTAAGTGACTCATAGAAAGAGAAACAACAGTGATCCATATGGTAACAAAATAATATTATTGAATGGATGATATTTCTTAATAATATTTTTCATTGTTCAATATACGATTATAATATAATATTAAAAACTGTAGAATCCATGAGATGATATTAAAAAAAAAAAACTAAATATAACGATCTATAGAAAACCCAAAAAAATGAGGCATATAATACAACTATTATAAAAAACGCATATGATTTATAATTTATATAAAATAATAAATCTAATAAAATCATTTTTTCAAAACATATTTTAATCGGATTGATCGCGATTTTTAAAATAAAAAACGAACATGTCTACAGAAATGTAGCGTTATCGTTTATAACTATTATCCCTGTTACACCTATCTGTTTAAATTATTGTTTAATTTTCCTTTCAATCACCTACACATCCGTAGACTTAAATATTTTTCTACAAAATAATTTAAAACCCACGATTATTATTGGGTATTTTTAAAATGTCAATTTCATAATAATATTTTACTCCATCGAGCATTCCCGTAATCATAATAACACCGTGAAAAACGCATACGAAATATATGTTTTGATATTTTATATACTTTACATACTTTCCCTCGTGACACGTAAACGTAATGTAACGTGTGCGTTTATAACAGTCAAATCAAAAGAACATAATATTATAATAATATATATTACAACAACATTTTACAGGAGTGGTTGACGAGATAGTGAATTCCGATGAACAGAAATGTAATGAATCTACCGGATGCCGTGATTCATTCGAATAATGCTATTTTTTCAGCGTAATTTCGTTACAATAAATTATACTGCGTTTGATTCATTTGATCGACGAAAGTTGATGAGAAAAAGTTAATAATAACAACAATAATTGAAAATGAATTTGTATGCTCTGTTGTTTTTACGTTTGCATTATAACGTTATACGCGCGATTGTAGACAGACGGCAAATTTGATCAGCATTCGTCTACCGATGTAAAGTTTTTGTTTATAAATCGTCAGAAATGTTTCTAACCGCGTAAAAGTTGAAATATTATTTTTGCGTGTAAGTTCCAAGTCTGAACGTTTTAACGTTGACAGACGCAGAATTAATTATAAAGGTTCAAATAAAAAAAAAAACATAGGTTTATGTGACGACTACAACAATCGGACGCGACAAGAGGAAATATTACTGTACATTATATTACAATATTATAAGTTTAAAAAGTGTGAAAACAATTATCATCATAATAATTTGTGCCACGAAAGTCGCGAAACTCAAGACATAATTAGTGCAACTTTATACAGTAACACTTTATTTAGTTTTTATTTTTTTCATTTCGATGCTTTAAAAACTGTTAATTAATTTCATTTGAAATTATATTTAAATTTATGTTTCCTATATGCGTTATATAGACTTATGCGTTTCCGTTTTTTAAACTCGACGAAATTAATGTTTTGTTGCCATTTAATTACCTATATATAATATTAAGTTACCTGCAGATGAGTCAATCTGAATATACGAAAAATACTTTCTATATATAACTGATTTTTTACAGTTTAACATTTTTAAACGTTTTTTATTAAAGACCACCATTTAGAAATCAAATTGGAATTTTTGTACGTTTTTTAGTCATAATATATAATATTCAATATCTAATCTAATATTATTATATTATATTAATCTAAACTCTAACTATATGTCATAAATAATTACACAAAATAGGCATCACCAACAACAAAATTAAAGTCATTTTCCATAAATTCGTTTTAATATTATCTTTTGGCAGCTTCATCTTCTAGGAACCTTTTCTAATTTTCATAATTTAAGCAATCACTCTAAATTAAAGATATTGTAATGGTGCTTATATATAGATTTATACGAATTTATGATATATGTACTCATAAATAAAATACAATTTGACGTTCGCACGTCTATCATTGTATATTTTAGTCAGTGGCATAATAAAAGGGGAAATCAGGAGTATGTTTTTTTATTTATAAATGTGTATATAAGTTAAGTAGGTACTTGAGAATATAATAAATATTTGCTATGTTTGTAATACAATTTTTATATTCTCCCTCCTCCAAATATAAATTCCTAATTACGCCACTTTTATATTATTAACAACATAATAATATACTAAAGAAATATAAAAAAAAAACACGTTTCTAATGATAAAATTGGTATTTCCTCCAAAAAAATACAACTAATTTATTCCGACCTATTTGGCCATATTGATATTTGATTTTCTTCGTCGATAACGCCAATTTACTATATACCTATATAGCGTATTATAAATTCAACGAACGTACAGAAACGATGACCTCGGCATGATCGTCACGGTGTTCTCAGTCAAATCTCAGTTGTTTAGCGATAAAATAAAAACGTTTTTCGCGATATCGATCGACGATCGGCAGTAGACTGCCGGAATTCAGAGGCATTATTATACAATCTAATATATATATATATTTATTATAAATTTAAAAAAAATACATATACGTATAATTATTACTATTACTATTATTGTGCATTATCGTCATTGTGTTTTAAGTTATGGCCGCACTGTAACCGAACCAAGTGTCTCGACACATATAATAATAATAATATAATATAATTTGATCGCATATATTATTTTATGGCCAACGGACGGTCTGATGTAGGCCATTTGGTTCGATAATTTATATATCTGCGAATTTATTAAATATTATAATATGATTATATACGCATATATTATGTAGACGAACAGATGTTGCACAGGATCCGCGTGTTCAATAAACAATATAATATACAATATACACGACTACAAATTTTGGGGACATTACAGCCCGCCGCCGCTGAACGGACTTATTGATAATAATGAACGAGGTGGTTGTGTGTACGATAATAATATGATATGATATGTGTACAAACGAGCGATTGGTGGGAGGTGGTGATGGCAGGGACGAGAGGAGAGGTTAATTTGAGGAGTGCAGTGGGAATGAGCGAAAGGGTTATGTGCCCGTTACTCGCGCCAGAGGAGAACCGACCGGGGAAACGTATATACATCAATGCGGTGTAATCATTTCGATTTTATTTATGACCGACATAATATATTTTAGGCGGACTTAAATCACAACACACAATAATAATATTATAACGTCGGAATATATTATACAATAATATTAATAATTTTGCGAAACAAAAGAGAGACGAGGTCGAGCAATTATTATAATAATAATATAATACACCTGTGCTTGACGTTTTCGCGGACTGAACGTTATAGTTTAGTAAAAAAAAAAAAATCTAAATTTCTTATCAATATAGTATTACAGATTGTATACACTGGTATATTATTACTAAACATATCATAATATACTGTGAAGACAATTTAAAATATCCTATTCATCGTATGGACTCTGACAACGAAGCCATTAATTATAATATATATTATATATATTATTGGACATAATATTATTATTATAAATAAAAGCTAACATTGTCAGATAATGTTGACATAAATTATTATTTATTTACAAATCCGTCTGTGGTTTGTACTTTTGTAGGAAATTGTTCAAATTGATGAACCTACATTATTTTGTTCACATAACATTTTTCCGTATGCATTGTACAAGAATAATAATACGTTCAAACGTGGATGAATGAGAACTGGAGATAATCATCAGGTATTTATGTGCAATTATTAAAGGATCCGAATTAGGCTAAAAATGGTACAATATTCCAATGTACTGAAATTGTTCACGGTTCAAGATTTCATCTTTTGGATAGGAAGACAGAACAGATAATTATCAGATTCATGGTCGAATAGAATGTGATCAGAGAACAAAAAATATGCATATAATAGTCGTATATTATGATACCTAACCTGACTATGTATATTTATACTTTTGACGAAATACGAGAAAATTGATTGAGATTTAAGAAAAAAGGTAAAAAAAAAACAAAAATAATGACACACAGGCAGAAATATTGAAATAAGCGCGACTCAATATTTTTCGATGTTCGCGAAATTGTTTGAGCAAAACTACTTACTACCTATATATTACATTATTATAACATTGGTTAATATTTTGGGCGGTAGTGTTGACGCAAAATAAAAATCGCCATCAAAGGGATTCTTCATAGTCATATCGATATGATAAAGTTAATATAAGCAACAATTTATATATTATTCAATAATAAAAAAAAAAAAAAATTATTCAGTCTGAACAATAATAATGTCTAGTCGACCTTATCATAATATTATTATAAAAAAAGGTTTGTCCGAGGTCGGGTTTAAGAAAATATAGAATTGTAAAAAAAAAAACCAACAAAATCCCTTCCATCAAGTTGTGGTGTTGTATTTGATCTGGGTGAAGTGACGTATTACAATGAATCGTTTTTATTATTTTAAATTTCGCAGTGTCGACGATGACGGGACAAGACAAATCGCACTCTTATAGCACGTCGAGGAGTACATTATTACGCCTAACTACAACTATTCAATTGCAATTCTTGGGCGAGACAACATATATTTTCTCGACAAGTCCGTTTATATAAATCAACGTATTATAATAATATTTTACGTATACTATTTCATTCCTAGTACATAATGTGTGTACGTTACATTTTAATGATAAATTTGTCACGGGAATCACATATTATTATAATATTAGTATTCGATGCTCGCCTGTCGTTTTTATTCGTGTATATAATAAACATTCTCACATGGTGATTAATGTCACACGATCGATCTCTTAGACGTGGTCCAAAGACGATCTAGAATATTCTAGCGGTTGGATGCTGCGCGGATATATTAGCATTATTTTGTTGAATTTTTCCGAACAAATTCGAATTTACTACTGAATTATACATTTAATTTAATTGGTATATTGACTACGATTGAACCGTAAGTGTCGACTTTATATTTATTTCGAAATGCAGTTTTTGAGAAAAATATAACTGTTGATATTTGTGATAACTGTCGTTATTTGTAAGTATCTACAGGTATTAGAATATAATAATATATAACTATTCTCTCACGTGAACATTAACATCAGAATATTCGAAATCAATGATTATATGTTATACAAGTATTAATGTATTATACAACTCATACGAATTTTAAGACCTTGAAATTTTCAATTTTTCTGCAAACATATACCTAGGTGCTAATTGCTATTATATAATATTTTCGAGGATCGTATACGTAAATTTTAATCTCACCGGTTTTAGTAACCATAACAAAATTCGATTATCGATTTGTGTGCATGTTTGGCAACCTTATTATTTCGTCAGCCAACCACCATGTTAGGTTAGGTTAGTGTGCAATTCTCATAATAAATTATAATAAATACGACACTTATCTAACCTAACATTAACTAAACTAACCTTCGTATTTCGCTTGATTTATATTAATATATTGAGAGTATCAATAGTATATTAATAATATACTAATAATATACTCATAAGTATCACGTCTACCGAAATCGTTTGTCTATAACCGCATATTTGTACAACGTTTTAATATACGTATTATACCTAGGTATGTCTACGTAATTCTGCGTCGTGCAACGACTGGACCGTAAATGCGGTTATGATATGTAACCTCTATATAATATATAAAATAGTTGCATATAATAATAATAAGTTTTGTACATTTTATATGACGTTGCGTTAACATTATAGGTTAACCGATGAAAATACATATTGTATACAGAGCGGTTGGGCGGTTACTCGGTATATTCAATTAAACAAAACAAAGATAAATTACTTCTCTGTGTATATTTAACAAAAGAGGACTTTATTTCGCGATTTTTTAATTTTATATATAATTCAATATTTTAATATTTGGTATAAATTACAAACAGTATGCGATTGCAAACCGTTCTTTATTCGCGTACGGTGCGATTGCAATAAAAAGCCAATATTATACTATACTTAATTAAAAAAAATATGAGGCTTTTGTCCCTCTATCTAGTTTATTTAATCTTATCTCTTATTAATTTCCTATTAAATCTAACCAACGATTTTAGTTCACAGTAGGTGTTTTTTACACGATTTTTACTCAAATCATTGCGCTCGTATAAGTCTGTATTGAATTACGCGGAGAAAATAAATTTTAAACTTTACTGCAATATATACTTTATTCAGTGTTGGAATAATAAGACCGTAGTAATAATTGCTGTGTAATAATAATGTAATAATATATGAATATATTATTGAGATTATTGAAATTATAATAACCGCGTCTTGTTATTGTGTCAATTATAATTACCCTGCTTTTAGTGGAATGTGCATTTGTATGATCTGTTAAGATACAATGCGTAATGAAAATATAACAACAGCACACGTGTTCATTACACGCGTGAAGGTAACTGTCAAGTAGTCCGATCGACGTAGCGGGACAAATGTTTCCCATCCCTATATATCGTTCAAATCACATCGGATAAATATTGTAAGTCGAAGATCTCAGCTTCTTATTATCGTCCCTTCACTACTCCTTTTAGATAAGATCAACTCACAAATTAACACATTTTACTCGCAATTAATTCAAATACAATACTATTATTGGATGATGAAAACAATTTTCATATAAGCCCTCTTAGAAACAAATAAAAAATTTCAAATTGAAAAATAAAACAAATTGTGTGGACATTTTTATCCGATATACTCGTATTTTAAAAACTATAACCTTATATATAGTATTTAAAAACATAATAGTTATCAGGAGTGTTTAAGTTGATTTGAAAAATAATGTCAAACATAGTTCATTTTTAGTGAAGACTAAAAACGAGTTGTGATATTATACCTACTTTAATACTATATACAATGGCGGATTCGGGGGGGGGGGGGCGATTGCCACCCCGTTCCATCAGAAAATTAAATTTTACATATGGACATTTTGCTGAATGTATACCTATTTGGTATGTTCTACACAAAAAATTATAATTCGCCCCCTCCCCCTCGTTAACATAGGTTGGATCCGCCCCTGACTGTATATCCTCTGTTTACTATACACATTAATATAAACGGAAGAGAATATAACAATTATATCATTGCAATATCGCATAATCGATCATTGATCGATAGTTCGGTACCTATATAATATAATGTTTCGTTCGGATATACGAGTTAGTAGTTTGAATGTTAGGCGCCGACGTAGATGATTTCGCGGACACGATCGGACGGGGAAAGCGTTCGTAAACCCTCGAGAGTTCATCAGTCGTCGCGCAATCCGAGCTTACTGTCACAGACGTAAATAATAATATTATTATTATAACGTACAGTTATTTTATCGTAAAAAGATGTACAAGGTGTTTTCGAAACGTGTGACAAATCCGTACCATTCATTGTAGTCAAAACTTTTAGTTAGACCATCCCGTGTACATTACAAGATGAATTCGGGATATATACGTCTGCTCGTCTCTTATCGCCATGCTATCATTCTGTCCATCACACTGCAATATTATACGACTGTATATCACTTTTTTTCAATTTTCAACGTCACGATATTATTATTATTTATCGACAAACCTAAGCTCGTTACATAAAAAATCTACCGTGTCCTGCGACGTTTTTTCCTTCTTATAGTCGGTTAGAAATGTTAGAATGTTTGATAAAATATTTATAATATATAATAAAAATATAATATAATTTGATAGAAAAAAAAAACATATAGATAATATAACTAATACGGTCACTTTAGAAGAATACTAACACCACTTCAGATGTATTTCGTTTGTAAAAACTAAAAACAACTAATTCTCCTTATATTCAGAATATTTCTATCCAAAAAACTGAACTGCGTAAGAAAGTAATAATAAGAATTAAGTCAACACTCTACACAATTATAATTAATTACAAAAACTCATTCTCAATGCATATAAAAATCAACTTATTCCAAATGTACATTGAAACCAAAATCATATATTCTGGACCAGCCTGGTGCCCATAGATCTCCAAAATTGAATAAAAGAAACTAAAATCTATTCAAAACTCTAAAATCCAAAAAATCATAAATGGTTCGTCTATAATGCAACAATCAACGATACTCTAAAAATTATTTCAATAAAATAGTCATATATTCGTCTCTCAAGTTATATATTGTTTCAAAACACTAAAATTTCCACACATTCCCATCTAAAAACCATTGGCCATAGTGTGAACTTTCCTAAATACCACATACTCGCTATTAACTAAGTAGCATTTTTTACACAAGTCCATTCTACCTCACACTACGAGTCATAGGGCCTAATTCCCAGAAACACGTTGGTAAGAATATTATTTTTTATTACTCACAGAATCGGGAGATTTTTCTAATTCCATCTCGAGCCGAGACTCGAAAGCCGGAACTCAAAAGATTTTTTGTTATACTAGAATGTTTTATGTTATAATAATATTATGTTTATTTAACGTATACGTTTTTCAATATAATTAGTGAAATATTGCAATTTTGGTTAAAATAATATTTAAATATTTACAACAATAATATGAATTTTATGTACATATTCATAGAATTATACCACCAATACAATTATGGTAATATTTTATAAAAATATTGGTTCCTTAAAATATAATTCTAATGTTATATAGACATATATAGGTACATTAAACATGTTAAGCCGTAACCAATTTAGTAACATTATAGTTACTATAAATAACTTACCTATTTTTTTTTATTTCTAAAAATATATTTGAAGAAGTTTATTTTTTAGTTTATACAAAAAATTATATGATTTAATTGTTTTATTATCCATTGTTAAATGCTCACGGAATTTAAGTACACCATTAATATACATTTACCCAGATTACATAGTACCAGGTATGAGGTAATTGTATTTAAAATAATACACAAAGAAATAAAATAATACCTATATTTTTTTTATTATAATGTCCTTGTCATCCCTGCGCCGCCATCAAGATTGTAGCTCGAACTATCGAACTTCTTTTTAGCACATCATTTTAAATGTTTCTATGGTCTGAGAAAAATGAGAAATAACTGTATTGTTACCGAGTCCAATCGAGTTGAGTCCCGGGGCGCGAGTGAACGTCGTCGTGATATCAGAGCGCAAGTAGTGGTATCGCACATTTTTAATTATAAATATATTATATCGATTTAGATCGCAGACGACGGCGGTCAATATTTTATTCCTTCGAAAATTCATAACGTTACACGTTTTAAAGGACAACCAGTCCTTGCTTTTATGCAATACAATACTAACTGAACTAAATGTTAAATATATGTTTAGGTTTACAATTTATGGATCGTCTTTATTATAACTCGTTCACAAGTATTTGTCGACTTTTATCAACCAAAAGTATAAACAAATTGAATTAAATGTTTTCAGAGTTTCAAAGGCGTATATATATCGTAAACCAATCATTATTAACTCATATATAGTACACATACTTATAATAATTTGAGTAATAATTATTGTTATTCCGATCGAAAATAAATCGCTGACTAACGTATAGTACATAATATTTTATTCGAAAAATGATGATATACTCGTTGCGGATTTAAGAAATCCGAGCACACGATCTATAATTATAAATATTATATTATATATTATACGTAATTATTCGGTATTGAACGTCTGCCAAATAGTGTTACATTGAATTAAGACGATTGTGTGTATGATGTAGCATTCCTCCAAATTATACTATACAGAGTATTCAGAGAACATGAACTTAGCAGTTTTCTCCAATACCATGTAACAAAAATTTGTTCAAATTGTTATTTGTCCTTTATGTATAATCAGTAATAACCCCAATACAGAGGTTGGAACCTAGTTTTAAAAAATCAGTTGTGGTACCGAATTCGAAACAATTAATTTCTATTAAAACTATTGAAATTGAAACTTGAAATGGCGAAATAATATTATTGAATTATTTTGTTTTCGTTTAAAAAAAAATATAAAGTGTTCAGAGTGTTCACGTTATAATAAATACTATTACTTTAATGTAAATTTAATAGATTTTCTCATTAATCATTACGCACTATTGGTCTGTTATTGAAAGACTAATCTATTAGAATCTGTGAAACGAAATCCCTTTGTTCACTAAAGTAATACTATGTATAATTTGATTGTAACAATCAGAAAAACAAATTCGACTATACTTTTGGAACGCACTGTATAGTCGAGACGGACCAGACGGATGGCAATTTAACGACGGCTATATTTGTGATACCGTCACGTCATAACTCGTCAAAAACCGCATCAGATATCGCATAATCGCGTCATTTTCCACATTATTAAAACGTGTCCGGGACGCAATTTGCGTACTTGAATTCAAACGTGAAATGTTTATAATATACTTTATATTATTACACGTTCGCGGTGAAAATAACATCGAAATACACGTCTGAGAACACTATATTATACAACGATCATTAATTTTGTGTCACAAAACATTTTTCAAAAGTTTATTCATGCCGCATGGTATACTTATATAATATTATTATGTTTTACTATATTTTAAAATATATTTTAATTAATAAAGAAGGAATAACATTGGTATTTGATTTAAATCAAACAGTAAACTATATACAAATTATCGACTATCAAACAGATTATACTAATATATTATGATATTTTTAATGTTAAATTTATTATATTAAACCGCGTATATTTAAGTACCTATCCTATACATGTTCAAGAATACTTATTTATATTGTATATAATATTATTTTGTGTATAATATGTCAGACTTATCACTCATGGCATAATATATGTATATTCCAATAAGATATTTTGAAATTACTATCAATTCTCGAAAGCCCGATAGATATATCATATTATTAATATTTCAAATGCGTTTGGACACTTGTCGCGCGTTCGCACTCCTCCATAAACCACGACATGCACGTGACGAGGATTAAGTTATTAATAATATATTGAAGTGTACGTTAGACAATAACAATATTACTCATTGAAATAGTTTTATTACAATATATTCTATAAATTACTGTTTAGATTACATTAATAAATTAAAAATTGCAAATGTAAAAAAATAAAACAATAGTTATACTATAATATGCTGCAATATATGTGATAAGTAATCACACAAACTAATAACAAAGTTTTAATATTAAAACTATATGATGGGTGAGAAGGATATGCGACAATATATAATTTCCAGTAGCATCAAATATGCACTTAAATTGATGCATTTGTATTTTTCAACGTCTAAAATACTGGGTTAAATTCTAAATAGATATAATTTATTATATTTATATATTATTTTTAGGGTATCAAGGAAATATATATATAATCTTAAATAATAATCTTAATAATAATAATAATAATAATCTAATTTCAAGAGTTTTGAAGGTTTTGAGACTTAAAAATTGGGGAATGGGTAAATATTTGTAAAATTGCAGTATCTATTTTGACTGAACTCGGCGCCACTGAATATTTATTATAGGTTTACCATATATGCTTATATACTTATAATTACTATATCAAAAATAAAAGACGTATACTATATTTGTTATGTTCTTGTAAAATAATAATTAATTTTGTGACATAAGCGTCACCGTCATGACGAATTTTCTCGAGTGTATATTTAAATATAAAATATAATGTGTCCATTTGTCGTAGTATTATGGATTTCATGTTCAGTCAATTAAATGATTACTGTAAACGGTTTAACTTTAACGTCAAAAACAAACTATACATAACAGCGAGCTTTTGTGTATACACGATTTTAAGTGCTCGAATTAAGTTTTGATGGATAAACAATGCGATATATATATATATAGATAGATAAAGAGAGAGAGAGAGAGAGAAATATATAATATCTTAGTAATTTTATAAAACTAGAGGCAGAGATAAAAGAGTATTTTATATAAATGTTCGCCAAACCATGTTTTATTAATTTTATAATTATTAGACGTGATATTGAAATGAAAATTTATTATTATATATATTATAACTGCAGGCAGCTAATTTCACCCTAGACGTCATTCGGTTAAAAATTAATAATGAACAATAACTGCGTTAAAATCGTATTTAAAATTGTAAAATAGAAAAAATGTATAATATAATATTATTGTTATTAATGCTATATTATATGGCACCAAATTACCTATTCGTATATGAATTAAATCTGCAAAGTTTGTCAAGTAAGTCCGCCAAGTTAAGTTAAAATTGTAACTACGACAAAATTATTATAATATTACATAAATAAATTACATATTACAGTTTAATCTTTAATGTAATAATATGTAATAAATTGTGTAATTATTGATTTGCGATAACTTTTAGAAAGTAGTTTTTTCTATTTAAACACTTGACAGTATTTTTACACAGAATCCGCGAAGTGTATTTCTTTGAAGTATAATGTTATTATAGGCATAATTCTTTCAAAGGCATTTTTTTATAATTTTTTCGTATTTTCCGGGAAAACCGGGACTTTGCAGCAATGATTCATAAAAACCGTCCAATTATAAAATTATAATAATATACAACGTTAACACGTGCGTGCGTGCGTACATCCGATTAAATATTATTTTAAGTGCAACAGCTTAAATAGGAAAAAAATTGCATGATTTTGTTTCTTATTTATATATAATAATATTATTATACCTGCGTCATGCTACGTCGTCTGGTTAGATAAAACAATGAACGGAGAAAGGTAAATAATAATAAAAATAATAATCATAATAATAATAAATGTTTTTGATTTGTTAGTCACGACAGTGCGTATGTGTGTGTGTGTGTGTGTGTGTGTGTGTGTGTGTGTGTGTGTGTGTGTGTGTGTGATCGCGCGCGCCCCGCAAGAGCGTATAGCCAACAGGTAGCTTCACGCTATGTCCAGCAGCCATTGTCCCGTAATGAGAACCAACCGCATTAACCGTAACAATGCAACCGCGCGGTTCATACACTCACACACATTTTTAATATACAGGGTGATTTTTGTTTTTATTTCATCACAAAGCACTTAAACCGTCCTCATCTGGCGGTCAATCGTCGGTATTCTTCGTAAGTTACACTTTTCAATTAAGTCTCATATTCGTTTAAACGAAATTATTCGATTTCACGTTTGCTGTCGATTCAGATAGGTAATATATTATTATGATACACTAATAAAGAGGCGGTACATCAACATTAAATGGCATGGAAAAAAAAAAAAAAACGATTTACAATATTTTGTTAAACGATTATTTTGTTTTTTTTTTTTTCTTCTAAATATAGTTAAAGTATAAATGTGATATAATGTCGTATATGGGAAAAAAAAATACACATCACCCTGTACACACGCGATATAATAATACGGCAAGTAGCTGCTGCTGCTGCTGCTGTGCGCTCGGCAGTCGTCGGCGATCGTCTTCGTCGCAACAGCGGCGGCGGCAGCAACAGTCGTCTTGCCCGTGACCTTTAACCCCTTTTCAAACGTCACTGCCATGTTCTACATTTTATATGTACGTATATAATAACACACACGAGCACGGCACGCCGACCAATAGCCGATTGTGTGCATTGTTCGTGCGACGTGTTTTATATATATTATATTATAGACAGTCACACCCGCCGCGCGCGCCGGCAATGACGACGACGACGACAATATATAGAATAATACGTTTTGTACGCGTTTCTGCTACCGTCGTCGTCGTCGATAACCGCGACCGTGGTAGATAATATTATAATGTGGCACGGTGATACGTACCCATATATATTTCTATTATTATAATATTATATCCGCGATCGTGAGCGATCCCCCGTGCCCGAGGGGGCCAAACCGGTGTGTATACGGCGTATATACGTGCGTGCGTGTGCGTGTGTGTGTGTGTGTGTGTGTATTGCTATTATTATTATTATTATTATTGTTGTTGTTGTTGTTGTTGTAAATTATCACGACTAATATTAATAATAATGACTGCTATAGTCGTATTTTATATTATATTTGTCCACCCGCTACATTATTGTTATAATAATAACGCGTGCACGCGCGTAATCGTTGCCATTCCGTATCCAATAATTGTTCATTGTCCGCGAGCTGCAGACATCAGCTGAGATCGGCTGACGACATTGCCTCGGAATAATGTACACCGCACACCACCCGTCCGATCGGAGACCTTCGACGAGCGATCGGTATACCATATATCCATAACCCTTTCCCCTGATAGTGTAAATTCCCATATCCCAGTCTCCACAATTTATAAAAATTTAACCCTTTAAAAAACGACGGGAAGATCAACTGAAAAATGACAATAGCAATCTAAATACACATAAAAATCGTTCCATTTCAGTCGGAAGGTACTATAACTTTCTTATATATTAGAATTTGTTCTAGTCGATTTGGATATTGGAGGGCACTGAAAAGAGAATTTATAAGAATATTGATAAATTAGAAATTGATTAGGTATACCTATTTAACTTTATATAATATTGGTCAAAGCCTAAAAGGATGTGTACATATGCGAATGACTTGAACAATGAATAATAACTTGAATAATGTGTGTCACACTCCCTCATCGACAGGACAAAATCATTTTATTTTTGCGATTTCATAATCCGTTTGTTATTTACATTAACACCGCATAACTAGAATTAAAAATTATAATTGACAATAATGTTACTAAAATGTTTTTATAGACTATAGATATACTCATATACGCATTTATTATTTCTTTGGGTAACCATCTAATTATGTTTAAGACACGTACTGTAGTCCTAACGACTTAATAAATAATTATACAGTACGCAATGCCCACACGAGAATAGAAAGAATATAATTTCGATTCACCAATTCGCAGAGACAATATTATTTAAATTCGTGTAGATCTCATCCCGGGACAAATGTTAATAAGACGTTTAAATCCCACTCATATTATAGCTGTACTGCAGCTGCAGGTTTCTAAACGAAACGATAAACATATCAATATAAATTAAACCGTACTGTTGAATAACACTAACATAATAATATTATTTAGTATGTATATAAAAATGTCTCAAAACGTTTACTATAATTATATTATACAGCAATCGTGTGTTTGAGGTATATTTTGTTGTAAAATATTATCATTTATAAAGTCTATTTATTTCGGAGTAAACAGTACATATACCTATAATTTTCTTTTTTTTTTCATGCAAATCACGAGCTGATATTTATAATTGAATTTCCGGAATATATTACCTATATTATCGTTTTAGACGTTCTCTATATATAAATACATATATATGTTCGCGAAAACTGCAAAACGAACATATTATACATATTATAACTATTTATTAATGCTACGTGACGTTCCTCCTGTTCCCTGTCACTATTTATAAAAGTATTTATGTATTATAATTTATATTGCATTTAGTCAACTGAAAATACTTGAACGATTCACAGAATTTATTATAAGTAGTAGCTATATAATAATATCACTTGTCTTGATATCGCGAAAATAAAAATCACAACTTAATACCTAACATTGATATCGATTTTATTTTCTTCATCATCAATTATATGAATTCGATTGCATTTTGTTTATAAAATATCACAAAAATATAGCCGAACGTCTTCTCCAATTTGTGGGAATAGTTCGTAAAACATCTACGATCATATTGTTTTTCTGGTTGCCCAGATTGTGTACGAATGCGGGAAAAGAAAATTCATCAATTTTCAGTTTATATAAATAGGTATAAATAATACATTTAAAGAATAAATTATGGTAAAATAGTAAATCGAGACCGCGAAATAGTCATTAGGACAAATAATTGTACAATATAGATACAAGCGACTTTTTTAATAATTTTCCAATCCTGGTTGGCGACTGTTGGTGAAATTACTTCTGTTCTCGGAGTACGCGTGCATATTACATAATAATATGTGCCTGCGAGGGATTCGCGGATTATTATTTTTCGAAAAGACGAACGCAAAATAAAAAAAAATAACATATCTACACCTACCGTTATTATTACGCTACAGCTCGCTGTGTATACAGGGTGATCATAAAATTAAGTAAATAGTAACATTTGCATATTAAAACAACCGCGTTTTTTTTAACACGATCACTCTGTAATATTATTATTATTATCATATACGCTATATTATATACTCTGTCGTTCCGGTTCGCGTGCAGATGTGCGCCGTACGCGTAATAAAAATATATAAGACTATATTATAATAATATATATATATACACTGTACACTCTCGCGCGCATACGGTGAAAAAATAATAAAAAAAACATACGAGAAATTTGAGTAAAAATAATAATAATAATAATAATAACACGAATTCACGTGTCGCGTCGTATATTATTATAATTTCGATATTACCGTTTCATCCGACATCCGTCGTCGCGGCTTTCTCGCTCCGCGCGTTTAAGCCCGAAGATTACAAAACGCGTTTCCGCCACCCTCGTCGGTAATAGTCGTATCGACAGGTTCGCGCGGATGTTTAATAATTTGTCACGCAGACGAGACGTCGCGCGGGCGTTGTTATATTATAATAATATATTCTATACGTATTATTATAATATTCGTCTTTGTCGGGGCGGACGTACGCAATGTGAAAAACTGAGAGAAAACAATAAAGAAAACGACAAAGGAGATGAAAAAATACAAAATACAAACGTTGTCTTACAACTTTTCGCAACTCATCATCAACGGTTATATAATATAATATTATACCGCGGTATACGTACTGACGTCGGGGTGAAAACAACGTGTCGAAAGGATTATCGGCCGCGCGCGCGCGCGCGTTCGCGCTTTTTTCCCATCGCGCGTGATAAATGGAAACGTATTAAACGATTGATACGCGCGCGCGTGCGACACAAAACCCTCATAACGAGACGCGTATATTGTACATTATATAATATATAGAAAAGAATTCGTCATTACTACGTCGTCGTAGTAGTTTTTATTTCCGAAAGCATTTTTTTTTATTTTTTTTATGTTATTTTCTTTCCTTATTTCTATCCGAAACGTCAACGCGGCGTATATTATACCGCTCGGAACAAATTGAACTTTCTTCGGAGTTCGACTGAAACACAATGCGCGCACACGCGCGTGTCCTGTACATCATTCACGGTCGACGTATACGAACAATATCGAAATGGATTTTGTTTTTATTTTTTCCTCTCGACATCGCGCGAACACGTGAAAATTGGTATGACCGATACTGCCGGTCGAATCCCGTTTTGTTTCTAGACGTTGCGCGCGTTCGACGGTTGCGAGAGATAACGTTTTCGTCATTTCGCCGCGAATAATTATATTTTAATATTCGGTTCGGAACACGAGTGAACGTGATATTTTTCGTGTTATTATAATAGATTATTCATTAACGCGCTAGTATACATGTACGTACAACAATACGAAAAATACTCGGACATTGTCAGTTCGCGAAAACTTATCATAATATTTTCGTTCGTAATTTATTAGGTTTGTTTGATAGGAGCTAGGAAACGATTTACGACCGTTGCAATATTTTGTCCGTGACGTTACGTACGCTGTATTTAATTACATACAAACGGTTTTGGATTCTATTCTATTAACAAATAAGCGAAACGAACGCAGCAGCTAAATCACAGCGTACAGCGTAATAAATCAAAACGTCTAAGATCGTAAAGTATATTTTTGTACGAAATCAATTTTCAACGTTTCTATAAGCGGTCGACTCGGAGCGGGCAATTATAGAGACCCTCGTAAACATTATAGCAATATATATAGTTTGATCCGCGTTAAAAAGTCACGTGTACACTCGGTTTTGTTTTGTTTTTTTTTTGTTTTTTTTTTTGTTTTTTTTTTATAAAATGATAAACGTTATGATCGTAGTTGTTGCGATCGTTCGAGTATATAGCCTGTCTAAATCCACACGGCGAGGGGCAACGGATATAATATTATATTATTATGATTATGCATAATGCGTATGTTTTTTCGCTTCGAAATTTATTTATTATGATTGTAAAATGTTACAAAAAACAATTTAACGCGCACTCAATACTCGTGCGATAGTTCGAACTCGTTATCATCGACCGTCTAATGTATAATATTATTATATATGGCCGCGTTTAAACGAATTGTTTATTATTATTAATTTTCAATCGCCGCAAATATATTAAATTAAGTATACGACGTAATTTCAGTTCTAAATTAAAAAATACGCTACAAATAATATTATTATTATTAAATTAATATCACGCGTTGATTCCCGTTATACTTGCCAGGTAAAACTCGTCTCTTGTATGAATTTTCAAACTACCAATACGATTTTAATTATTATATTTTCTCCATATAAATAGCAGAAAAACATCGATTTTACAATCGAATATATAGTATAAATATTATATTGGGTGATAACGAACGGATACAAGAAAGTTCGACAGTAATATTATATAATCGTGAGTAGAGAGTGATAAAACAAGAATTACATTTTTTTTTTTATACAAAAGACAGACAGTCGACTAGCTATCAGCTATTATATTGTGTATAAAATATATAGTCAAGAACGAAGCGTGTTTAACGTTTAATTTAATTACATTACGTCGAGTACAAAGGGAATGATTCAATTAAATGAATTGATAGAGAATGAGAGAGACTTGATTGGGAGATAATAATACTATATCGAGAGAAGACCAAGACAAAAGTTGAGAAAAATAATTGTGTCTTAAATTAAAGTGTGTTTGAACAAAAATGATTTATATATGCGATCATTTACTTCAAAATAATAATCGTGACGTTATCGATCTGCAGTAGATATTTAATGAAAATACTGATTATGGCTGTAGATTATCATTCCATGTTGCTTTTTAGTAGTTTTCAAAGAGGACGCATTTTAAATGTCTTGTGAGGATTTGTCTCTCTGGACTCACTTTAACCCCCAATATTGAATCACGTGTGCGCGATTATTATCAATCGTTTTTTTCGCATTGTTCCGTACAGAATAATATGTAACAATGTCCAAATACGCATACGTGTATGCATTTTTCTCAACGACTTAATATTATCAAATTGTTGAGTTATCATATTTTGACAACACATTTTCACGATTATGAATTTGGTCCATATCATATGGGTAGAAGACGGTTAATAATAATATTAATATAATCTCTGTATGGTGGCGAAATTAACAATGTTGTCGTGTTTTGAACACGAGTATGATAAATGCGGTTATATTGTTATGCGCGCGGAAACAGGAAGTGTATTTAAAATAAACGTACACGCGTTCGCTGAGTGTAATTTGTGGCGTTCAAATGATGAAAATGATGAAAATGATAATAATTATTATAAATGTTTGATAATTTGCAGGTTGTTAATCATTAAATACTGTGATCACTGTGGTTGGACCTAAACTCATCGAGTCTGCCATTATTCTGTCGTCTCCTTTGAAGTTTCAACGAGGGTCGACCAGCCACTGCCAAAGTTAAATATAAGATCTTTTAATTTATTAACTTCGTCTAATCTATCACCTCGCTAGAAACTAAGAGCATAATTTATCGACACACAAAGTGTTATCAATCAATATTTATTATCAATATTAGATACGATAATATTATGCGCCCTGTACTATATTAACATCACGGCCGTTGTTAATACTTAAAATCACTTATTCCTTTGTGAAATGTTATCGATATAATATTTATTAATCCAATCGCATACAGCCATACAGGTACATTCATATTTGTAATAATTATGAAAATTCATAACCCTCGTAATATATAATTATGAGTCATAATATATTATTATCCTACAACAACAAAGTAGTGTGAAAAACATACGGTCCGTGCAAATCGAGGAGACTTGATTTATCTCAATTCACATCTGATACTTTGGATAAATTATTATACAACTATTCAAGTAATTATATCTATTTTTTTTATTTATAACGTAAAAAATATATTATACAACGAATAATTTAAATCCAAACAATTATTTTTAATCAAAATGTATTTTAATTTTTTATTTTAGTTAATTAACATTACATCTAGCATCGATATAATATGAAAAATATTTTATTCTACGTGTATATATTAATATAATATTATATAGTGTCCTAAATCAACGAAATGTCAAACTATGAGAAAACCAACTAGGTAGGTATATAAATATTAAAAATAATGTATTCGTAAATCATGCGAAAATCAAGTAAAACGAGAAAAGCAAGAAAGCAAAACTATAATATAATTAAATTTTAAAATACCAAATCATTAATTAGGAACACATAGTAATCACAGTAATCTAAAAATATACAAGTAATATATCGTATATCATACATTATATATCGTTATGAACAAAAAATAATTTTACTGATATTGTTAATGTTTTTACATAAAAACTAATAAGTACGTTATTGTATCATATTAACCAACACCGATTTAAGACAAACTACCTATATATCTATAATATATTAAAGTGAAACAAAAAAAAAATTATATTATTATGATTTCTAAAAATCATAACTACGTCTTATGTAATTGATTGAAGTTTGCAGTTTCCTTCGTTTTCATAAAGAAGTATATATAGGTACTTACTATATATAGGTATTTACTTTTTTAACGGTAATAAATAATAATAGTTAATTTAACGATTTTGATCGAAAACGGTACTAAATATTAATTATTACTGTTAATATAACAGTGTAGTATCAGCTAAAATCATAAACATGCCAATTTAATTGAACTTCGGTTGATTTTACTGTTTAACTCTAATAAATTCTACGGTGTACATAATCAAATTAATTAAATACGTCAAGCGTAAGATTAGTGTGTTCGTTGCACAACAATAAGTTTAACACAAAGTAATATATTATTATTTCAATCAATTCAACGTTTTTAACACGGAATCAAATAAAAACTTAGTAACTACTAACTTACATAATGGGATTGGATTAACGAAATGGTTTATGCGTCGATTTTTTTATTTTTATAAAAATACTTTTACCGTGTTACTAAATCTTCGTGCGAAGTGTTGAAGCAAATATTCCGTAAGATATATTTTATTCGACTTATAAACATACGAGTATTATATATTATAGTAAGATATAGTATAAATTAAGTATATATTTAAACGGTAATTATTATTAATTTGAATAACTTTTTTTTCTTCCTTGAAGTATTTCTTATTAACAATATCAGAATATCTTAATACACATACTTCATATTTATTCTTTATTATGGTTAAAAATGTGTTGAATATTTGTCCATTAGAGTTTACTACAATCTGATAACAACAATTCACTATGCAACTTTTAAACATTTTTTTCTCTGTTCTTCAACATAAATATTTATGGTTTAAAATAAATAAATAAACAATTGGCCTTTTACTCTCCAAGAAAACTGATTAAATAATTATATTTTTTGACAAAATATAAAAAGTTTATTTTTTTATCAAATAATTTTTCAGTTGTATTGATCACGAGGACTCTATATAACATTATAGACAATTATAATGCACAGTTTAACGATTGTTATATAACCTTAACGTTATTTAAATAGTCATATAATAAGAACATAATAATATAATATTCATTTTTACAGTGAAGGCATCATTTGATACTTTGATAGTTTCTTGAACTTCAACGTAATTCTAATAAACGCATTCACCATGATTAAAATATTATACCGTGTTTAACTAGTTATACGTATTTTATAAAGAAACAAAAATCGACCGACACTAACAATGAACCGGACGAATGACTATTAATCGTAATAAATAGTTTAAAACGAAGATAATATATTATTTGGTTACATCGTAAAATATAATACATAGTGAATAACTCTTTCGATCCGTAGTTGGTACACATCATAATATATAGTATTAATATTATTATATGGCCGTTATAAAATATGACGAAAATTTTGTTCGGTAAAACTGTTCGGAATTGATAAATAATATATTACGTAAAAAATGTGTACGTTATTTAGTAGGTATACGAGTATATCGTTTAAAATATATAATTATACGAGTTTAAAAATCGGATTGCGTTTTGTTCGTCGATTGTTTTCGATGCGTTCATAAAACGCGTCTGGACCTCGAACCGGACCATCACTGATTATTGTTTATTCTTACATTTTCAGAAACGGTTCTCCATTAGCATCACGAATTATTATCCAAGATGATACTATATTATATTATTATACTATAATAGTGTACGAATCGAATCTAAATTAGCCGAAGACGTTAACGTAAACACATTCATGATATGTTTTATTTGAACGACCGGCAAGCCATATGGAAATTATCAATCAATCTCATTTCGTCCGTCGCGCGACGAACGATAATTATTATTATTTAACGCGGTATTATTACAATACGACATAGTGTTTATACGTTATCGGGTGAGTGCCTGAAGTCCTAAAACGAATTATATATACAAATCAACCGCGGTTACGATTCATCGTCCACGCGATAAAAACAAAATCGCGATATGAGGATTAATTTTAAATTGTAATGCATATAGGTACTAAAAACATTAATCAACGTAATCGATTCCGTCGAAACGACGAAATCGTTTGTGTACACTTCGTTCTCGGGGAAAGCGATATAACATAATATTATTAATTTAACGTCTGCGACAGGTATTTAAGTATGACCGCGTTATTGTTTTCTTATACCATTAACATGGTGAAAAGTAACCGGTGATTGTTTGTATCATTGTGGACAAGTAAAAATAACTATGACTGGATATAATATTGTTTGAAAAATCTTAAAGTTGCAGGCTTTTTAACCGAATGTTTATAACAACTGGCCTAAATAATATTAAACATATAACTAATATACTCGTACATATGTGCATCATTGTTGAATATAAGACATATTCGGAGAATATACACGAAAAATAACATTTAAAAACGGTCGTGTGACGGTATAATAATAATAATAATAATAATAATATAGTCACTGCCGGGTCGTATATTTCAGGTGCTTCCAGTTAATTGGAAACCGTCAGCGAGGGGACGAGACGTTCTCATATACAATATATACGTATTTATACGGATAGGTTTGTGTGCGTGTGTGTGTGTGTGTAAAAACGTATAAAGACCGTTTGCCGCCACCGGGTTGTGTCACATCCGTTGATGATTTATCAGACTTTTGGAATTCCGTGGACCCAACCTCGACTCATAAATTTGTTTTTCTCCGTCCTTCTTCGTCAATCGTGTATACAGTTATAACCGCTATAACCTATAACCGCTCGCGTGTCTTCTTCTTTTCAGTCGTCGATGTCGTTTTCCCCGTGTCTGTGTAATAATACTACGTATATTATTCTGTACACTCCCTCTACACACACACACACACACACACACAAATATAGTGGACCTATAAATTATATTCTCTTATATATTTTATATTGTGCGAGTGCGCGGAGATCTTTCTATCCCCATATTATACAACCTCCCCGCCAGCCGTTTTCGTTGTTTTTGACGGATTCGAATCGTTCTCCGGGTAGATTCGATCGTGAACGGTGATAAAATATAATATGTATAAATGTATAAGCGCTCTCACACGATATACTATATAATAATATAATGATAATGCCGAACAATTAATTGTGTCGGCCGCCGCCACGTGATTTACTACGACCGGTTGCGTACCTATATTATATTAAATGTATATGTTATATAGCTTTCGTCTTCGGAATCCGAAAAACAAAATATAAATAACGAAGTCGTCGCGGGGATGAGTCGTGGCGAGTACGAACGGATAATAATGACTTCGAGACGATATTACGTTATGCGGACAATGGCGGTTTTTTTCTCGTGTTTCTTCTCCGAAAATGCGAAAAGTATTAAGAAATTCAGATTTTCGTCGTACATACATAATATTATAGAGTTTTTTTATATTATGAAAATATATCGTTTTTATAACGTATATTATACGTTTATATATAAATATAATTCGTCAAATCAGAAATTCTCTCATGATACGAGCGAATTCTTTTCAGCCAAGTTCAGTCAGAAAAAATCGTATTCCCTCTCCGTCGAAACAGAAATTTGACGGCATTGCATAACAATCATATATGTCGCCATTTTCGTAACACGAATATCATTATTATTTTCTTATTATAATTATTCACGTTAATCATTGATATTATGAAAATGTTCGAATTGTGTTACCAAAAATGCACAAACGCATTTGACCGGTGCAGCGTGTGTACACGAGTGATCAGAAATACGCGATAGAAGAACACCGCAGAAGTTATGACATCATTATAATATATAGATGCTATTCTTAGACCACTTTTTTAACATTATAAAATATTTTTAATCATTCTGTATATGATTTAAACTATAATACGACGATGATATGTCACACGGGTATTAATGATCGTTAAATAAAAATAAAAAAACGTTAATTTATCGCTGGCCATCGATCATGTGTGATTTGATAAAAGCACGTTAAAATTTGTTTTAAAGTTTTTAATTTGTTTATTTTTTAAAATGTAATTATATTATTATTTATTGTTATTATTATATTTTTTCGTCGAGGTTGGATTAACGACTAGTCGTCTAACGGCACGTTCCTATACATATATACCGGTATGAATTTTAAAATAATGACAAAACACAAAACATACAATATTATATGGCCGACATCATTGCAACAGTCACGGCTGAAAATTTATTATACGAAAAACAGGACAGACGACAGGAAGAATATGATGTGATAGCGATAACGAAATAAAACGCGATAAACACTCTGGGAATAAGGAACATGATCTTTGAAATTTAGATTAAACGAGGTAAGTATCTATCTACCCATCGATCTGGTCCGGGCGACTCAATCGTTTGGAACAAGAATATTATAATATTATTAAAACTGTATAGTGTTTATTCGCAGTGCACGTTTGTTTCACAATTATTGTGCGAAAACAAGGATCATGTGTGATTATGACAATTTTAGTTTTTTATTTCGTAATATTTACGTGTTTAATATAGTAATAATTATACTTCATATTGATTTTCACATTATTTTATAATTCGCTTGTCATCGAAGAGTTAGTCCAGTTAGAAAAGACATGATAATTTCTTTCTTATTTTAAGACAAGACATATATGATAGAAAATAGAATACAGTACTCTCGACCCAGTTAGATCTGATAAAATTTGCACTGTAAAACAATTTATTAATCGATTTGTGAATGTTTTTTTTTATAAGTGAAATTATTTTAATAGTATAATATTATATATATTTTTAAAAAATAAATTATGTTAGTAGTGTTACGTAGTGTTTCCTGAAATGTTGCTTTTGATTTCTCAGAACAACGTCCGTATTATTTTGTTTTCAAATTATTCTTTGATTCAATAAATGTCTTTAAATCAATCACGATAATTATTATTTATATAGGTATTATAAATAATAATATGATTACATTTTTATCATAAAAACCACTAATTTTATTATAAAAAATATTATTAAATTTCGTTATTTTTCTTCAACCTCACCATGATGAATGAGCATTTTAATAATAAGTATAAAAATATTTATGTTTTGTTATCATGTATTTCAAATGAACCTATATATATATATTTCTGAAACATGAATTATATTCTGATCAATCGTTTTTGAACAGTGGACACAAATCTATACTCTATACACATTGTATTATTTTATTATTATTATTATAAATATCGTTAATTTCATCCTTTAGAGTTTTAACTAGTTATATTGAATCGTATAAAAATATCATGTCAGAGTTGATGCCGTAATTTCACAATTTGGCGGGTATTACACCAAAATCATAACTCTTCGAAAATAATAAAACAAACTAGCTCTGCGTTCACCGAAAAATAGGTGTTTCGTATATACAGGGTAAGCATATTATTATGTTACAAAAATAATTGGAATAACGTTGAAAAACATTTGTATAATTCCCACTAAATTACTGTAAATGTGATCGTCCTGTATATGAGACACAAACGATATGCCAAGATTCGCCATATAATGGCACTGGTTTTGATTCATTCGTACACAGACTAGTAATAAATAGTAATGATATTCTCGTACGCTATTATGCTCATAATATATTATTATTATTTATATTTTATAAAGTTGTAACGTTAATCACAGCAATATTCTTGTTTTAATATTATTATTGCGAAATATGGAAACATATAACATATGAAAACAATCATATTAAAATATTAAGCTATTAGAGGTGTAACAATTATTTTAAACAAACTTTATCTACTGTAAAACAGAATTGATGTGTAACATAAAACTCTGTTCACTCTGTAAAATAATAATATGTATATTGTTAGAATATAAATATATAATAAAATATACAAAAAAATATATACGAGTATATTCAAATTTCCACGTCGAAATTGTATTTACGATATAATATTATTATATTTCTTAAAGTAGAAACTACACCTTGAAATTCGTATACAAAAAATAAAATTTAGAATAATATAAAATCATAATAATAAACGGCATAATAAACTTGTATGGGAAACTAATGATAAATTATGTAAGTGATTTACATCCATTGGCAAACTTCAAGTCCTCGATCCAAACAAATTGCATAGATCAAGTACAAATATATTTATATCAGAAAAATACAAATTGCGTCGCACTAAAATATTGGTAAAACACCAATTTCCCAATGTCCCGCCATATTTGTGTTTTTGTATATATAACCATACATATATTTACATATATTTAACAATTTTACATTTTGTTCATCTTTTGATAAGAAATCTGATATGGACCGCGCCCGTTAAAAAAATAATTTCACATGACCTCTATTGGAACACTTTCATTTGGTACAGAAGATCTTAAAAAGATACGTATAAAATAATTAAAGGTTTATTGGTATGTACTAAGCAAGTGCAGTACGAGAAAATTTGTCGATCTTACAATGAACAAATCACATAATATTATAACGTATTGTATACATTCAATTATTTAAAAAAGAAATTTAATATTATTTAAAAATCTTTGAATCGATTATTTCATCATATTTTTGCAGTCTAATGGTCAAATCAGATAAACATATCGTTTTATACTGATTTAAGTATACGGGCACAGAAATTTAACTGTTTAAAAACGCGCTCATAACATAATATGTAAATCAAATGTAATCAAAAGAAAGTGTCCACGGGAAACCAGTTGAATTCGTCCCACGACGGCGCTGCAGAAAAGTTTATACCACACGTATAGTTTATATGTGACAAATATTTACATAATATAATGTTTTCAATGTTGTTTGTCAATTTCATTTTTGACATAATTCCCTAATCACTCTGTATGATATGGATAAAATATAAAACTACATTTTCGTTTGGTCGGTTTGCAATATATTGGTATACATCCAAAATAGTAATATTATTATTCACAAATATTTGTATTTTACCAATAAATTATTGTTTTTCGATATACGATTATACCTACATAATGGCAACAAAAAATTGATGCCAATAATTTCATTATAAACCGTACATAAAACACATCTTGTTTAACATAGGAATTTACGATATAACCAATGTGTAGGTTATGTAGGTATGTATTTAAATAAAATGCATTAAGTTTTGGTCTGGTTTTTTAAGATATTTTATAGGTCACATGACCATTTTAACTGATTAATATAAAATGTTATCTTTTTAATTAAATGTACGTTTGTTTTTCATGATTTCTCAAAAATAATATTGTTTCATAATAAACTATAAAGGACGAGTGCATTATATCTATTAATCGATATGAAACAAAATAATAATAGGTTGGTAATTGACAAGACTATAATATTTTTTTTTTTTTTAAATAACATAGTCTTGTAGAACAACTTCAGCCAGAAAAATATTCACAATAAATAAAATATAGATTTGAGCTAAATATAGTTTAAGTATTATTATTATCTCTCATATTATTATTCAAAATTAATTATACAATAGCTCTAAACAAATTTGAATTACCCATGGAAAACAATGTTTTCAGCCTACGTAAAGAATTACTTGCGAGCAGAAACAAATGTTTAAAGAAACATTTGAATGCTGACCTTAGTATTTTTTACCGAAATTTAACGATATTTCGATATGTACTGATAATTGTGTCTTGTACGTTTTTCGATTCTATATTTATTTAGGTTATAATTATAAACTCAATTCTAATAAAAATAATCATAAACGGGTTAGCATATTATATTTCTATATGTGAATTGTATAAAAATGGCGTCGGCCAAGATAAAATTATTATTACGACGACTGGCTGAAGTTCCGGCTTCCAACCCTAGCCTGGATAGGTTGGAACGATCTGCAGGGCGGGGAATGGCAGGACAGAAGTGCGCGTGACGTCGCGTCGTGTTGTAAAGACAAGGTGTGCGGTGGTAAAGGAAAAACAGTAAAGCGTAGACGACACAGGGACGTGCGGAGGATATGGTGTGTATGTTGGGGGTAAATTTATAGGCTAATTATTTAGCAGAGAACGTAGGAAACATCATATACATGTATAAATAGCGGAGGAGGAGAAGGCAGCGGTGGCGGCGGCGGCGTCAGATATTAAAGGATGACACTCGCTGCTGCAGGACGAACGGAAAGGGTCATCCGCGGGACCGGTGTTGATCTGGGAGGAGGTGAGGCGAGAGCGAAGAGCCGGTCGGTCGGCGGCTAATTACAAAAGATGGCCGGACAGCAGTTTCGTAAATCATTGAACAAAAACCCCTTACCGCCGCCACCGGTGCCGCTAGTCGTGCCCTCCCCTACGGCACGACACCCGGGGTACAATCCCTGCCACGTATACACTTTAGGCTCGACCGGTGCCAAAAAATCCCGCCATAAAATACGCCGCGTGGTTATCTTTGCAGGCGCATATTTCCCGCGCGCACGTACCTTCTCTCGCACATTATATATACAGGGTAATCGAAATCTTATGTCACAAAAATATGATGGGATATAATATGCATTATCAATGTTATCTCCGTTATTTTTCTAACACAATATGCTGATCATCCTGTATAATATATATATATATCAATAAAAAGGGAGGACCCGTCAATATTATATTATCCGTGCACGAGTGTGTGTAAGCTGGCCATGCTCGGGCCAGCTTTTAATCGTCCACGCGCATATATCTTTATGATAATTGCCCTCGTTTGGACAGCACAGGGGTACTTACGGGGGAGGGAATGAGGGAGAGAAAAAGAGCTTTCCAGAAAGGTGATATACGGTTTCATAAATATTTTTTAATCACTTTTATTAAAGTCGGTGCACTGTCGTTATGGGTCCTGGCACTGAGAGCGAGGCTTGCGAGCCTTTGTGTATGGAGAGGATAAGGGTGGTGGGGTAGGTCGTCGGTGTACATATTATACAACAGTAGTGGTAGTAACTAGCTACCAGCAGCACTACTATTATAGTATAGTGTATATATGGTGTAGCCTGCGAATGAGCCTAAACTCCTCATCCTTCTACCCAGGACAAATCGAATTTTTTTACCACAACCCTTTTAGCCACTCACAACAGGCTGCGTTCCAACTCGTTCACTACACCAACATCCCGTCGAACAGTTTTTGTTGTACATACAGAGTGATTATGATATCATGTTAAAAATTAATGAGAACTTTACATTTTTCAATGTTTTATTCACAACTTTAGCAACACAGAATTACGATCATTCTGTATACGAGTGTGTAGACGTGCGTCATTCCATGGATTTAGATTTGTTTGTAAAACCTGTACAGCAAATGTTTTATTATATCCGATTATCGTTCGTACAAAAAAAAATCAAAGATATTTAGTTAAGGAACTCGACTTATAAATTATATTAATTGATAGAAAATAATCAAAATCCGTCATTTTCTCGATTGGCAAAACATTTTAATTAGTATAAATGCATGCCAGGATTTTTAAGGGGGGGGGGGGGGGTATTTTAATTCTAAAATGTTAAAAATTAACATTAACATATTAAATATTTTATGGTGGTATAAACCACCTTGTTAAACAATTTACATTATATTATTAGCATTTGTTAATTTACATAATTCATAATAAAAAATATTAAACAAAACCATATAACAAATGGTTTCGTAGAAATGTAAACCATTTTAATTAATAATATAGTTTTGGTATAAGTACGACCAAATGGTGAGGTGGGTGTTTCAAAACTCAAAACACCCCCCTTGCACTAGTCGTTGACCTTTCAAGATGATGTGACCTAAATTTTAAACATGAATATATTCATTACATATCACTGCATGGGAAGAAGTCATAGCATTGTTGAAAAACATTTTATTATTCATACATTTCCTACATTTAAAACCATTAAGATAATTATATTTTTTTATTATTAATTTTGTTTTTATTTTGTTATTAATTATAACTATTTACTATATTAGTACTATTATTTAACAAATTAAGAAGTATTACATTAAAATAGGAAGCACGGATTATGACTATTACAATCAATTTATATAATATTAATTATTATTTTAGTAAATATTAAATAATAGTAGGTAATATTTTTTTTTCCAGTCGAAAATGTGGTAGCAACAAGTGAGCATTACTTCAGCTGATAACGAGAGTTCGCCATCCAGTATAATGAGTAATAATAATATTACCTATGAAAACGTTATACAGTAAACGCATTTCCGACAACAGCATCGACTAGGCTCTTAGCATGCCGGCTGTGGTTTTTTCTGGTAAGCATTCGTATCGAGACCCATAAAATGTATACTAGTTTTTTTTACTATAGTATATTGTTTTTTTTTACCTATTCTTGATGAATAGTGCAGTTCTTTGAATATCATGATTTCGCAACTTTTTCAAAAAATGGCTCTTTTTTTGAAAGAGGGTTGCCGACTTCTGGACTAGGGAAATATTACGGTTATATTATATTTCTTTATTTGAAAACTCGACGGTAGATCAAAAAGGATTTTCAGAATATCATTAACTATACCTACCTACACAGCCGGTGTGGATCAAAATTAATATTTAAAAACATGAATGTCAGCGCGTTTATGTAAATTGAATATTTGGTCATCCATACGTGATACCATATCATTAGGTATATGTACTAAAGGTACGTACACGCAGGTCTTTGTTGCGATCTTAAATGGACCACCCACCTATAATGGCTTATAATTGTTTATGTGACGTGTTTTGTGTGACGACGATGTTTTTCTTATCTATATTTTGCTCATAATATGCTAATAATTGCAACACGACTTATCAGTATATAAGTAAAAGTATATACAACTCGTATAGACGATTTTCATGAATATTATTATAAGCAAATTTTTTTTTATATATATCTGCATTGTCGTGTTACGATAAAATAATACCATTGTGTCTTAAAAAAAAAATTATTCTCATAATATATTATATATTATTTTCGGTCTATCAAGTACGCATTTTACGAATTTCTCCGTACATATAATAATATGACCAAATATCGCAAATTCAATATGTCGTTTCGTTTTAGTAATCTATGTTTATTAAATTATATAACAGATGTTATATTTAAATTGCACTAAAATAATATTTAAATATATATAGATTTTTTTTTACAAAAGTATAGCGAATAAATAATTGATTACTGACAAAAAATAATACTCCAAATGTTTTTATCTCGATACTTTGCGATTAGTGATGTGAGTAAGAAATTTCTATTAGGAAATTTCTTAACAAAATAAATAAATATATATATTTCTTACGTATACTATTTTGTTTTTATAAATTAGCAACACTGTTATTGTGATATCTCTAATCACGGACTTCTAATCGTATATTAGCGGGAAAATGTTAAAATATTGTTGTGTGTGATTACTGATTAGATAATTCGTTATAGTGTTATACAGCGACACAGCGTCTTAACAATAAGTATTTTAGTAATATTTAACTCTAAAAGTTTAAAATATAATTCAATCCTGTATTCTTGACTCTTGTTGAGTTATTATTATTAACTAGTCATTATTATTAAATATGGAATATTCTCATGTCTTTCTTGAAGTTGAAAAAACATTTTTTTTTTAAATTTCCCATAAATTTGTTTTATTGTTTTGAACTTTTGAATAATATTTATTATTTAAGTATAAAATAAAATAAATTGTTTTGACTAAATAAGACTAATAATAAAGAATTGAGTCTATGTCTATTTAAAAAAATATATATTGATTATTATTTATTTAAATTAAATTTACAAATACCATTTAAAAATTAGATCAAATTAGGGAATAAAATATTTGTCTCAATTAAAAGATTAATTTTAAATTCTTTAAAGCTAATTAACAAAAAAATTAGGTTTAATAAGTCAAATTAAAATTAAATTTTTAAAAAAACATATATTTTTTAAATTTCTGGAAATTTCTTCAAAATTAAATTTCTGAAATTTAACAACTCTAATATTTGTTGATCCTTTTAAATTAATTTTCTTTTCTTTTTAACATAACGAACGATATTAACAATTTAAAATACAATTATATTTGAAAACTAATATTTTTCTTGGGAATAAAATGTGTCCATTTCGTAATAATATTTAAAATATTATAAGTACCCAAATATGATAATATTATTATAACGTATTATTGTATTTCGTAACTATTTAGAATATATATTATTATTATAATATATTATCGTGTACACTGTACGTCGTATATCAACAAGCCTGTTTCTATAATTTAGATTTTAAACCAACACAACATAATTTTATATCATTATAACAGGTAAATGTTGACTATGAATCTATGATGATATTGCATTATCCGAGCGAGAACACGGTTAAATTATACATACGACGTCCGAAGGCTGAGAAGGATGTAAGATATAACCGTCGTACGGATATCGTTATAGACATTTTATATAATGTGCAGCTGATCATCCTCCGCTTCTGTCTTTCAAAGTTATTACTGTCCACATTATATTTTATGTGAAACATCATGTATAACTAACTACGAACCTTAACACTTTTTACCATTATCACGTGACGCGTTTCAGTCACCATCTGCTGCTCGATCGTAGATACAGAGTGATCTTAACCCCAAAAGTATATATATGTTCCCGTTTGACACTAAACAATATATTTGTATACGCTGTGTACATTTGTGCTTTATAGTCGTTAAGTGACGTTAAAAATGGCAATAATAGCCAGAGATTATTATATGATCGGTAGGTGTGCTAATTTTTTTAAATAATTAATAACCGATTTTATATTTAAATTGGGTTACTAACTATATAATAGTCTACCATCAGTATTATTATATAGTATAAATACTTTAATATCATATTATTATATTATAAAATACTGAAAAACATCATATTTTAAACTGGTTGCAGATTATTTTTACGATTCACACTTTAATTATTATTGTAATTATATATTATATCGAACAAAATCGACATCAATCGACATTGTTCATATATTTTGGTCGCGCGAGGGAGAAAAATCACAATGTTCCTTTACAATTTTTTGAGCACACTGTATACGACTGCACGTGTAAGTGCCCATATACGACGTGCATTCACAGGGTATATGTGCGTTATTTTTATTATATTATATACCGTCCCGTTTCTGTTAATCTCTCTTTTCGACACGTTTAAACGTCGTCGCCACCTTCGCCGTCTCTTGTAATACCTATAATATTTCGTTTCGATTTAACCGTAACTGCGGTATACGCCTATATACCTCTGATCCGGCAAACCGTTTCCATCTACCGCTCTTCTACCCACGCCGTTATCGTTGTTTTCTTATCTACACAATACGTTACGCGCGTACACGCAATTCGCTTATACATAATAACATATTATTATTATAGTATTATACGTATACAGTATACACATGACATCGTCACTTTTGCAGCAGTATTTTATATATATAAATATATCTATCATAATATTATAATGTCGACATAACGATATAGTCTCTCTTTTACATTTTCGCTATACGATATTGTATCAAAAAACTTCCGCTTTTCGAAAGTACCTTCTCCTTAAACTATATAATATATATATATATATGCTCATAGTCATAAACGACCAGTTAAGATTTAAGAATCTGACCTTAGATTAAATATATTTCGAATGCTTATATAAATTCTGAAGAAATATAAGAAATATATATATATAGTAATTCCGTCACGGCACAAACCTCCTCCGGATAAAACGCGTCCGATGAGAATATTATATTGATCGATACATTCGATTGATATCTGAGCCAAAAAAAAAAAAATCATCATTACGCGTTTATTTTTTCTCGCATCAAAAATATCAACACAGTATATACGGTCGAAATATAGAATTTATTTAGTATAGTATTCGACAAACGACACTTGACAGAGAGAGAGACAGAGAAAGAGAGACCTTGGATATGTGTCACGATCGGTATGTCTTAAAAACCATATCATTAAGCACAATACCTGTATTATATTATTACACATTATTATACAATAATGGCGGATTACATATTATTATTTATTTCTCGATAAAATATGTGCAAAAAAAATCAGTTTCAATGCCATATTCTACTCCATAACGTCGAGCTGTCAATCCTTTTCAATTGCCTATATTATTCATTAGACACGTGTACATTTTATTTTATGTATGACGTCGATACGTGTCGTTTAATTTCCGCGTTCACGCCCTGTGCCACTATTTTGGTTTTTTTTTATTATTATTTGAAACGTATATTATGATTATGCTATATTATATTATTTTCTTACCGCGAAACAATAAAAATTATCGATAGCATGTATATTATGTTCGTATTTATTATATATAATCTCCCATATATAATTACCGTAAATTGTAACATCATCGTGAAAAGTGCCGATTTTTAAACGTAGTATTTCTTTTTTTTAATTACATTTGGTTAAAGGATTATGCTAATTATAATAAAATATTTCGTATACTTATAATTAAAATAAAAAAACATTGGTTTTAACAACATTTGATGTTAGTTTTAACTATTGATTTTCTGTAAAATGTAAGTAAGTAGGTACATGATATTATATATCATGTTCATTCATTATCTTAATGTGTTTATGTTCGTAGTATCATATCGATATAAATTCAATTTAGATATAATTAATAAATGTCATCATATATAATCATATAATTTATACGTATAATATAAATGTTAATTTTTCAGGAAATTATATAATCACAATATCGATCAAACTAAGAATTTGATACATTAAAATGTTCAGTAAATAGAAATTTTTAATATATGTATTATTTTAATTAATCCTAAATTATTAATTAGAAAAAACATAATTTAAAATTCTTAATTTTCACGGAGATGTTACAATTAGTAAATTGTATAAGTATCTATCATTACACTCTGTGTACAAAATTAAAAATTAAATACTTGAAGAAAATTATTGATTGAATGTATTGAAACCTGATTTCAGATTAGTCAAGTCCGGCAAGGAGAAGCGTAAGATTCCAAAATACAATTTTATCATATATAAATGAAAAGCGATTGAAATTGTTAAAATTCGCGAAATATGCGAATTACTTTTTGAGTCGTAAATATATTGTACATAAAAATCAATAAGTTCCGTAGAGGTCGCGAAAAAAAAAATTTAAAATCCTAACCTTACCCAATACTTGTCGGGCAGACACAATCGTAAATATTACATACAATATATAGTTATAACGCATGTAACTAAAATAATAGCATATATATTTACAGAGTGATGAGAATGTCGTGTTGGAAAATTGGTGGGGATTACATACGTTTGCAACGTCATTTCCATTATTTCTTAACACGAAATGCTAATCGCCCTTAATATAAAAACAGGCATTTGTGTCATAGACTATTATTATATACCATTCCCATCCCTGATACGGTCGGTGCTTGATTAGTAAATCCGACACACATCTATACCAATGTAAACGTATATCGCATATATAGTTTTTTACCATGAGTACGGGATAGCGCCATATTGTTTGGGGCGGAGGAGAAGAAACGATCGCGACGCTACAGGAGTGGCGTGGAGATCGTCTCGGAGACGCGTATATTATTTCGAGACGAGTTGTGTGTATATTTATAATATATGATATGTATAACTCATACCTTGGTATTGGTATATAAGGTAGATATAGGTATATTACACCTGCAGCGGGACTATTATATATATCGTCATGGAATAAACGATAATATAATATATAGGTACACGTATATATATATATTATTATTATTATTAAAACGTTCGTCCGCCATGATATATCTGTCAGAATATTAAACGTATATACTCATTCTATATACAATCGTGTGTGTGTTTGTGTGTGTGAGTAATGTGAGTACCATGGCCGATATGATTGAACGGTGATATTGGCTTGTCAGCGGTAGCCAATGATTTACGTTCTATTATGTATAATACCACACGTCATCGTATATTATTATCATATATATTACTATTTACTAAGCACTCTAATATTGTTATTGTTACTATATTGTACAATAGTTTGTACCATACGCGAGAATGGATGAGGAGTCACTTAATTTTTTATCGATTTTAAGTAAATTTATCGAAATAATAATATTAAAAATATATAGTTTATAAACCAGTCGAGTAAATATATTATTCAGATTAAATTATAACTTTTTTTTTTTTTTTATATAGTATAAATAATTAATTAATCGGTTTATGTAAAATGCATTGATTAAACTTTAACATAACGTAGGGTGACCATACGTCCTGTTTTTTACAGGACTGTCTTTTATTTCACCTTTGTGTCCTGTTGTCCTGACAAAATTATTTCAGGACACCTTTTCTCCTGTTTTTTTGATCAAATTATTACTTAATATTATTTCTTATTATATATGCACATTTTAAATACACTGTTCAGTGTACCTACGTATAATACGAAAATAACAATATTTTTTTTGTTTTTAACTGTTAAACCACGTTTTGTAAATACGGTTATAAAATATAAATTAATAAAAATATTAAATTATTATTATTATTATTATTATTAATTTTGTCCTGTATTTTATTTTTTAATTATGGTTACCCTAACATAACGTCTACTCGAAGACTTTTTGAAAATAATAAACTAGCTATTAATATAATAATTATTAATTATTTTATCTTTATTTAAATTATTTAGTTTTTTTCAGTTATATAATTTTTAAACGATGTTATCAAAGTTAATTTATATACTTTTATATAAAGTTAAATATTTATATATTAATTTTAATTTTCCACAACAGTAAAACATATTTTAATAATTTTAATAGTCTGTCAATATATACGTAGGTAAATATACTTAAAAGAATATTACAAAAATTAAAGATAAAATGATAATATAATACTCGTGTATATAAATTAAATTATTGATATATTAATTTTATCTCGTCATTACAAAGCAAACAAAGATGTAATAAATATAACTACTAATTATTTTTTTCATTTTTAAAAAATAATAGATATAACTTTTTTTTTAAATTTAAATTTTAAATTCCATACCATTATAAGTAACTATTTTAACTTAAATATTTCTGGAAAAGCTTAATAATTTAACAATTTAAAAAAATTTGTTAAAGTGCCCCGACTTTATTATATATCTATTATCAACAAATGAATAATGGTGGTAAAGTAAATACATTATAGGTTAGGTTAGGTTAGTTTATGAACATAATTACATTTTTATTCCAACTAAAGCACGTTAACACTCAACCTTAGTAATATAATAATATTACTATACCTACTTAGTTTATTAATTTTACAATAATTGTTGTAAAATTAATAATATAATATAATAAATGTATTTATTTGTTTTTGAACCCTGAATAATATTATAAATACTAGACCCTGCGTATCTGTAATTTGGGATCTGTCGTCTTATATTATATTTTACATCGACGGCATAAATCGCATCGCGCCGGTAAACGCATACAATAATGATACCTGCAACGAATTCGATCGAGAGATATTATAAAATATTTATATTTTTATAAGATATATTTTAATATTGCGCGTCTTTTTTTAAAATTATAGATAAAACTAACATGTTGTAGTGACGTGGACGCGGAGAGAAATACCAGCACGAGAAATCAAAACGTCCAAAGATGCCAAATATTTGAAAACACACTTCAATGTATTGTACGTATTACTACGTATAGGTATTGTCGAAACATATTATACGGTGTAGTCAGTATGGTGTATAAAGTAATATGTATGTTTGTTACGGAAAATCGATTTTATAGTAAAAAATTAGCAGTAAGTCCTCATTCGATTTTCAAAATATGTAGCTGGAAAACCGTCTAAAAAAACATTAAATATCGGCAAACACTTTTTTTCATTATACCCGGCTAAATTATAATGTTTTAATTCTTCATTTCATATATTTAAACCAGTAAATTGTTGATCACCCTGTATGTTGGTATCTCGTCTACCGTGGGCGGTGCGTTGTATATTATAGTGGTTCTACGATGGAATGCCAACGTCCGAGGTGCCATACATAAAAGTCATTTTTCCTCTCGGATTATATAAATAACCTACTCTCGAAGGTTTTACTGTATAAATAATATTATTTACATTCTCCGATTCTCCTCGATTTCGGCAATAAACCAAGTGTGAACAACATAATAATATGTAAAGTCGAACGTTCGCGAATTCATCGATTTCTCAAGAAGACAGTAAAATCCATATTTTTTTTTTTTATTAGTTAAAATTTTTCATTTGCAAACACTGTATGTACAATAATAAATATAATATAAAATTTCTGACTTATTATAAGGTTGTCACTATAAATATTTTACTTTATAGTTTAATACAAACCATGACATTGTCAAAAATAACAAATTATAAATCGAAATATTATTATTTATTTGAGAAAATTATTTTTATAAAATTTAATAATTATAGCGATTTTACAATATTAATCTGTAAAAACATCGGAGTTTTCCTTTGTAGCACATTTAATATGACATAAAACAAAATTGTATACGATATAAGGGAAATGTATTGTTATCAGCACGGGAACAACTAAAATTAAATTCATTCTTCATTTTCTTAGTATTTAGGGGAACTTATTAGTTTAATAAGCGCAAAATAGATTTTCTATTTTTATGGGATAACAAATATACAGGTAATTTAACCTGTAAGATAATTTAAAAACGTATTATTTTGGTTCATCGATTTTCAATTGATTAACTAATTTCAAAATGTTAAAATGTATTTCACTGGTTTTCAACACAATAAACCACATAGAAATCTTAATCAAAATCGATTATTATCATGATCTTATCTATAGACGTTGTAAACGTAAGTTCTGTGAATTTAATAATCTAAAAAGTCCAAATCATGGTCTATATAGTCTATATAGTATGCGATTATAATTTAGTCTAAATCACTTTTTGCTATTCATATTTAGTGTATAATAAATCGTATTTAATAATAAATAATATGTACTTAAAAAATATAAAATATTGATATACGTAAAAAAAATTATTTTTGGGCAAAACATACCAAATATTTTTATTATTAAAATGATAAAAGAAGCATTATAAAAACGAAACGAAAAATACAGCCTCCTCAGATAGGAGCATGGTTATGGGGAGAACTGAGGGGGCTTCAGCCCTCCCGAAATATTTTTTCTCAACAGTGGTAAAGAGAGAAATTTAAATGTATAAATAGTTTTATTTACTCTTATTATAATTATTGTTATGAGATATGAATTATATTTTCTATTTTATTATGTATTTTGTATGACTTGTGATTTCCCAATTTGAAATTTTGTAACTAACAATAATTGTGAAAGATTTATAATAATAAAATTAAAATTGTATAGGTACTTAATTTATAAGCCTCGTTTTTAATAGATTGAAAATTGGGTAAGTTTTGCCAAAATTTTAAAGTTTAGTCTTAGATTAAAATTAGAAATAACTCTATTCTCAGTTCTTTTACTTAGTGCCTCAACTCCACCTGATAATTTAAATACTCCCCTGTCCTCGGAGACGTCCTAGGATGCGCAAGAAATGCAACATTATCGCCAAAGTACTTGTATAGTATACAATGTACATATTATATTCGATTCCAGAAAATTCACCTTAATACAGAGTGTAATAATATTAATATTATTATTATTATCATGACGTATCCAACTACAGTTACAACAAAGACTGCGATGAGTGTCTTCGGCAGTAGGTATATATTATAATATAAACTATATAATCGCCCTTTATACTCGCGATCTGAGAATAAACATTAATCAACAGGCGGCAAACCCGATAATTAAATATTTAGTCATTATATTATATTATTATTATTATTATTAGGTATTATTATATTTTATGGACGGTATATGCTTATATTATACGTTTTACACACGCGTGTGCCTATGGGCGCTAAAAATCGTTTTGGGCGTCGAAATGATAATTATTATGTTATTATAATCGTATATTATTTGTATGCAGTCAAAGGCGTCATACTCGTTCAAAACCCCCTTCAAAAACGATATTGTATTATATGATGCAATATGTATATTATCGTGTGTGCGACGTCTGATATAATTACGTTTTTGGAAAATTATTTATCTACCTGGGTATAGGTACAAAATACCGTACGACCATAATATATAAACATGTCTACATATTTATCCCGTAGAATCGGAGAATCAATAAATATATAATGTCTTCGTGTCTCATGCGGACTTATTAAACATAATATTCAATATAATATTATACAATTGTTATAAATTATAACGTGTCATTAATTTACTACAGAACTTCTCCCATCATTTATAACATTACTGCGTTAATTATTATTTAAACTATCATTGTAAAGACCATAATATTACCCAGGTACCAGGTATCACATATTCAGAACCAATTTTTTTTTTTTTGTTGTTGGGGTTTAAAATATTTTTAATATACGTATAAAAATTACATAATCATATTATTCTACAGTACAAAATTTACATATATGTATACAAACTTTAATTACAATAATAAAATAAACTGTAGTTGCATAATTTATTTATAGTTTGTAATACTTGTTATATTTAATGTATACATCATATACTTACTTTTCAGGGGAGGTTTGAACCCCTAAACCCCCCACTGTATACGGGCCTGGTAAGTGTACGTCATGCATTGTGAACGATTGTAAAATAATATGAAAAATATTAATTAAGATTAATAATAAACGTCTATAAGTATAATAAGTATTTCCAAGACGCGTCGGAACAGAATATATATTTTTTTTTATTTCCTGCTGAAATAATTGATAGTAATTTATTATAAATTTGATATATTTCTTTGGGTAATCGTAACTTGTACGTGATGGTTTCGGGTCGTAATAAAATTTCATAGCATAGTAGTTTTATCGTAGTTAAAATCGAATACAGTAAAAAAACTATAATGTTATACAGGTAGTGTAATAATTGTGATTATTATTTATGACACTTGTTCAAGAGGAGAGTTTTGTAATGGAAGAAAAAAATTATAAATCGCATAGATATAAGCGATACGAAATACAAAGAAAACCAACGTTAAAGAACGTTAACGCGTGTATATTATTATACGGTATAAAATATAATATTCGAATGCGTAATTATAAAAAACAAATAAATATTAGTGATTATAATATAAATGCAATTTTCATACTTCCATTTTCATAACTATTTTATATAGGTATAATATTGAAAAGTACTTATAACTAGTATTTTTTTAACATTTTAATAATAAATTAATAGTAACTTTTATATCTATATCTAAATCGTAATATAGAAAATACAGCACGATTTTGAATGATTTGTCGTGCAACATTGGCATTACTATTACTATTTGTATTTTTTTATTAAAAATACGTAATAAGTAATACGCTCGTATAAATTAGCTAACAATAGAAAAAAAAACTTAGTTTTTAAGTCATTTGATAATGTTCTTCTATAATTTTACTCTCTGTTGCCGGAGAAGTCTACCAAATTTAAAAAAAAAAATGGCACGCAAGATTACTTCAGTATATTTATTTGTTCTATTTATCTATATAAGCATATACTTTTAAAAATAAAATATTCCAAGTTTTAATTTAAGTAATGAATATTCAAAGACAACGATGTTGATATTGGAATAACCAAATTTGAATCCGACTTCTCAGACATTAAATTATTTTATTCTTATTATAAAAGTAGTTCCAAACATCTCATTTTGTTCTTTTAAAAATGTAAGGTGAAATACAATAATATTATAATGATTTATGTTTCTTAGAGATTAAAATATTACCTGCAAAATAAATATATCTACCCTTATTACACAAAACTTTAAGGCTGTAATGCTAAAACGTGTCAAAGATTCGGCCCGTCGTAAAAAAGGTTGGAGGACAGGAGTCTTAGTCTAATCTAATTATTAGCTCTATCAATTAATTGATAATGTATCTATATTTTTTTAATACATCATTTCTAGAGTAATATTATGTTTGTAAATCTCTCTTTCTGTTTTTCTTTTAGAACAGAAATAACTACGTGAACAGAAGGATGTATATGTGCTATATATGGAATTGGGCGTTATATGTCCAATAGAAGCTTCCCACATTTTGATGAAAATGAAAACTAAAAAAACAAAAAGATACAAATTATTAAAACCGAAAATTATTTTAAATAAGTATTACCAAGGATATTCTGAGCCTAAATTTATAGTGAAAACAAACAACAGTCATCTACATAACAATTCAAATATAATTAGAAAATATGCTTATCATATTATATATTAATTATTTGGACATGTAGGTACAAGTTCAATGAATACATTTTTTATATCTTGAGTTGGAAGAAATGGCTATCTGAAAAACATTTGCATATATTATACAATACATACATACAGTTACAATTGCATAAAACTAAAATGAAAATGAACACTAGAAAACATCGTTTTAAGACTTGTAATGGAAAAAATTGTTTAATGAATTTAAATCAATATAAACACTTTATAAGTCCTCTCCTACCACGCCTTACACTACAGTGATCGGCACCATAGTCCTACATTTTCATAGGATATCGATTTCCTATCTCTCGTCCATTCGCACCAGCTATCTTATATCACTCGCTGTTTCATTTATCTACTACTACTACTCTTTCGGTCTTTCTTGTCATCTCTTTCCTTTTATATTAATTTCCATAACAGTTCTCACTACATCTTAATCATCTGTCTTCATAACATATGTCTAAAACTCTAAACCATTACGCATTTATTAACTCAACTCCTATACACTTCCTCTTAGGTATTCATTTATTAAACTATCTTCTCTAGTCACTTCACACATTATCATCAATAAACACTATACCTAAATATAATGTGTATAATATAAAATAATACAAACATAAATATGTTCTAAGTACTGAACATAGCGTTTCAACCCTCGTTTATTTATACAAACTCAGAATAAAATTGTTAAGTTGTCGTAAAAAATAAAACAAGCCGATACTTTATTGATAAAAATGTAATTGAAAATTATTCGCATAAGAGTAATGGCGGCCGAACAAACCTAAAATATCGATTATGATCGATAGATTATTGTCATATGATATATATAGTATACTTCCACAAAGATCGACCGATTGAAAACCAATGATATATTATTATTATGTCGTAAATATGTGGATTCGGCTCCCGTACGGGTCGCTAAATAATATCCGCATACGCCCATAACTATTGAGTATTGACTCACGATCGTTTGATTTGTATGTATACATTATACGGCCAACGGGTCCGGACCGATAAAGCTCCTCCGAGTAAAGGGTAAGTATTATAATAAGTATATTGCACGGCCGAATCGTGTATAGTTAAGAAGAAAATGTACCTTCTATTTATTATATAATAATATATTATAGGTATATACTATATAGGTACTATTATACGCACACGTTGTTCGACGACACACTGGGTTCGATATTATACAGAATGATCAAAATATTGTAGGGCGACATTCCAAAACCCAAAATGACAGTTTTTTACTATTAAATCAATTATCAAACTATGATTCTCACTATTTTTCCACATACTACTATAACTTATTTAATTATTTTTTAATATAACGACAATATGCTGTACTTTTTAAAATGTCACCCCACAATTACTTTATGTCACAAAAACTATTATTAGGTATTAAATCGTATGACATTATACAATTTAAAATTTAAATTAATACAATATAACATCTATAACCGACCCAGTATAACCTAACTTTTGCCTTAGCATAATACAATATCGGTAGTTATAACATTTCGCGTCTCAGCAGACTTTACGTATTTATATACGATTATACGGATAATATTATAGACTAAGAGTCAAATAATATATAACAAATCGTCATAATTATTTTAAAAACTTAAAAATTCGTTAAAAACTAAAAAGTAGGTAAGTTGGTATATTTTACACAAGTTTATGTAATTAATAACATTGATTAATTATACAAATATAATATATTATACAATTATTAATTATATTCAATAATTAATCAATGATAATAATATTATTTAACTCTAAAAGTCTGCAGGTTGTAAATTATTTTCGGTGCCGGTTCGCAGAATAAAAATTTAGTAAAAGAATTAAACCACATATTATATCGAAAATATATTTAGCTTTTGCCGAAAAAAAATGCTTAATAATTATTTTATTACATATATAGTATAATAACTAATAAGATATTCTTTTTTTGCGTGAAAAACATATATTTCTTATGTAGGTAACTTAATATTATAGAAAAAAATACGCAAGACTTTTGTTATTTTATTATTAATAACACAACGACGACATGGCAGGGTCGCGAGACGCGACGTTTCGAGGGCGAAAAGATGTAGTTTCACCTCCGTCTATATATGTGTATACAGGGTGATTATATTATTATCGTTTACTACAGTAATTATCTTTTAATTATATAATTTTAACTAATTAACTATTATAAATTTATAATAATATCTGCATTAGCTATAACTGAACTGTACATAAACACATCAATCGATATAGTTTTTAAGCAACCACATGAAAAATTCATGGGTTAGATAATATAATAATAATAATAATAATAACGTGCAATCACTCTGTATATCATATGTTATAATATATATTATATACGAGTCTAGTCCATTGTTTTATTTTTTATTATTATTATTTATTTATTCGCCGAGCGCGGTTTAGCTGAACGCGAAATTATATTTACATATACAGAACATTAAAACGTCCCTAAGTAGACGATAGGGAAATGTCGTATTATGAGCAAAAACGTTACACGTATAATAATATATAAATGCGCATATCACGATAGCCGTGGTGGGGATAGGGGAAGGTCGGAGAGACGTGATATTTATGAGTCCGACACGCGGTAAAACGTATATAGAAGCACATACGCATATATACATTTACGTAGTTGTTCGGTGTACGTACTTCCTTTCTTTTATTTTCGAAAGATATACTGCGACTTTGTTTAAAAAAAAAAATAAAAATATACAACCACAAGGGGTACGGACGGACGGACGTGTGTGTATGTATGTGTGTGTCTGAATAAATGTTAAAATAATAATAATAAAAAAAAAAAAGAATTATATATTAAATATATGTTTCTCCCTCGAAAATGAAAATTTAGAGACTCTAGACGAGCCGCCACCATTGCACTAATATAATATAATATATTATGCGATTGTGTATGTGTGTGTATTACGGATATAATGTTCGATAAAATTATTTTCATTTTTGTTCTACAACATTGTAGTAAATAACATAAAAATATTATATAAAGTCTTCTAGTCTTAAGTTTCATTAAGCATACAAAGTAGATTAATTATTATATCTTCATTGCATAGTCCTCATACTATACGTCCATGCGATCGTTCCAATTTCAATATTAGTAAATCAATTGTCATTACTCATTAGATGTTATTGTAATAATTAACACAAAATTTTCTTTAAAAACATGTAGATACTGTTTTAAACCACGAATTCTAAAAATGTATATATATATATATATATATATATATACATATTACATACACGATTCAATTGATTTGGGAATCTATTAGCGATTATTTATATTTAATTTTAATATGATTACTTCATATCGGTTTTTCGATAGAAAAATAAATTACATATGACATTAAACAATTTGGTTAAATCGAACATTTAAAAATAATTAGCTAAAGATAACGAAATCTCGTGCAATCCATACAGGGGGATTTTAACGCATCGATTTCAACTACTTAGATGTGGATTAAAAAATTAACTATCGAAGATGCGTTGTAAACCTAACGGATTTGTCCGGATGAATCCGAGTGACGTTCTAGAGTTTATAGACTCTAGGCCATTAATGTCATTGAAAAATAGCTACTAATACATTATACGAATATGGAAACATGATGAGAGTCGAGTAAGTTTTTCTCCTAATTTATTGTCTATATTTTTCATCTATTTTGCTGTAACAGCAGCAGATACTATTCGAGCGATCGCGAGAACAGTAATAAATATAATAATAATAATAATAATAAATCACAAATAATATCACACAACGCTAACGCCCGATCTCATCGTATACTTACGCGATCTCTGACCTCTCCGGTTCGTTCGCACACAAGTCCCTCTGCCCGACACGATGTGTGTACTTATTATATATAAATTTATTATTGTTATTATTATAATCTACAGGGTCCCCTAGGTGCATGCATATACATACGACCAAAGGGTTCGTTACGACATTAATGTTCTTTTAAATAATACCCCCGCACATATGTAGATATATATTATTATATGACGTTACCGCCACCGCGGTAGGTGCGTAATAATAATATATAAACCGTATTAGTCGTGTGGTTTCGCTCAAGTTGATCCATTTTATATTATTTATGTGCCTAAACTATGATAATAATATATGTTTCTCTTATTATTATTATTATTCATTCTTTCTGCCTACTCGAGCAGCGATAACATTTCTCTCCATTGTTGCCCGGGCCCGTCGCACTGACAAGAAACCGGTAACGGCGTTTGATTTATTAAAATAATTTTACGACTATACTCGCCGTTTTTTCGATGGTTGCTAAATTCTTGATTCTTTTTCTTTTCACATCTCTCGCTCGGTCGTGGTACCCGCGAGAGGGTGAGAACTCTAGAGGGAGCGAAGATCATAAATTCTGTTTTTACTACATGAAACCCCGGAGACGAATAGCCGTCCGGTTTTATTTCGTTTCGTGTTTTTATTTTATTTTATTTTTTCACCTTGTTTTAGCGTCTCTCTCGCGGTAACGAAACGGCTTGCACACATTATCATTATTATACATGCACGTAGTACATTCATATGCATCATATCAAAATCACTCGGAGTCATATAAAATTGTGAAACGGTACACTTTAATTATATAACACTGAATTAATAAAACACTAACAATACTAAAATCATGTGCTCTTTTAAAATAACTTGAAGTACTCAACAAGTTTTTCACTCCTAAAAAGTGAAAACGTTGCAATATGATTTAATTAAACACATAATTTAGTTTTGAAATCGTAGTACTTTTATATTTATAAAATGGAAATTGTATTTCTACGACTTAATTTAAGTTTTATTTTTTTTAGAAATTTACTTTAAATCGTATGGAGTTAAAAAAAATATCAACAATTTTTCACACAATTAGTTCAAACGTGTTCACTAATTAATGTATCAGGTTAATTATTAAACATCTGATTAACATTTAAAAATTATTTATAACGAATTTAGATTAGATCGCGGGTAAAGACGATCACGCACAGATACACATCCGCGATAAAGATCATTATGCGAATATAAATGAGGGAGGAATCGGATTAAAACGTCCTAGCGTGTATTTCTTTGAAAAATTGAAATATTGATTTTCTCAATAATTTTTTATAAACATCATATAGTAAACGATCGTTAGAATTAAGTTTATTTTATTACGCGATCAATCATTCTAACTATATTTTATAAACTAGATAGGTACCCATCATCCGCTAAACGCGTATTATTAAAATCTTTACCCAAATAACAGGGATACGATAACAATGATGCGTAATTTGTACGCCCATTCATAATTTAACGTTTATTTATCATTATTGTTATTTTGAATTATATACACGGATATAAATCGAGTTATTTTGTATTTGTCGGCGTAACCTTTACAACGACGACCGGTTATAAAATAATATAATTCGACGACCGAATTCTCACATACGTCTGGATAAACGTACGTAAATGTATGATATTATACAGCGTTTAAACACGAACTACGCAGAACGTTTTTACATTGTAATGTGTACGTTATTGTTATTGTTCGCATGAGTGTCGAGTGTTCGTTTCGGAATCGCGAGTGCATTTTATATAGATTTGTAGCGACACATGTTATTGACGTCGAGAGTTTTGCCGCGGACGAGTGTACGCGGGACACGACCGCGAACGGTTTAAGTTTCGCTCCAAGGATCTACGGGATCGACGATAAGCGGGTTTTAAGTGAGGGTTCCCCCCGGGGGAAAATGCGTCTCGCCGCGAGTTCACTGTCGACTTTTGACCACGTTACTATTACCGAAATACATTCCGTCACGGACAGAGGAAACGCACCGCTTTTTATTGTTATAAACGCCAGTATATTATTTTCATGACGTGATCCATCGTGCGACCTCGACGAGTTTTTGCGGTTGTCGTCGTCGATCGCAGTCGGTCAAAAAAATAATGTACGAAATATTTTAATATTATTTTGGCGACAACGGTGTGATGACATAGGTATACCCACCAACAATAAATCACAATGCGCATTATAATATGCACCCGAACCGATATTTTTCGTCGTAGATTAGAACGCGACAACGAAATGTATTAAATCAGTGATGTGGAATTGTGCACGGATAAAAATATTTGGTTAAAATAACAATTTTTGAAGTTATTTCATCTTACAATTCTAGTTGCGTATTAGTTGAATTTTTAGTATAATAAAACGATATAGTAAAATCAACTAAAAATCGATAACTGCTATTTTAAAAGTAATAACTAAGAATGTGAAGTATTACTTATAAACATATTGGTAATTTAACCGAAATCATTTAGTAAATATCTATTTTCGTGTATGATTGTAATTTTCTTTTCAAATTGAAGTCGTTCGAATGACATTATATATTATCATTATTTATCTCCTACAATATTTTAGCTACAGTAATTATTCGAGTTTTAATAAAAAATTAATTAAAAAAATATCCGGTCATTAATCTCGTAGAAAAACATCAGAAATTAAAATATGTTGCTGTACCTATATAAAACTAAAGTAAATAATTACTATTTAGTATTTAAGTTAAATTTGTTTGCTATTTAACAAAATAATTTATTAGCTCGGAATGGTTAGTTGGAATAATTATTGTGTTCTTATAATCACACATACACACACACACAAGTGTTATTGATATCAAAATGTCAACACTGAATAATTATTATTTACTTAACGGAAATATATTTTTTATATTATAGATATTTTAGAATGATTTATTATTTTGAATTTTTTCAGAATTTACATTTTTACCCAGAAAATGTCCGTGTATATTTGATCTTTAACCGTATAAAATACCGTATACAATAAAGTACACGTCAAACTCGTGACACCGTCTCACGACTTTTCGGTGAACTCTGTTAACCATATACCATGACTGAATTTTATAATATACTCGTATATGTATTCAAATTTTATCTGAGCTGAGTGATTTTTCGTTTTTACATTTTTTGTCGTTACTCCTTACATGACGTTTTAGTGACGTTTCCATTTCGATCGCATTGTGTCTTTTAAGTGGATATATATATATATATATAGAGGTACATTATTACAAATAACAACACGAACTATAATATAAGGCGAATAATACAATTATGATTTTCATGTTTGACTGTTTTGTCCCGGCAATAGTATTTAATATGACAAACATCGAAAATAAGATTTCCTTTAAGAAGTATAATATTTTACCAACATTAAAGGAAATGTATCGAAAGAAACGCGTTTTCAAACCGGAATTTCATCAAGTGATTCAAAAATTGTAAATTAAATAACCGTGTTTCCAGTTCAGCGAAAAATAAAATCGAACAAAAAAAAACTGTTTAATAGGTACGACAATAAGTTTCCCGTAATTAATTTATTGTAATAATTTCTAATAATGATTTTTTATTCTAATATAGATAATGCTCTTGCATTTAACAATTAAACGACCTCCAATCATTTGAAAGTCAATATATTACATGATGTACGTCAGGGGTTACATATATATATAGGTATATTTATTTATTTTATTATACAAATAAACAAAAAACAATTTGTTTATTTTATTTATATAATAATATTTAAAAAGGATCGGGAAAAACAATGAACATGTTATTTTAGGCATAGACGGAAATCCACCGAAATTTTTGGGGGGGCTAATAAACAACAAATAAATAATATAACAATAGCTAAGTGAGTTCTTTAATGCTCATAAGATATATATTTAGCCCCCTCAAGCCCCCTCCCCCCCGATTTCCGCCTATAATTTTAGGGCACTATTCGACAAAAAATAATATAAATAAATATATATTTACTGATGGTATATCGGTATAATGTACCTAAAATAATATCGCCAGATCAATAACGACCGTGGTATATTTATGCAAATCGCCGGCGAAATATTATCGATGACGATACAACACAATGGAAAGGCAATAATATATAATAATAATATAATTATTATTATTATATACACGTCACATATCATACAGGAAACTGAACGGAATCCGCGTCGAGCGCAAAAGAGCGAATCGCCGACATGAAATGCGTTCGCGCGGACGTGACATTATCCATCGGCGGATATAGGTTATTGTGTAGAAGATGAAAATTTATTTCGCGGTAACCGTCAACTTATATTATTAGTTTAACCTTCGTTGTCTGATCGTGCAAATCAACTTTGGTTCCAATACGACTGGTCGACCGCAGAAATCGTTGAAACGCGTCAATTATTTGTGCAGGCGATGGAACAATTTTAATTATAATCATCGTTTTGACGTTATTTGTTTCCACTAAAATAGTTAGACATAAAAATAGGTATACAATATTGATAAAATTGATAATATCGATACTTTTCAAGTAAAACATTCGAGTCTTAAAATTTTATTTTTTAAATGTACTTTGTATATTAAATTTGTATCCATTATTTATTGTTTGTTTTATTAATATTGTAAAATTGTATAATACAAAATAAAAGTGAATCTCTTTGAATGTCTAAGTCCGCCTTATGTATTTGGAAAACCTGAATATTGTATCATAATTTAGCTACGTACCTATATACTATTCATAATGTACCTACTAACGATAGTGTTCTATATAAATATAAGGAATAAAAATAATTATGCATACAAGTATAAGTTTAATCGTTTTTTCAGAATGGTCGTGGAATTATATAAAAAACTTTAATTCATACTTATCATGTTGGAGGTTCTATAATAAAGGTGAATTCATGACTCTGTATAAATGGTTTAATATGGTTCTGCACGAGTGGTTAAGTCAGGTTACGCGATGAAGCAATTATAATTTAAAGGCTCAAACATTATTCAAATGCCAAACTAGAAGATTTCTACTGATTTTTCAGTCCGATCTTGGAACACTCTATTTTAGATCAAAATATATAAGTAGACCTGTACTCCGCAATTCACCAAAATCTACAGTCCGCAGATCAACTTGATAATTTTCAAATGTTTAAGTATTAAAAAAAGTATGTTTTTATAATTGATATTATATTAGATTTCAAATATAAATAACGCGTTACATATTACAATATTATATTATACCATGTTTATAGTACCACTCGGCCTTCGGTTTGACATTGAGCTATAGGTTCTCATTTACATATTATACGTTACTCGAATGTCGGTGACTAAACCGCGACCTGCTATATATATATAATATATAGGTACGTAAATATATATAGGTAGTTTGTGTGTAACACTATTACGCAAAATTATTATTCGCCGCTGCTGAGTGAGTTTATACGCATCGAAAACATCAAACACTGTTGATTTATATTACGTTAATATTGACGTTGGCGGTTTCAAAGTGCGCAAACACAATCATAATAATATTTATAATCTTATATTATACGTATAAATTCTGGTATATCCAACACGGTACATATCTAATCTTACGATTAGATACGCGAGAAAATCAAACGGTAAGAAATTGTATTTTAATACGAGTCGTGCATATGAAAACGAGCTAAGCGCGATTAAAAATCATAAAAATCGCCGAGTTATTTGTTTCGATATGAAAAATGAGTTACGGCAAGACTTTGCATCTCAATTATCGGATATCATTTAATGAAATCATTTTTGTAACGTGCCGCGGAAATTAACACGACCTCGAATTCAAGGAAACATAAATATCATAATAATATAGTATACTAATGTAGAAATGCGACGAGATCATACAAGCATGTATCTACTAAGGTATTTAATAGATGAACCTGGTAATTAAGAACTGGTCTGGAGTTGAATAGTTTTTAACTACAACAAATCATTTTAATATTTCAATTTACATTTGTAATAACAAACTCCAAAAACACAACGCCCCTAGCACGTTGAAAACACGCGGATTGTGTATTGAAATAATAAAATGTCGTTTCGGAAATTGCCTAAAATTTAAATCATAATTTCATCTCTATTAAATATTATAGTGTTTCGAGATTTTCATTCGTCCTGTCATAACCATAATCCGACTATCGATAGCTGGATATTTCGACATAATATACAATAAAATACCGCGTTGTTAGTTTAATTTTCATGAACGACCCGAACCGCCAAAAACCCGAAAACAGTTTTCGAGCTCAATGAAAATCATGTATATTATTATTATTTTAACGTCATTTTATTTCGGTGTCATAACTATAATACGAAAAACGTAATTTTAATTTATCTGCAGTAAAATCGAAAAAGATTTACTACTCACGAAATATACTATAGACTATATAGTTTGGACGACGTATGATGGTTAGAGACGACAATATATTATTATACGAAAATTAGACGCAACGTGCGAATTTTGGCACCGATTTTCGGGTCGGTTCAGCAATCGCGTATATTATTATTATTGTTATAAAAGAAGATATATATTATATTATTGTAAAGACTTTTCGCGTGAAATCAGTGTGACGTATCAGTTGGTCAGCGAAAGGATATGCGAGAGAAAGAGAGAAAAAAAAAGGGGGAAATAAAGGAGTATAATATAGGTATGATGTATATACGTATTACAATAATATTATTATTGTATACATAAAAATGAACGAATAAAAAGGGTCAGGCTTCGGTCCAAGAAACGTTCATGCGGATTATAATGCGTGTGTGCGCTAAAAGCTAAAAAGTCTACAGAACGCTCGTGGAGTAAATCATGAATAATCAGTAAATCTTATTAGGTCGCGGTAGCGGCGGGGTCGTGTGTGCGCGTTCCTCGGGGGTCCGCCGCGCGCGTTTGTAGCCGCTGCTGCTGCTGCTGCTGCAGTAGTGTCCGCTATTGTTGTATTCAACCGTTTTCGGGATGTTCACGATTTATGGACGCAGATAACGGGTCCAAAACAGAATCCTTACATTACATCATTATGATAAATGTCGTTTTCCAGGGTACGCGTTATATGTATATATTATACGTTTAATACAATATTCCGCCTTTCCCTAATTAAAAACTACCGACGCCGCCGTTAACTTTATACCGTCCGTCCCGCGTCCGTCGCCGTACTCGCATGTATCCTCACCGATCCACGTCCTCGTCCTGCAGCCCCTCGTTGTTGCTGTTGTTATTATTATTATTATTATTATTATATGCTCCTCTCTGATATAATTTGTGCGCGTGCACGCGTGTTAGGAATGCGCTTTTCACTTTTATATATATACGTGTGTGTAGTTATATTTTAACCTGAGTAAGCCGTT
>CM023359.1:42666728-42677617 GCA_013282895.1 Eriosoma lanigerum | reverse complement strand
TATATATATACCTCCGTAATATGACGTTGGATTTAATTAGACCGTACGCATATTATATTATAATGTTTAGAAGCGTTTGTATATGTATTTCATTTCGGTTTTGGGTATTATATATATATATTTTTTTTATTTTAGGGTTGAACGCGCGAAAAGGAAAAATTTAATAAAAAAAAAATAACCCAGAGAACAATAAAAACTTATACTTTCTCCCGGCCCGACCCTCTTGTGCAGTTATAATGATACGTATAATATACATTATACACACGAACACTTACGCGTCGGAAAACCCGAGATTTATGATTGCCATATCAGCGTGCCCGCGCGCGCGGCAGATGGAAGGAGCTGCCGCGCGCGTCGCTCGTCGCGGCCCAGAACTTCCGAAAATATACATCCGGCAAACGCTAACACGAAAACACGGGGGATACGTGCCGTTTCGGGGTGGATGTGTCGGCCGCGATAAACTCACGGCGAGTGGATCGCGTCCATAAATAAACTCGCAGAAAACAACTCGCATAAATCATTGGAATACCGAATTTTACGCGACGCGCGTCCTCCGCGAGAGTGAATTATAATCGTGTGATTGACAAACGGTCTGAATATTAAATGGCGCGAGCACGGGCATTAGCCGCGATATCGCGAAATCAATACGGCGGCAACATTACACTATAAATTATTAATATAATACGAGATAAAAATTTTATTGCTTTTCTGCTGTATCGCGATAAAGACATTATAATGTTGTGTTCGTATAACATTTTAGCGTCACGGCTAGGTATGATAAAAAACATTTTGATAAACACATTGTTTGTATACGAACGAAAACGTTTTGTATATGGATTCGGATCTGTTCAAAATTGACTTTTTATCCGTCGTCAGTCATTGATGTTTATCTCACGTGTGCGTTTGAATTCAATATAGTGTGTTATCACGTCAACAATAAATAGAACCTTTTTGTTCTACTTCTAAAGCAACGAATTTTCTAAAATTATCCATTAAATGTATATTATTATTGTATATTGTATATTGTTTATTAAAGTCTATTGAAGTACATAATATATGATATTATATTTTCAAATATTGATTAACATTTCTACGCGATAATAGCACAAGTTATATTATGTTTATACACAACGTTTTTGTCATAATTTAGAAACTAATTATTAACAATCTATTGCTTATATTAATTATTAAGTTTCGTCTATAGTTGATTTTCTTTCGATTTGCTGTTGTTGTATACATCAATGTTCCACGTTCAGATATGTTTCAATAACTTCTTGGTGTTTTTCGATATAGTGACTTATAGTACAGATTCTTCAGCGTATGATATTTCCACTCCGTCGGCGGTTTTGTTCACGGCAAAACATCGTAAAATCCAGAAGCACGTTAAACCGTAATGACGGTGAAGATGACTTTTAAGTATCGTTTTCGCATATACGGTTAAATCACTCTAAGCGTGCACATACATCATTGTCGTAGAAAAGGCCATCGGAGAACGTTCGTACATACACCATGTATATTATAGGTCTCAATACGATATTACGTTGGTAAAAAAAAAATTAAAAAAACAGAAATATTCCGTTTACTCGAACACGTCGAAGAATTCCGATATTTTCTCATTTAAAATAATTTCGTAAGGTTAACGTGGTACCATAAAACGGGTAATTTTTCCCTCGTTGTTCTGCCAGCTCAAAAAAAAAAGTCTCCTTCATCGATTTGTTTATTGGCTTTTAAAAGATCGCTCGAAGGTTAGGTTAGGTTAAAAATCACAATACTCATATGCTTCTTTCATTTGTTTTATATTAAAATACACCCAGTTTTTGCTAATACTAAAGAAATTCAAGGTTATATTCATTGGCAATATGTACATATCGTATCGATCGTATTATTTACGTGACCGCGTGCGAGAGTTCCTACTCAATTACACAAAAAATAATTTGTTCGAAAACGTTTGAGATCAAAAAATAAACACTTCAATATTATCGTATACATAAAAATAACATGTACATTCACTCACCATCCTGTCCTACTAAGCAGTACGTGTTATTATTGTATTTGTGTTTTCTCGACGAAAATGGCACATGGATTATTTGTATACCAAAAAAAAAAAAAACCTCGGTATAATAGACACAATCGTCGTAATAACAATGTAATAAACGGAATAAACGTCTAATATTGTTTTGGCCGGCCAATGAACGAATCACGTATATTGATCCGAACACATTCTGTCGTCTAGACGAATATTTCAAACTCTCGTCTGAATGCGTATCGCAATATTGCAGTCGACCGTTACTCGGCTTTTTTCCTTTTTTTTTTAACGTTCAATCATCAGCAATGGCGATGTACAGTGCCATTGTCGTTTCAGGAGATTGACGTCGTTTAAACTTTAAATAAAAACGGCGTATCGAAAGAAAAATAAACGGCGAAAAGTCATACGATATTTCGACAATTAAATCTGGTAGAAGCTCAATATAAATACGAAACAGATGACGATATTAAATAAGAAAAACGACACGTTTTATTCCAAAATTTTCTCGGTGTATAAAATACACGTTGTCGAGTGTAATGGCGGAAAAAATAAGTGTATTGGAAAAACACATTATACCCTGCATAGATAACTTCTAATAATTGTTTTACTCTCTCAGATTTTGGTTTGCTGGATTGCATCCTCTGTATCGTTTGATTTTCTCTGGAAAAGACAATTTTCCAATATTTATCACGATCATGACTGTTGTGTCGTTTATCTCTGATTACGTTTTTTCCCCCGTATTAACAATTTCAATTGAAAAAAGATTTTACAAATATATGTTTATAATAATAATACAACATAATCGTATTGACCTACAAAAGAAAATCATGTAAATTTAGTATTATCCCGACTGCAAAATGATCGGATTCTAATAATATAGTTACACAAACAATGTTCGCGGTTAGTCATATACACGTGTATACTTATTGTACACTCGCGTGCGGATAATATTATTATTATTGTGTCGAGTGAAAATTGCACGCTCTTGACATTCATTAATCGTACAACAAACAGCACACGGTGTCTCAAGAAGAGGGTAGTTTGTTTTTCGTTCACTATTAGGTATATACGTTAGACCGCAGTTACCAGAGAAACTAATATATTATTATCATTCGAATATCCTTCGATTATCCCTATAGGGGGTTAGATTTTATTTGAATATTAATATTATATTTTATCAACTATTGATAAAATGATGTTTGTGTACATTATTTGAATCAGACGATTTTGTAGTCGTGATAATACTACATTTACAATACTTGTCTACAATATAGATATTAAATCAGAACATCATAATATATCATAATTTATATGTATTTATTTTTTTGAAAAAAAAAAAAATAAAGATAATGTTGAATTATGTCTGTAGCATGCTAGTTTATAATTATCATCACCTATATATTATGTAAATTAATATTACACTCGAATAGATTTATTCAAATTTTGCTCCCATAGCGTTATAATTTATATATTTACGTAAAACATTTGTGGGCTAGTAGAGATCAAGTCTATTATTTCAATAATATTATTGTTCTTTAAAACACATTATTAAAATAATTAAATATATCAAATAACTGTTTAAATTAATATCAATTAATTAGAATATGAACAAAATTATTGTAATTAAATTGAATAAAATGTTGTATGTAAGTAATATATCTGTTTTTTTCTACAATTTTAGAAAATTCTTAAAAAATATTTTGTTATTAAAAAATTAACTTAATAATTTGTTAAACAAATATGGCATTTAATCGTTTATAATTAATTTGTATAAATACACTTTTTTCATTCCATAATTAAACCAGAAAATAATTTAATATTAATGTTTTCAAAACATTTTTTTCCTAACCAATTGTATGGAACCAATTTTAATTTTCGATTATAAAGAACTTTCAAGGGGTTTTAAATTGAAATTCAATTGATACCTATGTAAATTTTTAATGAAAAACATTTTTTTGTTATCGCACAATTTTAATTTTAATTTTAGACAGGTCGTTATAAATTTAAATCAACACAAATATATTACGCTCAACTATATAGCTAGGTAGTTTATAAATAAAGTTAAAATCGACGATATTATCTTTTGTACTTAGTGTTTGTGGTAGGTTAGGTTGGGTTAAGACAAAATATTATGTAATAATATGTTTTTTTCCTATCGATTATCGCAACGTATACAACAATATAACAACAACGTGCTGTCACTTAATTATTATGTATATATTATATATTTAATTTCCGGCGCGACATCGGGAATTATCACGTAATTATTATTATAATAATATTATAATGACGGCAAATTTGCGACCCTCTTGTCCAACGGTGTTTGCGGGTCGGGTTACCGCGGTTTAGTATAATAATAACGAGACGCGCGCGCTCGTTGACTAATGACGTGCCCCGCAGACAGAAAGCCGCGCGCGCTACCGCAGTTTACCACTCATCAGTCATTTAATCAACTACGTCGTCCCCGGTCTGTCGCCCACACCCTCGACTGTTTGTTGTACGAGTGTTTACACAAGTACACTCCGATGCAAAGTAACTCCCAACTATATTATTATGCGAGTACAATGATAAAACGCGCATAAGTACAGTAAAACATCTATGTGAAATGAATGTGTATAGACCGGAGGAGATGCGGATAGATTGAATAGAATTTGATACGAAGATAGCATGGTATGAATGGACAAGTGGTTGGAGATCGACATCTATGGACGTCTAGGATATGGTGGCGGTGGCCGAACCTACCAGTGGCGTATTTACGTGATAGGGAGATTTCTTGACCTTTTATTTTTAATGTTTTTCGAAAACTTAGCGATATTGCAAATCATTAACGTGCGTTGTTGACGATGATGAATGAATAAAACTACCCTTGAAATGTTTCCATAACGAAATTTTAAATACACCACTAAACTCTATATCTAATTAGTAGTGTTAATCTGGCCACACACTGAAATAGTAAAACTGTTTAAAAGTTTGTGTAATTTGACTCCAAGTTGACTTAGTCATAAGAAAATAATACATGGCTCATATAAAAAAAATTGTTTTGACTTTATTTTTGAAAATAGAAGAGAATAATGAATCCAGCAGAATCTGGGTTCATCCCTTAAGTAAGTTTATCCTTTACGGATATTAATTGTAGAACAATACATCGCGACTCTGTGAATAAATGATCCAAACAGTTTTTTCCTTTTCTGATAATACCTCAACATCAAGTATATTAACTTATGAACCATAAAGGATACCTTTATTGATCATACTGTATTATTATTATTATTATTATTATAAATTGTACTTATATATATTGTTTGATTTCGATCCTAAAATAGCCTTCGATACACTTTAATTATGATGATAAAATTATTAGTATTTTAGGAGTTCGATGATACCTGTACCAAAATATGAGATTTAAGATAACGAAACTATATTTGAAATAAACAGGTTTCGTCGATTTTTATCGGTAAAACCAAAAAATTTACTATTAGGTTTTCGACAACCGCGTGTAAATATTATGTTAACCGCACTGGAATTTGCAGACATATTTAAATAATGTCCAAATCATTTATCATATTATTATTATGATGGCCAAAATCAAATTTGTACATATATATCTACAAAACCTCTTGATAGTTTTGCTTAACTATGCAAGGTGTGCCAGATCTAATTATTAATTGTAATATCTCCACGAAAAATTAAAATTTTTAAATTATATATTTTTTTTAAATTATTAAGTATTGACAACAGACTATGATAATATTAACCTTATAACTGTTTTTAAAAAAAAGACGTCACATAAAAACAAAACTTTTTTTTAAACTATGCAGCAGAACAATATGCAGCTACCCGAATACCTATGTCTTTAGTTATGTTCCTTTCGCGGTAAATCGAAAATATACTATGTCTGTGACTTGTAACAATAAACTATTTATGTGCCATGGAAATCGCTATAACATTGCAAAAACTAAAAATAGTACTATATTCCTATAGGCTTTGGTTAGCCATTATATAAGGTCGAATATCGCATTTCTTCCGGTTGATCGAATCTGCGCCACCGCATCATAAGGTCGAAATACACAATAATAATAATAATAATATTATATTATATTATTATGTCCGCACGCTTACGGTTTTCATAAAATATGTTTCTGTAATAATATATTATTGTGCGCGCATACATCATATTGTTATTATTATTATTATTATTGACATTTCCTTTATATCGCGCATTGTGCATTTTATTATTATTACTTATATTATTTTTTTATGCTGAGAAACTGATTAAAACGTCGGTCGTGGTACAATCTCGTCTGACAGTTCAGTTGTGTTGTAGAAGCAGTAGTCGTACTACAGTACTATAGGTATAATAATATATTCAATATGAAAACGTGATTAATTTTCTTTTTGAGATTAACGACGACGATAATAATTCTTCCACGATCAACCTCGCGCGGGTTAGTGTTCTTTTATAATATTATATTATTACGAGTATTAATATGACCATTTCGTAATATGCGAGCCAGAACGCAACATAGCGCTGTTATAAAAGGTATATACCTATATTATGGTGTATCGTGTATAACCGTATTGGTAATTAATTTAATATTTATAAACAATATACCTAATAATTTCTCGTTATCCGTTTTAGAATATACCTACGTATAATAACAGTGTGAGATTTAAAATTATTGCAATATCATCATCCGTCGTTTCGAAATCTCAGCGATTGCATATATTTATATATATTTTTTTTCACCTACACTATAGAAACATCAACGCACTACGCTTAATAATAAAATATTGACTATAAGTTATCATAACGTCGTCAATCGTAAAAACGAGGTTTTATCGCGGAAATATGCGGCTCACAATATTTGCATTCAGATGACGTACTTACAGTTGAGTATAATACGAAAAAGTCAATATTCAAATCGATTTTTTTATAGATTGAAAAGAAATACTTTAATATTTAAAGTTACGGTAATTATCCACGAAACTGCAATAGTAAAGGTATAACTGCGAATGGCTATATATATATTATAATATGGTTTATACAGACGTTAAATACAGTGCCTGTGCGCAACGTGTTTAATTTGTCGGAAGAATTTGTCTGACAGTGTTTATATATCACTCCGTAAGCTTTTAAAACAGGATTAATCAGACGAATGTATAAAATGTTTCTTTTATGTTCTATACAGTACACCTGTACATGTAAATCGGCAAAATTACCATATTATTATACGTAATGTATATTCTCCGTCACATTGCCATTACTGTGTTTGTGTAGGTACCGTAGTTACCTAAATATATATATAAAATACAGTACTTCCAGTGTATACGATAAATTAATTTAAATTTTTGTTTGACCGTATACTTTACGCAGTTTAATAATTGTACGATAATTATATAATTATTTGTTTTAAATATTGTAATATTATAATAACTATTGTAGCCTATTAACAGAATAAACCAAACTTTGAAAATTAAATTTAAACATTTGACTGGTATATATAGATATTAGATACATAAGATTAAAAACCTTAAGTTATAGAAAAAATATACCTATGTCGATGTGTAAGTATATGTTACAAGTTTAAACTAAACGTACAATTAGATTACTATTAAATTCAAAATTTTAAGATCGTCGTACAATGGTGCTTTATAACCGTATAACAGAACTGTTTTCCTAAACAAATCATTCGTTACATCAAACTAATAGTTACGAATCAACTTCAGACTAAACTGAAAAAAAGTAAAAAAGTAAAAAAAGTAAGTTCCTGTCGTAGATAATAAAGCCGTAGAGAGGTCAACAAAAATTGGAACCACTATACATGTTTTCCGTACAAATCGGTTAGTTGAGGCTTCCATTCGTTATCACTAATCACTTAATTTTTAAGCTTAACCTATAAGTTGTAACAACCTATATCCGTGTATTTATTATCGATGTTCTATATATACTATATAAGTAGTACTCTAAAACAATACGATATTTATGTACTCGAAATTTTTAATTTTAAAAATAACATACTGCAGTACTATGTACTCGATATATTCTGTTTTCCGCCTAAACGAATATCGGACATTAAATCGACAACAAAGGACATTTAAAACTCTTATTTTACGTCAAACCGTATATATACGAGCTCGATGGTCATTGGTCAGTTGACAAAAAAAACCTATAGATACTTCCAAAACCTTATAAATTTATAATATATACGTGACATTTCCATTTAACACAATTTATCACGCGTATAAAACATATATAATATGCCATTCCGTTACAAGGCCGCGTCGATATTATATTTTGTTGAAACGTTTAATTGCATTTAACTTCTCAACATCTGCCAACGCGGTATGCCGGTATAATAGGTAGGTATGCACACGAATCGCCGTGCCGTTGTGGGTTTTGTATTTATTATACAAAACGATATTCGGGTTAAGTTCGTATCTCATTAAAATCAAACGCGTACAATACCAACGAATTCCGCGTGAAATCGTAATAAACAAAAGTGTATAAGTGTATTACAAGAGTACCAGAAATTTCGACAATATGTATAAATATATCAACGAAACATTATATTGTTCGCAAAATAATATAAAAATATATATTGTACAAATAAAAAGCATGCATTAAAATCGTTATTATCCAAAGTTCCCGGAATACGCGCGTCATTTGTATACTATAAATATGATAAATAATAACAACGGTTACGGTATACGCTATGTGTCTCGTATACCATAATATACGATATATCGTCACACAAAATTAAAATTTCGATTCGATCATAAACATGTGTATTGTGTATAATAGCTAATAGCTAAATAGCTGACTAAATACTACCTTGACTATACATTATTTTGATTCGATGTCCACCAATTACCTAAACGGCAATGTTTACATTTTTATATGCTAACGTTTTTTGGTAAAACAAAACAGTTTTGCATTTTATAAAAACATAATTCATTACAATTAACAGTAATTATATTATTATTCAACAATAGTCATATCAATTATTATTAATTATTCGTATAGCCAAAGATAATCTTAAAATCCGTTTAAATTCTTTCTCAAAAAAATTAATCATAACGAATAAATGTATTAAGTAAACGTCATACACTTACAAAATTTATTCTATTTAGTAATCAATAATACAATTAATAACAATAATATTGTTTGTTTTATTTTGTTTTTCTAACTTATTATACTATATACAATTATGTTATATTTATTTATATATTCTCGTATATATTATTAAATAGCTACATATTTAGTAAATGACATTATATTTAATGTTCAAATCATATAAAAACAAGAATTCAAAAAAAAATATATATATTAATAATTTGTAATTCGTTTTGTTCTTATAAACTATCATTATCACCTAAAAGTGTATACATTGTCGTTTAGACATATGGTAGCCTTCACATCGGCAAATACAATGTCTGCTAAGTGTCTATAGATTCGATAATATGCTGCAGTTGTCAATCATTTCCGTCACCCGTCATTAGACGGCCGAATATCGATTGTATACTACTTTTATAAATACGAACATAGAAATATTCTATTTAAAACGATCATCGAGTTGAACTAACAAGGGCGTCCACGGGGGTAGGGGGGACAAGTAGGGACTGTTGCCGCTTTTGGTTTTTTTTTTTTTTTAGGTTAATTCACAAACCATAATTTAACACTATAATCTGATAGTGAAATTAAACATTTAAAAAAAAAAAGAAATTTTTCGCCCCATCCTTGATAAATTTCTACGGACGCCCTTACAGTGAACAAAATATAATATTAAAAAAATCGTGTGTACACAACACTTTAATGTATAATAACTTTGACGTTATTTATGTTTCCGATTCTTCGACCATATTGTAATACTACATGTTATATTTATTTTTTCTTAAAAAAAATATCACTATTCGTTATAGTCGGTTAGTTCGGTTTTTCTCTCTGCCGCGCGCGATCGTAAAACGTATTTATACTCGAAATTCGGATGATAGATAAATCATACACAGGTACGAGTGTACGACACGACCGCGCTCCCTCACTCTCGCAGTGAAATAATAATAATCCTTAAAATCCAGTGGGCAAAAATCGTATTTATAAAAAAAAAATATATATATATAAATATTAAACAAATCCGTCCAAACTGTATTTATATATTATTATATGTATATTGTGTTTAATGTTCGTGTATACGACGAACGCGCCACGACGCGTTTCTAATATCCGTCGTGTGTGTATTATATATATATATATTGCTTAATAAATTATGACGTTTGGACGGACGACGAAGACGACGATTCACCTGGTCCTGTGTGGTAGACGTTAAAATATAAAAATCAACGGACATCGTCGGGCTCAAGGATACGCGTTCATTATAATATGTTCATAAAACTTCTCCGACGTCGTCGTCGTAGGTAGGTCTCGTCTATATATCATTCGATTTGGCGTGTAGATGTATTATATTATATACATAAGTATTTTAATTTTATGATTTTTGATGGAATTTCGAAACGATGAATCATTCGTATTATTATAACTTATACGGTATTACACGATAGGCATGATATTACATGATAGGAATGATCAAAATCGTATGATTTGTTACTGTAGAAAAAATCAAAATCAAAGATCATCATCACTATTACCTATAATTTCAAATAAGGTTTGACACCCTAAAGGCGTTCAGAAATAACATTCAATGATATTATAAGTTGTAGTAGATTATGCATTTTTCTCTATATTAACTAATTATTTTCATATAAAATCGTTTTCAATTAAAACGACATAATTTCTGTAATAGTGTAACACACATGTTAAATGATGATCATCCTGTATACGCATGATATTTAATATTTTAATATGAAC
>CM023359.1:42617757-42660725 GCA_013282895.1 Eriosoma lanigerum | reverse complement strand
AAAAAAAAAAAAAAACGATCGTAAAACTTCCGTTTGTCACGTGAAAAGACGACCGAACGGCAGCGTTGTCGCTCTCGGGTAAATTATTGGACTCCCGTGTCGGCCGCGTTTGTGACAAATAAATAAATAAAAAATTTACATTAGAAAATCGTTTGATTATCTCTCTCCCTCAATATCTCTTGGCTTTTTCACATTATTATTATGGTCGAGTACGTTTATAACGAACTTTTTCCGTGTATAAATAGTATACTCGTATTATTATTATTATTATAATATAGTAGCGACGGCGGCGTACAGTTCGTACGTTATTATTTTTTTTTTTCAAGAAACGAATACATATTATACACTTATATTATAATAACGTTCGGTCTTTTATCTGTCCGTAATTTATTGTGTATTTTTTTATCCGTCTTCTTCTGTGTGTGTGTGCGCGTGTGTTTTTTTTTTCTCCTCCGTATACCCACCTCGGCCGACCGATGATTTAATGACACGGCTGACAAGGTCCGTCTCCCGCAGCCATCATAATAATAATATACATAATAACATTATATTATTATGCGCTCGGGGATTTGACCGCTCGTGTTATTTTTATACATATATATGTACGTATAAATCCGCGGCCGTTCCGTCACCGATAACTCATAATATATAATATTTTTAATTCGTAAATTTTTTTTTATTTTTTTATCGCCATCCCCGTAATACCATTCGTGTTTTGAAATATATTTATTATCGTAATAATAATTCGTATTCGAAACGGACATCTATCTCGGCGTCTCGAAGAAAAATAATATAATATTAATATCAGAAAAAAAAACCGTCACATATCACGAATTCACGAGCGACAGTCGTTCTACCGACATTACCGCGTCGGGCACTCTGACGACGACGACAAAGATTGACCCACGGCGTTTTTATTTCATAATAATATTATATTTTATTTTCATTTATTTTCCTTTTGACGGGCGGTCGATCGAATAACGAAAAACGTTTTCTCTCCCTACAACATAATATTAATATTATATGGGTATACTCATTAGAAACGAATTCGGTATATAACTCGTGTAATTTACGAGCCAGAACAAGTCGTTTTACTATTATAATATCGTTTTTTTTATTTTATTATTATTATTATTTATTTGTTTGTGGGTAGGTAGTATCGATAATTGTGTGCGTGTGTAGGCATTACGATGATAATAATGATAATGATGAATAATAATAAAACGCATAAAATATATTATTGTTATTATTGTATACGTCCAAATCGTCAATCACATTCGATACAAGAGAAATCAATTTGTTTTATATGGAAATTTTGGAATTTTGAAGTCGTCAAAGACTTAAGAATTCAAACTGTGTAATAAATTAGATTATTCATCTATCCGACCAAATTCAAATTCTATTTTTTTATACATTTATATGTAAATAGTGACCATGCAGTGAGCAGAATATTTTCTTGACTAAGTGTCTTCTTTTGGACATAACAAAATAACAAATACGTTTAAAAAAATAACCCGTATCCGATTATTAAAAACGTTTTTCTTATAGATTTGCACGATATATTAACTATCATAATCATTATCTCCGCTAAACTGCGAATCGCGTTTAAATATTATAGTAAAATACTACGATTTTTTGTAAACACGTTCGTTTTCAGTTGACATTAGAATGTAATATTATTACCATACCTAATCGTATAAAATATCTTATTGTTTTCAAATATGAATTGCACGTGTATAATTTTATACCTGTGTATTGTACCAATGTTGTCGATGAAACGCGCACGAAATCGTAATTAATTACCAAATTTATAATATTTGAACAAAGAGTTTCGTTTCGTACTCGTCATAATTTATAAAATATAATATTATATATATACATATATACATATAGAGTATATTTATTGGCATGTTTATTGTTATTTGAAAACTAAAATAAAAATCGAAACAGGTGTTAATGTTATAAAATCGAAAGGCATGATCGTACTGTATAATATATTATTGTTGTAAATAATATTTTAATAAATAGGTACACTTTAAGAACGGTACATATAAATATATAATGATTATTTTTCGTTCGAACTAAAACAAATAAAAAATATCGACAAAGGGATGATATTAATAATCTGTAACAAAAATATATAATAAATGTTTCCGTTAATCGTTCGTTTTCACTTCCATAGTATTATGTTATTATTATAATACAGTATGTGTATCGCACTAAAATATTTGACATTTTTAAATATGTCAAATTGTCAAACCCTCGTAGAACACTCTGTATAATATATTTATTATAACGTCAACACAACAATAATATTATTCTCTCGTCAGTACGTCAAAATCGTAATCAACTCTATACCTATATCGGTATATTTACCAGTTGAAATTGCGAATTTTAATTTTACATCAATGAAATTAAATTAGCAATTATATATAATATTATAACCTTTTGGCCATATTATGCGAGTAGCCCACTGCTCGTGTATAGATAATATAATTATAATATTTTTATAAATTATTATCCGTCAGCAGCTAATGAATGCTACGAAAATTCAATAAAAAGGTTAAGCAAATATTAATAGCTCGCAATTAATTTATATACAATACGTTACCTAAATAAATATATTTTTTGTATATAAAATAAACAGTCAAATATACAATTTTAAAACCGTTTTTATTTGATTTCAATTTTTTATACGTACAAAATAATATTATAAACCATTAAAAAATACGCACGCTTGTTACGGTTGCTGTGAACATCGCGAGAATTTAATAAACTTTAACGTTTGGTTTTTACCGATCACACCCGACGAATATTTTCCAATATAAATACGAGCAAATAAACCAAACGCAGTAATGATATTGTTAGGTATAGGTATAACTTTTGCGTTAAACTTTTGAATTTCCGAGAAAACAGTACTCAAACTATATAATAATATGGCCTTTAAAATAGTAAAACCTAATCGATTTTTTCCACAAAAAAATATATCATAGGAAAAATAAAATGTCAACGATAATAAATTAACAGGAAAATGAAGAAAAAACGTTTTTAATTATGAACATAGTCGTGAATATTATAACAGTTGTGTAATTATTACTGTTCATCGTTCGCGTGTAATTCTTTTCCACGAATTCACCAGAGATGTTTGATATACTATTCTGCGTTATATTTTAAGTTAAATTTCCATTTTGAGTTTGTTGGAATACAAGTTTTATAAATTGATAAATAATATATATACTTTTGTTTAACGAAAATACTTGAAAAAACTCAAATATCATGTTAATTAACTTTAGATTTACTGTGTCATATCATATTATGAATTATGATATAATTCAAATTTTTATTCAATTGTATAGCATATTTGAAAACAAACGCGTGACTAACGTATAGTACGAGTAAATGCGTACAGTTAATGTTTGATTCATTATTACATAATATATCAATATAAATTAGAATATTATTTAGGGTCATATATTTACTATTTACTATTTGTAGTCGTACTAAATTGAATTTATATGCTTTTTTTAAAAAAATTTAAATTCATAAACACAACCGACTCTATATCGTTCATCGCTTGCGAGACGTGCCGATGATAGACGCATGCCAATAATTCACTTCGAAGGCGATCCGGCTAGAGATCGTCTATAGTTATTATACATAAAATATATATTATTATTAAGTATTATTATATGTATACGACGTTTGACAGCGATAATAGTGTATATACGATTGTGATCTCAAAAAACTTCGTATTATATACAAACACAAACATTTTTTACATTATTTCGTTATATAAAACACAGAGAGACATTGAAATTTAGTACTCATTAATTTTTTTTCTACTGGATTTTTTTAATTTTATTTATACGCGTACACACACACACACAAACATATATATATTATGTGTCTAAACTTTTACTTTAATTAAGGACACGACTCGTAAAGCAGATGCAGAGGAGATGTTAATCAGTGGCCGTGTCAGACGCGGGTAAGTTTTAAATCACTCAACGTCCGCTCATTAAACCAGTTCTTGATAAAAATAATATAATAATAGTAAATAAATATAAAGAACGGAGAGGGTAATGTGGCGGGCGGCGAGAATGATGACGGTATGAAAGAGGATGGGAGGAAAAAATTTATATTTTTCGGCGAGACTTGGACGTCGGAAACAAAGAAAAAAATACAATTCTCTCCGTTTCTATTATATATTATAGGTATACCGTATACCACATTATTATCTATAACTACTCTAACCTTTACATATATATATATATATAAACATAATTTTTGATAAACAAACATTTAATTTAATAAAACGAAAACGCATTACTGCCCGTAAAACCCGTCATTACACAGTAAATTATGTTTTAATCTTGTAAGTGACGTACGACGACGACGCAAAGCGTTTTTCTACGCGCGCGCGCGCGCTCGTCATTCGCCATAATGAATAAGTTGGCGCTTTGTATTGCGGAAATTGTGTGTGTTCGTCGGCCGGAAACCCGAATGAGTCGGTTTTTCGCCACGTATTTTATTATTATTTTTTTTATGTTTTCCCCTAACTTCTTCTCCTTATATTACTATTTCTCCGACATCGCCGCCACCGTCTTGGGGATATATTATTTCCCGCTCGCGCATAAAATTATGTACATTATATGTTTTTCTTTTCCCCATCGCCGCGAATGCCAGGAATTAGGCGCGCATCGCCCGACAGCAGTTTTTCTGACAGCTCGGGAAAACATCGTCAACAGCGTCGTCGTAAGTCGCATACACATTCGTCGTCACGCGGCCGCGCGTTTATTCGTACATCGCATTATTATTATTATTATTACTATTATTATTATTTTATGGTTTATAATTATGCGATATTCTATTCGTTTTCGGCGCACTCATTTTATAATAATAGTAGTAGTATAATAAAACAATACGTACATATTTCTTGCGCGAAGGAAGAATTTGTTTTACGTATAAATTATGAAATACTTTACAAAATAGAAACTACGAATAAGGGAAGAGAAACTCATCGAGAATATTAACGAAATTTACTAGAAAAACTATCATCCGGGAACGGACATCCAAAGTATATATTATACAGAAATTGGACAGTAAAACGCGTAGATACTGTTGGAAAGCCTTTTATAGTCGACTGTACGAATAATAATATATTTGAAGAAACTAACATGAGACTTATAAAGTTAGCCCAAGAACGTTGAAACCTAACATAATCTTAGATAATTTATACATATGGTTTCTTTCAATAGATTTAACTAGTTGACGTATAACTTCATAACTTCATTTTTGTTTTCGTCCAGTAGGTCCAATGTTGTAAGTACGCATGTTTTTTTGAAAAACACGATGGTTCATAATTTTCAAAGCCCCAAACAGAGAAATTTGGTTTACCGAGTCGACTGAGTATAATCGAACATGTACTATACTATGTCATCTTCTATGTGAGCCTATGGTTTTTTTTATGTTGCATGTTTTTATTTTTGTTATGACGTCGACGCGATAATTTGCAATTTGTATACACATTAAATAATACGTATTTTTAACTCTGTTACATTTAATTACTTGAAAAGAAAAGTTGACAAGAATATAAAGCTATAGTTAAGTTATATTATTTAATAAGATAAAAGTTAAATTAAAAAGAAAGAAATAACAAAAATAGCTTATTTAATATAGATTTTTAAATTAACTATATACTTATCAAGTTTCTAACTCAAATTAAGTTAGTTTTAATTAAAAAATTGTCGTAAATATTGTATTTAAAATATCGATTGAAAAAAAATTAATAATGCACTCGTAAAAAATAAATAAATAATTTTATTATCGGCGGCGGCGGCGGTAAGAAATCCAAAGGGTACGCTAATTTGTTTTCAGAAAACGCGGCATTACGAATCGGAAAAGCGTATAAATACGGTTCGATGATTTATATCTTTCGCGTATACATTATTATTATTATTTCCGTCATGTGTTTATTATTATCGTTGTACGCGGGTGCGTTTAATTTGCCTATGTCCCCGCGCGGACGCGTCACGGCGCGACCCGCCAAACAAAATGATATTATTATTGTTATTTCCGGTAAATCATTTCCGAACGGATCCTAAGTCCTGTATAACTTTGAGTTTAATATCGACGTTTCGCAACGATGATTACTGACCCCAACTTTCGACATTTGATACGCGCACGTTTGTGTTTTATGCTCGATAATATATTATTATGATAAAAAATAGACATCTCTACAAGTCTTTATTATAAAACTATTTTAATAAATATTTAATTAAATAAATATTTAATTTAACTGCAATTTTTTAGAAAATTTTCATAATTGAATGCAGTATTGATTTATAAATTCATCAAAATTTAGATTAATTAAAAATTTTAGATATCGTAAAATTAACGCTCATAGCTTGGATTAAAAAAAAAAATAATAATAAAAATGTTTATGTCTGATCCCTCAGCAGCTAAAGTCTAAACATGCCTATATTTTCTATAATAGATAATTTTCACGTTTTATATATTTTAATGATAGCTATTTTAGTTGTTTTTTATAAATATGAAATTAATATCGACTGTTTCTATTAGTATAAAATATATTTAAGATGAATGCGAATATGTTTACATTTTTTAAAACACTATTACACGTTTTCATTTTGTATTCTAGTACTTCGACTCACGTTCATAATTTCATATTACTTAAATGTATCGGTAGGTGTTAATTAACCGAATTATAAACGTTGGTATATAATTTCAGTCAAAAATATTTGTTATATCTTATATATAGTTGTTATAGTAAATTACGTCTGCTGAGAAGATAAATCTAAAAAAAAGTAAAGACAAATGAAGATGTCGATTGTAAACGTTCCTCCTTCGTCCCTTCGGTCCTCGGAGAAATTAGTGGTTTATTATACTTAAGATTTGAATGCAAAAATGAAAAATGAGCTAAATAAAGTACCAACTAGACACGATTTGCAATTGAAAGCATACCCTACTTGTGCTAATCGGACCATTATTTCTACCCGAAAAAGTGTCTTCATACATAAGAAAAAAAAAACATCTTTGTAAAACCAATACATTCTTCGCTTCGCTCAGAATCTAAAATTGTTTAATCTGTGGGACTATTCGTGTGTTTTATATAATTTTAAAATGAGTTTTAATAACATATAAGTCTACTATAACATAACCTAACTTTGTCTAAAAGTCAACCCTTTCTTTTATCAGAATCGGTATGATAATATAGGCAAGAAAAAGTTTATCGTTCAATATGTTTAAATGACAATTAAAATCATAATAATACAAAAAGATGTCAAATGATATCGAACCTACTGTAAACTTATAATATATTAAAGAGTCCAGTTGGCGATGATGAGTACTTAGTTTTTATTTATTACACTGTTGAATTATTAGATTTAATAAAAACAATTTAACAGTTATTTACATAATCATTTATTATATATGTTTGTATGGCTGCTAATAATCATCACCATATATGTAATTCCTTGAGGTCGAAAATGGTTCTTGGTTAACTAAGGATATAACGTTTTAGTTCAATTATTTGGATTAGGCTTTTATGAGTAATTTTAGCCGGCTTAATCCAAAGTCTAGACTCAAAATCTGCAAAAATAAAAAAAACTTGTAGCTACCCGTAAATCGAACTTGATCTCTTGTGCCAAAACATGTGATTAGATTTTTACATCACTCATCCATAGCACGAACTCAGTTATTTGATTTAATAAAATCATATATTTTCAAAATAACATTATTTTTCTAAACGATTTCGCAGATTACCTCGTATAGTCTATAGATGCTAATAATAATATAAATATGAATAGAATTTATAAATTTATAAATTTTTCAATTTAGGGAATGTTCAAACATATAGAATATCCTCTTAAAAAACACAAGTATTTGGTACTTTGTTTTAAATAAAATGTTGAGCTACGAGTATATGTGCTTGCAGTGACCCAATCCCAAGAACCGAAGAATTGATTTCTCCGCCCAAATCTCAACCCTTTTCGAAAGAAAATATAAAATCGTTACACCCTGTATAGTACACGTGTTATAAATAACATTTAACTTATTTATTTCGAAAAATTGTTCACGTACATATACGATATTTACGTGCAATAAGTTAAATATTGTAACGTATTATTTTATATGAACCCGGAGACCCTGGAGGAACAAAAGGAAATAGGAATAACACAAAACTTGTATTTATATTTATATATTTACAACAAAAGATCCAATATATATATACATAGCAACATATGTATATTATAAACGTAAACGAAAATAAAACACACGAGGAATAGAACTCTAAGCGTCCTATAAAAACCAACGTTTTTCGCCGCGCTTTTTTTTCCTAAGAATAATTTTAAAATATAGAAAGGATAATAAAAACCAACAACAATGACCCGCAGTAGATATTGTTGTTCACACACACACACGCGCGCGCGCTAGGTTTATTCTCAAGAAACCCTATTTACGTCGCTACGTACAGGGTGAAAATAAAAAACGCTTTTATGTTTTTTACGTTATATTTGTTTTTTCGTTATTCGTTAATATTAACATCAACCCAAAACAGCAATCGTCCCTCGTCATAAACGTTACATACGTTATACATACCATACTATATATACTTGTATAAGTGTGACAACGTGTATATAGTTTAAAAAATAAATAGTTTTCAAATATAATTTATACCATAATGGACGTTTTAATTAACGAGTTAGTTTTATCTAGGGATGGGAAGTTATAAAAATTGCATATTTTTGTGTGTTTCTTCTATTTTTTGTAGCCAGGTAAAAAACCCTATTCTATAACATATTGTGTTTATATGTACTTTTATATATATATTTATTTATTTTACATATGTTTGCATATTTTAGTGATTTTTTTAAAAATTACATATCATTGTTTTTTTGTGCATGGTCATAAATGCATTTCTAGTAAAATTATTTATTTTAAATAGAAAATGACCCGTAAAAAAATAAGTTAATCACAAAATATATAGGTATTGATTTTTTAAATGTTTATATAAATTGTATTCTTTCAGTGAATTTGAATTTTGTAGCGTAAATCGTATATCAAATGAAATATTTATCAAAACAATATTATAATATCTCAATATTAATCCTAGTCAGACTTATTTGATATTGTCTACTATGAATCGAATTTTTCATGCTCGTATATATATTATTTATTTTCAAAATGTCAATTTATCCTTACATATAAAATTCAATTTTTTTTTTTCATTTTAGTACATGGTAATTAATTTTATCATATTTTTCTTTTCTTAATACATATTTGATGCATTTACTATTGAATTTTTATCCTATAACTTCCCATCCCTAGCTAAATCATAAACTCTTAACTAGTTAGTTTTCATGTTAAATTAACAAAAAAATTACCTATTAAGAAAAATAGACTTAAATTCTAAAATTAAACTATAGGGGTAGGTATATTGAAATAATTAATTAGGTAGGTATCGAAAAAAATACGACTAAATGACGCTCATGAACTTGACCCACAAATATCATTATATCAATCACAAAATTGTACCAATATTTTGCAAGTGATTTGCAATAATTTGCAAGTATACTCCCATAATTAAGGATTAGACTAATGTAATATATCATGTTTGAATTAAAATCATATACATGTATAAAAATAATTATTATTTGAATTGTTCGTTAGCCAAACTTTTTTTTTTCTTTTAACTTTCACGTTTTTGAAAATAATAACTGTATACATTTGTACAATTCTGATAATTTGTCGAGCTAAAAAAAATTAAATAGTTAAAAATACCATTATATTACAAACTAATGCTAATAATCCTTGACTATTAATTCATTAATGTATTTTATTTAATCATTAAAATCGATTGAAATACTAAATATATGTAAATATTGCAATATTCAAATCGCGTGATATTTTGCCTTCGATACGTCGTTTTTTTCGGATGCAATCTCATATTCACTTAAATTTATATAATAACGATATTACTACATAGGTATTTATAAATATAGCATACAACCTTAAAAATATTTACTCGTTACTATACCTACAAACAATGGTATGAATATTTTTTGTAACGAAATTGTAATTTCGATTATCGATATCTAGATTATTATGAATTTGTTATGAGAGATAGAAATACTAGGTAGGTACTCTTATTTCTTGAAATATATTTTCAAATTCTTCTAGTTCGTGTCGACAACAGGATTCGTACAAATCCTATATCAATAAGAAAAGATAATAATATTATTACTATTATTATTATATTATATATAATATATTCGTAAATAAGACACATTGATATCGATACATTTCTCGACAAAGACATCATCATCATAATAATAATATGCGCACTGCTGATATTTGAAAACTGTCGAAAACAATATTTTTCGACAAGACCGAATAGAAAGAATTGTCACTATAATATTTCCGTCGTCAGAAAACGGATCGAGGACGCTGTAATTTATACACGGCGAGTTCATAATATTATATTATAAGCTTAAAGCTCAACGAAGACAATATTTGGCAAAAACGTTTGATTTTCTGGGTACTAATCACAGGTGAAATCACTCGTGAGTGACACATGTCGAATATTGGACGATTTTGATAATTTTATAGTTAAACGCTCATGGCTCATCTCCGCGTATGTGTTAAATTTAGCGATTGCGACGTGTATAATATAGTATCGTTGCAAAATACAATTTATATCATAATATTATTTTATAAGTACTTATTAAAATTTCAACAGCTAATATTCTATTACGCATTTCTATGGCGAAGTAAGCATCAACATAATGTGTAGCAAAAATATCAAACGACGCGAAGGTCGCCTAGAAATACTTAAAAATTGAGACGATCTGTATTTTATAATATATAATATAGCATTCAATCAATGGAATCAATTTCGCTCAATCGTTTGTATAAAATTAGACGCATGATGTTATCACTTATTCAAATCGATTATATAAACCGTGGATTATGTAAATCGATAATTTATATTATGTCATGTAATAATTAAAAATATAGCGAAACCTGCATGTATATACGAGTGAGGCGATCACGGCGGTAAGAACGTGATCTTCTTTTGCTCGTCGTCACCGCGACGATGTGTTTCATCGTAAAGGGATGATGACTACGGTGAGGTGTAACAGACCATAAACGGCAGCCGGCGGCGATGAGTGACGTCATTTATTGTAACTTTTGCAAAAGTGGGCACCGCGTGACGGCGGTAAAACTTACATATTATATAAACGCATATATGCACTGACGTCTTGTTTTCTCTCTAAAGAGACCAATCGACTACCCCCACCTCGTATTGTTTCGTTTCCTTCCCCTAACTATTGTGTATATGTTCGCACGTGTAATAATATTTTCATATCGACCCTCTCCACCACCACCCACCGCACATCGGAAAACACAATATATATTATATTTTGTGATCGTTTCGAGTTTTAAACTTGAAAACTATGTGTTAACTTCACGCCGAACACAAGTATCAAAGTTATCAAAGTATTATAATATATATATGTATATATATATATATATATATATATAACTAGTGTACAATATTGTGCGTCGTATGTTGACTTCTTCCGCACAAATAATAATAAATAATAATCAAGTTTGTTAAAATTAATTTTAAAAGGAACTATAGGTTTAAAAAAACCTTATAGTTAAAGTAGGTTAATCACTACTCAGCCATAATATAAAACGAAACACAAACATAAAAAATGTAAAATGTATAGCTTTTAATCAGAATATTTCTTTCTCTCTCACAACACGATATACGACATATAATTTTTAAGCAATTCAATTTCGAAACGAATACAAGATAACAATAGCAGCGGATTAGCCATCTAGGTTAAGTCGATGAATAGACCGATCGGCAGGCGGACCGCGCGTTATAATTTATATTTATACGGAGTAAAGAAATAAATTAATCCGTTAAAGACGACATCGACTCGGCGAAACGGATGGATATGTGCAGGGCACGAGGACGGGAAATTTGGCACGTCCGGCATAAAATATATATCCCGCCCGTTACACGGTTTTCGTCGGGCGGGAACGTCGCGTGTTTTCGACGAACAGAGGGGCGAATAAAAACGGAGAGACCGATAAAGATATATATATATATATATTGACATTGAGAGAGTAAAACTCGAACAAGATTTGTCGAAGAGGACGACGACGAGTAAATCGTAAACATAATATATAAATATCACCGACCGGAATGGTATGTGGTATACGGTATATGCGGTTATGTATATGGTTTTTTTTTTTTGCTGGCCAAAAAGAGCACGCGGTTTGACGCCCACCGAAGAAGACAACGCGCGAAGGGTATGACATCGGATTTTGGCCGACGTGCGGTTTGGCCGCGAAGACCCTCTAGCGTTTTCTCCTTCTTTATTACATACATACCATATTGCAACGACGGCGCAAAAACCACTCGCGACCGGAAGAATTGTTGCCTCGAGTCGGACCTCCTTAACGGCGTCGTCGTCGTGAATGTACGATATATATATATAAAATCAGTGTGGTAGACTTTAATATTACATCAGATTCGTATAATTATATATATATACGTATTAATATTGTTTAAGTTGAATTCGTATCGGTTCGTAGTAGTTTGGCAAGGGAGTGCGAAAAAAAAATTAAAAACATCAACCTCATCCAAATGTACTTCGCCATTGAATGAAAACAAATAGAATAAATATATGCGGGAATAGAATAATATTTTTTTTTAATAATAGTTTATTAAAATATTAATATCGTTTGACTTTTGTACATTAGGTATGTATTGTATTAACAATATTCCAAATAAACAATTCCACCACTACGACACTCGAATATAGCATTAGAGCGATAATAATCATAGCACAACCCGTGCTTATAAGATATGAGACAGTATTACACAGATAAATATATTATTATCGTTTAAAATGGTACACGTTGCAGCGACAGAATTCATAGCACACCATATGCTTCTACAGCCGCCGTCACGGTGATGATATTATTATACCTATTGCTAGAATTGTTATCTTATATTGTCGGTCGATCGTGAAAATGTTTAGATTAAAATAAATGAATAATTTATATTATATTATATTATTATAATCTTTTTTTTTGTGTGAAAAATTTCCTGCTGAAATCTCCTAGATGTCCAAAGACATCTAAAGACATCTAGACCATCTTAACCAAAGACTTATAAATTTGCTCACTTGTTTAAAAAGGTTGGTGACCCCTGTTATATATAACCATATTTTTCGTCTCCGTTTATCCAACGGATAATCAGAAAATATAGGAAAATTAAAGTACATTGAAACTTAAATTGTTGAATTTGAGTTAAACTTACAGATTAAGTACTCATTACCAAACTTAAAGAATGGTTAAAATCCTCTTTATTGGGCTTTTTTGTAAAATGTCACTTGACAACGAACTTATATTTATTTAAAATATGAAAAAATTAAAACACGTATAACTTTGTTGGTAGGTGAAGTTTTACAAAAACCCACGAAATGTTACACATTTTAAATATGGTAATAAGTATTTAATCTCTAATTTTAACTCAAATGCCATAATTTAAGTTCTACGTGGCAGTGATTTTGTTATATTTTCAGTTGAATAGACGGAGAAGCTATATAGAAAATTATGCGGGTGTAGCGTCTTCTTAACCTTAATAAATAGACTAGTCCCGCGTGGGAGTACATATAAAAATGCTAAATATTTAGAGAAAGTTCATATTATTTTTTGAAAATCAAACACGTAATAATATGTTATGATTAGTAAACATGAATAAATGTTTATAATTTAAAAATAAAATAAATCTATAAAAAAACATTTTTGAATGGGGGTCAATGTTTGTGGGTCCTCCACACGCTCCTACACGAGTGTTAAAGGATTTTATAATAAAAGATATGTAATGGTCAAATCAGGTATAATTTTATCAAATATCTGATACAATAGGTCTAATACACGATATTATATTTATACTGGTCAATATTCTCAAAACGTTAATTTCAAAAACAGTTAGTATAGAAATTTTAATACCAAATAATAAAAAAATATTATGCTTTATACGATACGCGCAATTTAAAATTCGCTTCGAAATATAATATTATAACCGATAGTCTTTTCGAATAAATTTGGAGCACAGAAAAAGATTTAATAATAATAATAATAATATATATATATATATATTATATACATTATACACGTTCAAAAATATAACCTATAGCTAATCGTCCGCGACTCAAACCATTATTTCTTTATCATCAGCAAATCAACTAAAATAAATAAACACGCCATGGTTTTACGACCGAAAAATAATAGTTTTAATTTTTTATACCAACCAATTTTTTTTTCTGATCGTAATATTCGACTCGTATAATAACAAGAACGATTATTATAATACAAACAACTGGGCGTATTATATATGTATGCGCAGCATAATCTGTAATATTATAATTAGAGATTATCGCCTGTATATGTATAATAATATTTTGAATTTAGTATACTAGATGAACTAATTTTCCCTCGCATGATTTTTTTTATAGACGTGCATAAGAAATGATATGACACATTTTCAATTAAAATAATATTACAATTTATCAATATATACCAGCTCGAACTTTACCTTTTAAAGGTTATCTTTTTAAATAATTAATAATTTATTAAAATAATAAAATGTATATTTTACGAGAATTCTCGCTAGAACGCGTTTTCATTAAAACCTGATCACTTTAATCGGTTAATCATTTTTGTCAGAAAACATAAACCGTAGTTACCTACTCTGTATTTTTGATGCCAAACAAACCAACTGTCATATTATTTATAGTATAATAAAATAATAACATAATGTATGCTAGTAAATTGTATATAATATGTTTAGGTACACATTATATAATGATCATTTAATGCAATCAAAATAAATATGTATAATATATATATATAAGCGTTTCGATTGTGACTAATAAATTTGTATTAATATATTATTATTATAAAAGCGAATATAATTTGTTTTTTTTATTTTACGTTAACTTTTTATAGGTACTATGTTTTCTGCAGTTATTAGTTATAATCGAAAATATATTTTATATGTGTTATACCTGTCCAAAAATAAAAACCATATCAGAAATAATCATAAAAACGAATATTCTTACGTTTATTATGAGCATTAAAAATATTGGTATAAAATAAATGTGTTGCTTTTTAGAGTATAAAATTATAACCTGTTTATTAAATCACCTGTTTCACAAAATTCTCTATTTTATAATAATCAGTATAGATACAGGTCTATAAATTGAATATAAAAATTATTTGTACTGTTCAAACAACTGACAATTGTTACGTCTTTGGTTTGTTTTTTACTTTTGTATTTATATATATATATATTATGTAAATAATTATTGAACATTCGTTTTGAGTAAACTCAATATTTTTACTAATGTGTTTTGTCTTTGGAATTTTCGTCAAACAAAAACTGGTAAAACAACGTTCAAAATCATTACCTGATATTTGAATGACACATTAATTGATTTTAAATTTAAGACATTAATCCAAAACAGCTAGTGACCTACACAACGCACGAAGGGTATCCGCTTTTTATTTATATATTGACATACCTATACCGCCTAATGATACGTTAAAATGTATAATATTCGTTTGTAACACGATGGTATAAACCAGTCAATAACCTAATTATTGACATATTTGGACAGTTATACTTAGCCTTGAGTTCCATCATAATTCATAAGGATCACAATCTATTATTTATACAAAAAAAAAATACATAATGTTGCAATAAATGTGCTGCAGCTGGTACACATTATTGGTACCTACGAAAATCAAATATAAAATAATTAAACTATTCTAATTGTTATTATTATTTATCCTCTTCTTTGTTGTTTAATAGTATTATCCCAAACGATATATTTTTGCAAAAGTATGATTTTTTTTGTATTTACCAGAAACTCGAGGAAACTTACTTCTTTTAAGATTTAGACAAAAAAAATTATAATAATTCGTTATTTTTATTGTTGCGTGTCTGTCAACATTGTATATTCCAGATAATATTTATATTATAATTGTAGTAGGTATTTCATCATTTAGAAAAAAAAAAATAGGATGAATTGAAAATGTCCAATTATTGAGTATACGGAGACTATATTGTGAAATATTTTTACAAACAAGTTGTTGATCTCACTGATCAGAGATGATTACACCGAAAAATGTATTGGCGCTCAGCTATAGAATATTATAAAATTCAATATCGTTTCTGTAATCTACATATACCTACATACGTACGACGTGTATATGAAACTTATTAAATACCGTTCAGTAATAAATTTAAAGAAGACGCGATTTTCGCATCACACCGGATATCGCGTATCTATCTGGAACACCGCGAAAGTTAAACGCATAAATTACCAAACACGTATAAGTGCATCCAAATATTGAAATATATTATATGGTGATGATAACCCGCCGTTAAGTTTTCTTCGATCGCTTTCCTTTTCCGCACACACGCGCGCGAGCTCGCGTTATCTTCAGTATAATAAGAAGTTTGTCTATGAAAAATATTAAATTTAATTTCGACACTGTGTATGAGGTACAAAACTTTTCCATATCCGCATACAAAACTACGATAAATATTATATTGATACTCGCTGGCAACGTAGTTTTTTTGTTCGTTACATAATATATGAACGAAATTCGAACGTCAATGATGTTCTGAAATCGACACGCGATCGCTGCTTCAGTGCTTCTAAACTACACTTATAAAGATATAATTTGTGAAATGAATTTATTTTTAACAACTATTACATATTTTTCAGATTCGCGAAAAAGGTGGAACGATATTTTTCGATGATTTCCCATTTCCTGGACGAGAATATAAACCAAATATAGCACACGAATAACATTTAAAACATTTAATAACAAAGTTGATTAATTTTGAATATTTTGATTAATAGCAAACCATATACGTATTGAATCATCCCGACGATAATAATGTGTAGGTAACTAATTGTTTTGTAAAAATATTGACAATCGATAGATATGAATAATAATAATATGTAATAATTATTGTAAACGAAAAATTACCCAAACACATTTACTGCGGAGGCGGCGTATCAAACGTTATTGTTAAACAAAATAAACGTATTCATGACCTGACCAAACCTAACCTAACCTGACCCAACTACAAAGTGAATTGTATCATAAAATTCGTAAACATATTTCCAACGGATATCACGCGTTATAATAATAATAATAATATTAATAATAATAATAATACCTATATAATATATTAAACGATTTAAACGACAAGTGATCGCAGTCGAACGAACAAACGAACTCGACTATAGTTGTCGCTTAAATCATATCAGGTACCTACCTATATTATGTTATGTTATATTATTAATGTATCCGATAAATCGATTGTACGCGTATATTATATTATTCTTTTTCGCGAGGAATTTTCAACGTTCACCCGTAGGCGTGCGATTTATTTATTATTATATAATGTTTTTTTTTTTTAACCGTTTTATTACGCGAAATATGACGTGCTGTTACCTCGAACACAACACAATATGCAGTCGACAATAATACGCATGCACGTGTGCAAAACCATCAGTCACCGTCAATTTAATGGATTCTTATATATTTTTTTTCCCCAAATACTCATTTGTAACGCGTATACGCACAGTCGATTTCTGATGTCATTTTTAATGATCGCAATAAACACGGCCGTCCGGTACTTTGAAGATCGGTTATGATCTATAACGCACATGTTACATTTGTACAATCCAAGACGATAATGATAATTAATCAATAGGTACATTATGTTATTAAACTGTATATTGTACGATCGATTAAACGCGTCGACTGACCGACGACGTGACGACGTGACGACGAGGAAACGTAGTCATTATAACATCCGGGAAAATGGTTATTGTGTACCATATTGTTACACATTATAAAAAATATTGCGTATTTTATAACTGTATGTGATAAAATTGTGTTTATAATATTGTTCAAAATAAATTATTATGGGCAAACCTACAAATCTATATTAATATATTGTTTTAATCGAAACGAGAACGGATTTTTTTTTCCAAAATTATATTTGATAAAATTATACGATTTTTTATGCCTTTATCTTTTTACATGTCGTAATAAAATTGGCTTGTAAAATGTATGAGTCCGTTTAAATATATATAGCTAAATTTATCGTTGTTTTTAAACAGTCATTCACTTTTCGTTTGATTAATTAAACTTATTCTAGTTGATATGCAGTTTTAACTATATAATAAATAATTAATTTGTCTCCCGGCATTGAGGATTAACTGCTTCGATTATTTATATCGCACTGAAATTTTAATAGGAACGAGTTCATAGACGTGATGTTATTAATAAAATCTATTTGTATTACAGAATGTTCATTAGAATGTGTTTTTTCACTTTAAAGAATAATAATATCGGGTACCTACTACATAATTTGTTTCACTTGATTTCGTTAAAAAAACAGCTACATTATTGTTATGTTTGTTTTTAATTATAATGATGTTGTTAAATGTTTCTTTTCTTTTTTATCAATACCTATTTATATAGATCTGAATTATATGAAATATTGTATAGATAATTTTGAAAAATTATTACAAATAACATGAGAAACAGCGTTTTTAAATTTAAATGAATTACGTTTAATTTTAAAATGTTTTTCATATGACATATTATATTATTATATTTATTATGCACATCCGTGTGAGGGAGTACTTACCTATTTCATAATAATATACAGATTTAACAATTTGCGGGCGAGATAATAAAATTTACATTAGGCCTCCAATGGTTTAAATTAGTAGAAATTCTCGTGGGATACCTACCCTGCAGTATAAATAAACTGTTGCGGTGTTGAAAAAAACATTTATTTGTTTAATTATAATACCAACTCGACTAGTTTTTTTATACCGTATTAGTTTTACGTGTGAAAACTACTTTTTATTAACATTCAAAAACCGTATATATAAATTATAAATAGGAAGAAAATAATTTATATTGATTTTTTCATATACGGTCTTATACAAATTATAAAACGTGTTTAATTAGAATAATTAGTTAGCTAGTAATAATATTTACAATAAACCTAATTTTGTACCTTCCTGTTTTGATTGATATGATAATAGTGTTTAAAATTTGTTTAAAAAAAAAATTGAACCAACTTATCAACACCATTAAATCAGCGTATACGCAAGAAGAATATTAGATGATTAAATTTAATCTCTTGTTAATAAGATAATTAAAATGTGAAAATTATATTAATTTAAACATTTGACATTAATTTGACATTTAAATTGGTCATTTTCAACATAACATAATTAATATACGTTTTCTATACCAAAATGATAATATAAATATCATTAGAAAAATAATAGAATAACAAATAGTTTCTACAACTAAAAATAATTTATAATGTTGTATATTTTGTTATTTAATTATAAATTATTGTACTTACTCGTATGTATTTTATTTTAATTTTTTTTATTGAAAACTCATGTAACATTTAATAAATTATAATTAAAAATGCCGGTCAAATTTAACTTAACGTCTTCCAAATAAATTATCATGAACATTTCCAGTATTGCAAGTTTGTAGTGGCAGCTTCCTAAAACATAGGTGTAGGGAAACTTATCTAAAATACATACCACCCACCCTTTAAATAAATATACAACATATATTAATATCATTATAACTATTAACTATTAAAAAATTAATAATTTATTATAATTAAGATTTGAATTCATTGATATTGCCATTCGAAAATATGATTCAGAGCGAAACTCAGTCAGATGGACAATATATTATACTGAGAATCCGTTCCAAAATTGTCACCTATTTAGACTACTTATAAGAATACTCAAAAAAATTTCAACTTCCAAATTGCATTAGTTATTATAAAATATTTAAAATCAATTTCGTCAAAATTACGATTTCTGTGAATTTGGCTGTTTTTGCGTCATTTTTTTGGTAGTTTTTCCTTATCATGAGGAAAAACTATTGAAAATTTTAAAAATAAGTTAAACAATGTAATTTTCAACCGAAATAATAACCTACTTGTAATCGGACCATTATTTCTACCTGGCACCGCAACTGTACGTCTGTATATCAATATCATGATAAAGATAAACCATAATATAAACTATAAAATATAACTATTATAACTAAAATAATTGATTATAAATAGTATTTACCATATAGTTTATGTTGATATAATGATGTAAATATTATTATTCAATATTTATTATTAAGGGGGCTGGAGCAATCTATATTTTTCATGAATTTAGACTAATAAGCGGGCGAAAATTTACCTAACTTCTAATAGTTCAATTTTAATTTTGAAAAAAAATTTAAATTTATTAACTTATATTCTATGATATGTAGGAAAAATATTTTTATTTTATTATCCTATGACTCGTAGAACTATATGTAAAAAAAAAAAAAACAGTGAATTAATTTTGTATCATGGTTAAATAGCTAAATATAAAATTAAAAATCAATTTCCTACATATCATAGAAAACAACATAAGGAATTTTAATCATTTTTGAAAATAATAATTTAACCATTAGAACTAGGTGAATTTTTCTCCCGCTTTTTGTGCTTTTTATTCGATATAATAATTGTGAAATATTTTTGAGTGTTTATTGAATACATGTGCATGCGCGTACGTATGTAATAGTATTTCTAAGAATTGCAACGATTATATTAATATTCCATATCTTGCGATAACGATTCAATGATTCGATCATTAAATTTGATTTATTATAATTTATAATACTGAAATGAAAAGACAAGAATTAAATAAAGGTCCAAAATAATAATTATAGGTAAATATAAAGAATGAATGTGATATAAGTACACAATGGATGAGTAATTAGTCAGTCACTCATCGACATTATCATTGTGATTATAATTTACACTTGCGTAATACTTATTTCTCGTTATTCCATTTATTTGTGTTAAAAATTAACTTCATTAATGGAATATTAAATATTGTATATTACTATATATATTTATATATATATATTTTTTTTTTTAAGGGGGCTGGAGCAATCTATATTTTTCATGAATTTAGACTAATAAGTGGGCGAAAATTTACCTAACTTCTAATAGTCCAATTTTAATTTTGAAAAATAACTTTAATTTATTAACTTATATTCTATGATATTTAGGAAAAATATCTTTATTTTATTATCCTATGACTCGTAGAACTATATGTAAAAAAAAGCGTAAATTAATTTCGTATCATGCTAAATTAGCTAAATATAAAATTAAAAATCAATTTCCTACATATAGAAAAAACAGAGAATTTGAATCATTTTTTAAAATAACAATTTACCTATAAGAACTAGGTGGATTTTTATCCCGCTTTTTGTACTTTTTATTAGATTTATTTATGTGAAATTTTTTTGAGTGTTTATTAAATGCATGTGGTGCATGTACATGCGCATACGTATGTAATATTATTTCTAAGAATGACAACGATGATATTAGTATTATATTCTATATCTTGCAATAACGGATTCGGTCGTTAAATTTGATTTATTACAATTTATAATACTAAAATGAAATAACAAGAATTAAATAAAGGCGGGAAACAATAACTATAGGTAAATATAATGAATGAATGTACTATAACATGTATAATAAACTTTAGGCGATGGTGATAGTAGTGTAATGAAGCGTTTCAAAATGGAAAACCCTTATGGTCCAAATATTATAATATATAAAAATTGAATGTGCTGGTCTCATAGCTGATTATAATATATCAATTTTGGCTGCATCACCTGACGGTCTAGTTGATAATGATGCTATAGTAGAAATTAAATGTCCAGCATCAACGAAAAATCTCAGTCCAAAAGAGGGAATCGCTTCCAAAAAAATAAAAAGTTGTCAAATAATTAATGAAAAGCTGCATCTAAAACGGAATGATAATTTCTATTATCAAGTACAAGGACAGCTGCATATTTCTCGTAAATTATACTGTTACTTTTGCATTTGGACAACTAAAGGTATTGGTAATTGGCTTATTTGAACTAATTTTTTTTTTTGTCAGTTATCAAATTATTTAATAAATTTACAGGTTTGATGTTTGAAAAAATAAAACGTGACGATAATTTCTGGGAAAATAAAATGGAAAAACAATTAAAAACATTTTATTTAGAATATGTATTGCCTCAGCTTATTGTCAATGAAACTCATTAATTGAATATTAATATAATAATATATAAATAATAAACTATATATTTGTTTTTTATAATATAGTATATTACCTGTATAATAATTAATTATAGACAAATTGACGGAAAATAGCAAAATTGCGGTTGCCGTGTATTTGATTTTAATTATTGTATTATTTATTATAAAATTAATATAAATTATGGGTAGGTAATAAATTAACCAGTTTAGTAGGAGATAAAATACTAATAATTGTGGGTTTGTAATTTCAAGGAATTGATCGATAAGCGAAATAATAGCACACTCACACTAATGTTCATTTACTTCTCACACAGTGACACACGTGTCTGTATATATTTACAATATTGCCTATACAATACTCCTTAATAAATGATCTGCTCCAACCACCTTAATTGTATATCACATAGTCGATAGTCCACATTCCACACGTAATTCTAAATCTTTAATAAGTTAGAAATAAAATAATTATTATATTCATTAAATTTTTAGTGATATGGATTTTAACTTTTCTACACTCAAACTTTTAAGTGTTCATCAAGACCATAGAATATCCACCACTGAAGACACACCTAAAGTACATTAACAGATACTTACAAGTTACCGATAAAGCGGTACACTATCCAGAAGTGTATTTATGGGGGAGGGTGGTCGAACGGATTAAAACCCCCTCCATGATCAAGAAAAAAAAACAATATTACTTTTCCACCTGTTTTAGATTTTACATTTTAATGTATACAGATACAGAACATGTATATTTTCATTGTTTCGCAATTAATTTTTTTACATTATAAAACGGTTTTGGTGCGGGGAGGGGAGATCGGTTTCATGAATTCTAAAAAAATTCTGAATACCCCCTTTATAAATTGCTAAATACGCCTCTGATACCATCTGTAACCGAGATTGTGGTGGATATAATAAGTTTCATATAATAAGATTATTATTATTGATACCGCCACCGTCGACTGGCTGTTTCGTTTTTTTTTTTTTTTTTTTTTGTCATATAATTTCATTATTCATCGTCAGATCTTTATTTACATTGATTCACGTTTTGAACAGAAATACATGTGCATACATATGTCTGCGCGATCGTATAGTGTCAACTCGATGAGTAATTTGTTAGCCTTTGCTGCGCGTCGTTCATATTTTATAGTCCGTTTTTTTTTCCCCTCGTCGTTTTTTTGTACAGCTCGACGTTTTTTATGCTTTTCGTACGTCATATTAATGTACGAAGTAAACACCATCACCGCCGATAATAATGTGAAATGTATAAATACAAGTTAACAACGATAAAAAAAAACAAACGAAAAACACCTCTTGTTATGGTTGTGATGCTGCTTCAGCGGGTACACCACGTGTATATTACATTAGTAACATGTTCAAAATGGTATTAATGAAAAAATTCGAGTAAATTATAATTGCATTACACAAATAATTGATTGAATTATCGAAAATAAAGCGTATTAAATGAATAAAAATAATAATAAATGATTGTCTCTCATAAGTTTTAGTTCACAAATCGGAAATTTGGAAACCACTATAAGTATATAGTTTTAGGAAAGTTTCTGAACTTACCGGCGCTAATCGTATTATTTTTTGCTTAATATTATGTTCTCTTTGTATATAATATTATTGTCGATGATCGAACGTCGAAATCTTAGTCGGCAACATTATAAAAATAATATTTCACAACTTATCGTGCAACTGCAGACTATATTATACTTGAACATTTAAGTGACAGAATTACACAATATATATATAATTATACCACGACCGTGGTTATATGGTAACCGCGATTTATGGTTTACCAAATCGGACTTATCAAATAGAGACCGTCGATTATACGAGTATTATTTACCTTTAACTCCAGTCATCATTGTGAGCTGTAAAGCGAGTAAGCGATACACTGAATTTCCAAATTGCGAGATCAAATCGAAACTATCGCGATTAATTTACCACCAAACTAAAACTCGATGTTTACAATATACAATAATTATTTAGTAACACCAGCAAAGCTCGTGTGTAAATTGTACCCCATAAACACAAGCAAAAACTTGGGAGTTTAATTTTAATATGGTTTGCACTTACTTTATAGTTTGTTTATACGGAAATATATAAATTACTAGATTATATTTTCATTTATATAATATCTAAATATCCTATTAGCCTAAACTTATACTTTCTTAATTGATTTTGCGATAAGAACTATTTTCGACAATATACCTATGTTTTAGATTTGATATTAATTACTCATATATATTACTATCATTACTAAAGTGAGTTGATTAGATCATTATTATATATGTTTAAAGTTAGTTGAATATTGTAAGTTAGAATATAAATTTTAAAATAATTATCAATTTAATGATTTAAGTTTATTTTAAATTACCTATACATAAGATACCAGTCTATACGTAAATATTTTTAATTTACTCGTGTACAATTTATTGGTGGAGTTATTAAAACTAAATATACTAATTATATCGAAAAAATTATGTTTACCTTTTGCAACGCATTTAAAATGTAAAATTAAATATTCTTTATTTATCTGTGAAACACGCGTACATAAAAAATCACAGAAAAATAATAGGTTTTTATAAATAAGTATTTGTTAAAAAATATTGATAAATTGATAATTTGATAATTTAGCATTCAATTTAGGTTTTATATATGAAACTAATAATATTTACAAACTAATTATTAAAATATACATTATATTTTTTTTTTTTTTTTGGTTATTAATTAATAAAATATCATAATTTGTTACTGTTTAAAATATAAACGGAAAACTGTTTTAATAGTCAACTGTACACTAATGGTTTTGACACTGTTTTACAACTCTCATAATAAGTCATAATTAGCTATTTCATTAATTGTAGTTAATAAAAAAATAAATATATTTAAATATCTCTTCTTTTTTAGTTATTTTTCTTGTTTCGTAAAATGATTTTTTATTGAAATACTTCATACTTTACACATTCTACTAAACTTTACGAGTTTTACATATATTATTATTTTAATTTTGTTCTAGATTCCCATATACACGCATTAGGTATGATATTATAAATATATAGCGTGAAATTTCTTAAATTTTTTTCGTTCCAGAAATTAAAAACTAAAATTTTTTCATTTTTCCGGACATTTTTTTCTACAGTACAGAAACCAACATAATATTATGTAATTGTATTTGATATCTACATATTATATTGTATCAATATTCTTGTGCGTACTTTTTATTTGTAAATATTAGAGTTTTAAGTATTTTTTTATTATTACCTACTTCTCTGTATATCAAATTTCGTCATAACAAAACGTCGTGCAAACGTGTTAAAATATACTTTTATGTATGCCCACGACAAGTTTGTGTATTATTATTATTATTATTATTATATACGTGTTGATATTATGATGAATAGGATAGTAAACGTACTGCAACGGATCCCAAGAGACGGCCCAAGTCTCGTTTGGAGTGTAGTCCGTATATAATAATAATAATAATAATAATAATACGAGTGCCCATATAATATTATTATTCGGAGGAATCGATCATTTGTCAGGTGCCCCTCGTGATGTTCGCCAAGCATAATACGTACCATTTTAATAATATCGTATAAATATTATAATACGCCGTTTGTTTTTTGTTTTGTTTTATCACGACCAACAATGATAATAGAATATATAATATCATTTGACTATCTTAAAGGGAAAAATGTAACAAAATCACGACCTGCGCGTAGAATACTTTAAATACAAATCTATTTATTGGCCAAATGTGAAATATTTTTTATAATATAAATCATTTCTTGAATTTGGGAACTTCATAATATTATAGTTTTTTACGCAAAATATATGCATATAGACATGGAATTTTTGTACTTAAAAATATTTAAGTCAAGACTCTGACTAGGATTAAGAAAATGAAGAGTAATCCATCACACTTGTTGACACTTTTTTATATTATACTTACTCGTTACATATTTATTTTCAATTAAAATTAACAATTCGGTACAACAGCCGGATATCTAAGTACTAAATACATTTATAGAAACTTTACAGGAGAAACAATGAAACTAAATTCTTTATATCTTGAAACATTTAGATATTTTTAAAAAAATCACATGTTAATGAGTGATTAATTTTGTACAAATTCAAATAAGTTTGAACATAACTGATTGTTGAACCATATGAATAAAACTAAATAAGTATGCTTACCGTTACAATTTTATAACTAATAGTCGGATACAATTGTTGATATACCAATGCAGTTTCAACTGTAAAACAAAGTCACCTTGTCTGATTTTTTCGCCTAACCTTCAATTATAATTTTAATCATTTCGTATGAGTGGTGAAGTTATATACATTACGTTACCATAAAATGCTTATAAATAATTTACTCAAAATTCGTGTAAAAAAGTAGTTTTCATCAAATCTTTATTGTTCTATGAATAAGCAAACATTTCACATATTTAACTTACTAATATACTTAAATAGTGAAGCTTATTATTTTCTTAAAATTTTATTCACTCAAGTTTAACTGAGTTTTTTTCATTATCTTATCCAATTTATGATTTTGGCCTAATGATACCAGCAGGTTAGTAGGTTAAAAAGAAAGAACTTTAAGAAGGTAACTGAAATTTCAAACAAATAACCACAAGTCGAATTGAAATGTCTTTTATTATTTGTTAAAAATTAAAACAAATATTGCCTACTCATTATATAAATAAATAAATAAGTACAATTTATATTACAATCGTATATTGGATGTTCTAACACTATAAATTATGTACAAAAAGTTTTTTATGTAGTTCGATAAAACTTAAAAATAAAAACAAATAATAATAATAATTATATAATATTATAATAGTAACCTTGTAAACAAAATAGTAAATCCTACGAAAGATAGAATCGAAACACGAACGTAAAAACATGGCAAATTTAAAAAATGTTTTTTTCAATATAATATTATTTTATTTTATTATAATAATAGTCGTATACACGTATTTATATATATATATATATATTCAGGACAATATTGTTTACGATAATAATTTACTTAACAACACATTGATTAATTATAATTATTATCCGTAAATTATGGAAAGTTTTAAACATGTTTTATAAATGAAAAAAAAAAGCATCAGCGATAGAAAACTGACTATTATAATATATTATATAATATTATAAACGGTGGACGACGCGAGATACAAATAGTAAACATTTCGAAAAGAAATAATTGAAAATTACGCGTTGGCCGAATACAGATTTGAGATTATTATTATAACTGTTCACACGATCCTCAATTTAGTGTAAGACGGTTCGATTATAATATTAATAAACAGTTGATAATGTACGTTTCTCTCGATTAAAAATAATAATAATAAACATATATATATATAATATATAATGTACCACAAAAACTTTACACGAAAAAAAAACATCATTCCCCTTAAATTAAATAATAACCAACAAAACTAATAAAAAATATTATTTAAAATGGTAACTATTTTACTTACTGGCTGATTATAATAAAATAACTAAAAAATATGTATATCATGTGCGTTACGGTGAACAGAGTGTGGGGAAAAATAATATACGCGACTAAATCGATCAAGTTACCAACGTCGTATATACCAATTACCGGGTTATATATCAATGATATTTAATTATTATTATTATTGTTGTTGTCATTGTTATTAATTATTCGAGTAACCGAACGCTGGCAAAACGCGAATCGGATTAGGAACGCGAACGGTGTTTTTTTTTTCTTTCGATAAACAATTTTGTTTCAATATTTCGTTTAATGCGTACCTCTCTATATTATACAATTGTAGAAAATTGTTACTTTTTTTATGTTTTTTTTTTTTTTTATAATACTTAAAAGTGGCGTAACGGTTTCCGCGCGGAACACAGGACACGTGTCTGACCGGAAAATATAAATCCTTAAATTTACCGTTGAATATAATTAAATAGTTAACTCTACATACTTAAGCATTAATCGTTATACATAGTTGACGTGACAGCCTTTTAAAATGTTTTATTCTTAAAAAATAATATAATATACATTTTAACACAGGAAACTGCGTTTTGCGCATGAGCAGAAACGTATATAAATATATAGTATATTACAAATATTATTCTAAAATAAATTAACATACATCATATTATAATAATATATAATATTTAATCAAATGTGGCTAACCTAACCGGAAAAAGAAAACAAATATCAAGTAAACGCGTACAAAGAATATAATATTTACTCGTATACGTCATTGTATATAATAATAATAATAATATATAGATTGCAGCAGGTATTAGAAAATTACGTCTTATATTGATTTTGTCACTTGAATATCGTTTAAACGGAAACATTAAAAATAATAAAAATTATTGTTTTTATCTCTCACTCTCTCTATCTATCTTTAACGCGTATACATGTGTATTTAAGGTAATGGATTTCATCAAAATTCGCATGAGTCAGTTGGAAAATATTTTTAAGTACGTTTAATAATTAAAAATATGTTTATTTTTTATGCAAGTACATTTTTTTCAACTTTTTCATTACGTTAGACTATATATCGCATATTAGCATATTAGTAACTAGTAGTAGTAGTACAATATTATAATAGTAATAAATAAAATAACTATATGGTACGTATGGTACCTTATAATTTACAATCGTATTTTATTCCATGTATAATAATAATAATAATAATATAATGGTATGTACAAAATATTAATCACAAAAAAAATGGGAAATTTGAAACGAACGAACGGCGGTCAAAAATCAGGAGGAAAATGTGTGTATAATAATAAATTAATTAATTAACAATTTACCGTGTCCGTAAAACGATGAGGGTCGTCATATAACATAATGGATACGCAACATTTAATGTTTCATTTGCGTTTAATTCATATGTTGAAAATTAAAAAAAAAATATTGACTAGACGTATTTACTGGACAGCTGTTTGGCCAACTCGGTGTACTTGAGAAATTTGGAATGCGGACTCTCGTCATAACCGCCGCTTTTGGCATCGGGACTCTTGGTACCGCCGCCTCCGGACGTCGAGGTGGACGGAGACCCGTGATTGTTATTGTTATTACTGCTATTGTTGTTGTTGTTGTTATTGTGATTTGGCGACGATTTGTTTTGCGACGAGGACGATGGTGACGGTGACGGCGAGTGGACCGTCGACGACGATGATGCCGCGGGTGCCGTCGAAGACGCCGGCTTCAACATAATCGGTTCGGGCGTGATGCCTTCCTTGACGAAATGTACTTTGGACAAATGGTGCCGGTACGCGCCCTTCGATATGAACGGCGTGTCACAAAATGCGCATTTCATTATCGAATCGGCCGTCATGATAGCGTCGTTGCACGCCCAGCTGAACGCTAATATCGCTCCGGGCGCGGTACCGCCGGTGACGGTCGCGGGCGGTGACATGGATTGCGCTGGTCCGGCTCCGTTGGTGGCCGACGCGTTTGACGAAGAACGGCTGCTGGGACGGTGATGCGGATGGTGATGATTCTCGGTCTTGTCGCACAATTTCTGCAGTGCGGCCAAAGGATGGCTGCTGGTGCCACAGCCCTTGCTGCCGTTCTCGCCATTGGTTGTCGACAAACCGCTGCCAGCACTGCCTACACTGCCCGTCCCACCATTAGCCGCAGACGTCAGACTCTCGAACATAGAAGACAGAGCGCCCAGGCTGGACGTGGCTGCAGTTCTCTTGATGTCGACTGATTTGTCACTGTCAGCCGGACTCGGCGGGCTCTTGGCGTTTGTGGGCGTCGGGCCTCTGCTCGATCCGATCACCTCGTCCGCCCCCGTGGCCAAAGATTCTGCTGAATCTCGGCTCCGGACCCGTCGCTCCGCCGGGCTCTTGGCTACCGACGATGGGCAACCGTCATCCTCGTCCACGTATTCTTTCTTCACGTCGAATTCACCTTCACGGGTGCCACCGTCCCCGACGGGTTCGCTCTTGATTTCTACACCAACGCTGCCGGTGTCTTGACCGTGGTTGTTCTTACCTGTGGACTTGGGCGAACTGTGTCGTTCGGGTGTGGATTTAGGCGTCACCGATCGCATGCGCTGATAATCAGACTCGTACTTCCGATCGGGCGTGGTCGAGTCACTTCGCATGGCGGCCAGCTCCGGTGACATGGAACTCGACTCGCTGCCGCTTCGTTCGTGCCGACCTAACGACTGATAACTACGCAACAGATTCATCGCTTGCATGTCCATTATGGGTTTGGTGGCATCAACGCTCTCGTCGATACCCAAACGTTTCAGTATACTCTCCCCGATGGACGCGCCTGTTGCTGACGTGCCGTAGCGGAGCCGCGAATCGAAGCTTTTCTCGATTAATTTCTCGATAGCGTTCAACACGGACGGCGACGATGTACTGGTCGTGGCGGCTGTTGCGGTCGGTTTGTTCATCGAAAGGTCGGCCGCTGCTTGAGATCTGTCCTCTTTCTTTGGTCTCTTCTCCCGACCGGATTCAGTAGACATTGCGTTCTGCGACATCAACGCCGTCTTCAAAAGGTTCTTCTGGTCCGCGGTCATCGTTACGCACACCCTCAAGTGTTCCATAAAACTGGCGACGTCCACTTTTTCACCACACTTCTCACATATAATGCGGCCCAAGCGATGGTTAGTGTCGTTGATCGACTTAAATCCACCGCTGGCGTTCGGATATCCTCCGTCGCCGTTCTTCACTTCGTGTTGGGCTCGTTCTAGTTCTAACAGCTTGCGCACAGGCAATGATTTCTTTCGCTTCTCTCGAGTCTGCCTGCGCCTGTTGCTGCCTTCAGTGATCGATCGCATCATGTGTTCCTTGTAATGTGAGTTCTTTACCATATGCACGCTCAGTTCTTTGAGCGAATTGAACGCCTGATCACAAACCTTGCACGTTAATACTGCACTCACGTGATTGGCCGACGTATTTACCGCGCTGGCTGGCGAGCTAGTCGATGCAGCGCTGGCATTACTGCCACCACTCGATGACTTGTTTTCATCCGCGGACTTCCACGATATGATCTGCTCCTGCGAAATTATATTTGTGTAATGTTGCGTTTGCTGCATGTGCGTAGTCATCTCTTGCAGCGATCTGAAGCTCTGTCCACACCACATGCATTTGAGTATCTGACGAGTTTGTTCCGCGCCCTTTCCCAACCAGACGTCTTGACCACGCACCAGTTTCCGGGGTAACGGCATCGTTTCTTTAATCAACATGTTGAGATCGTTTTTATGTGCGGACGAAGTGGACACCGGTGGTGGTGGCGGCGGAGGTGGTGGCTGGAGGCTTTGAGCGGCGGCTGTGCCGTGTTTGGTTTCGGCCATGTGCGTAGACATGGCTTGCAGCGTAGGGAAACTCATTTTGCACCAGACGCATTTCAGCACGTCTTTGGTCTGATCGGCCCCTTTATTGAGCCAATGCGATTGCCAAGCACTGTGCCGCCCCGAACTGGGGGCTAAAACCGATCTTGGTTCGTCTTGGAGCTTGCTCAGTTCGCACATTTTTTCTAGTGCTTTGGTCGCGTCGCTCGCGGATGTTGGAAAAGATCCGTATGGTATTTTACCGTGTTTTCCGTTCCACATATGGACCGGCTCACTCGGCGGAGTCATCACTTCGGCTCTGGAAATGGGTCGTATTACCGGAGTAGTATACTGTGCCCACGGCCTGCTCATCCTGGCGTATATGTCATTGGATGGTGACACGGCAGGTGACGAGTCTAGTTTGATTTTTTTGCTTCTGATAGTCAGATCGATTGGCGTATCGTCGTTGCTGTTGCTCAAGTTCATAGCCGCTGACGGAGAATGCACTGGACTTGCAGGCCTTTTTGTGCTGAAATCCAATGCGTCCGATGTGGGCGGTGAACGATGACTTGGCGATACGGTGGCCAACAGTGGCACTTCGTAAGGCGGAAGACTCGATTCGCTCCTGGGCGATTCCCTACTCATTTTAGATGGGCTGTTTGTCTCTCTGTAAAATAAAAATAATTAAAACATGTATACCTCTTACAAATTTGTGATAAAAAAAAAAATAGAATAATATATATAACTGACAAGCTATCATAACGAAATATGACATAAAAAATTATATTAAATATATATATTTTATTCGGAGTACCACTATGTAGGTACGTTCGAGGTCAGAGTATATAATTTGTTAACATTTAATATTATAATACGATATATTAATAATAATCTATCTCTACAACACACGCTCGACAAAGTGGAGGATTATTTTACAACACTCAACGTGGCGGAAAGAATAAAAAAAGAAATGGATGTAAACCTGAAATAATGTACATATATATACTAGTCCCGGATTCATGCGACTGGGTTGACATTTCGTGTCGTCTGAAAACGAGACGCACATTATAAAAATTGACACGAATAGATTGACCGAGTCCTTGATTTAATGAAGGCGTTTATCAAAATTACTTGGTATTTTTTTCTCAGTATTAATTACGACGTGTTTTTTTGTTTTAATTTATTATTATATTATTACCATCTGCCAACTACACATTTCAGTCAACTAACTACATTATTATTTATTATAATTATTATGATTTTTTTTCGTCGGTTTAATTAATGGAAACAATTAGCATAACCCGACATTGAGTTGGCGACATAATTCCAATCCAAATGATTAGCGCGCGGCCATTTTGGCTCGTTGCCTGGCGTCCGTACAGAGAGAGCTGCATATAACACACGAATATTATTCAGAATTTGATATAAGGGTCCTTTTTTAGTCGTTGGCGGTGACGGTGGTGACCGTGCGGGTCGGCAGAGCAGGAGAAAGGAATGGATTTGCACACCCGGAACTCGATCCTCCGTCGGCAATAATTTCCGGCTAACAAGACAGATTAATGAACAATATTTCATATCGGCAAGAGACTTTTCTCGCAAAAACAAACTCAGTCGAGTGCCGCATTAAAACCAATTTATGGAGCGAGCTGCAGTGTCGTCTCCGGCGCAACCGGAATAATTGTAATATAATGCCGTCACGAATTCAAGTTGACAAGGTGTATCTTTCGTATACGTGAGGGTCGCACGAGGTCTGCGGGGTCGGGAGTGCTAGGGAGGAAGGTAGAATGGAAAACGACGACGACGACGTTATCATGGTGCCCCGGCGGCGGCACATATATAATATAGTCGACGTGAGCAACGGGCGATATATTTTAAAAATTATCGAATCCAAAGTACAAAGTTGACGTTCCCAGCGGGGAGGTCATAACAGTTTTTTCCCCTACTCTCTCTGTCTATCTATCTATCTATCTTTTACTCTCTCTCTCTCTCTCTCTCTATGTGCCACTATCCCTGTCATCCGCCTTGCCTGCGCGGTGGTATTTCATCCCGTCATCCATAACTTCCTTTCGCAGCGCGTAGGCGACACAAAAAAAGAAATTATCCTCCGCCGCGGGAGAGGCGGCACCCGGAGCCATTATCGTAAATCAGTCGAATAGCCCCGCCGCCGACTCTACGATGCGCGAACCAAGACTAAATGAAAATTCAAATGAACGGGCAAAACCAACACCACCATCACCCCCTCCCCACCCAACAAGCACATTACGGAACACCGTCGCCATTTGGAAAGCTTTGTTTTTCTTTTCGTTTCCTTAACGGCATGAGGGATGCAAACCACAGCTGTATCTCGTACATGGATAAAAATTACACAAATTTATTTTTTATACCATTCGTATATCGTTTTATTAACCTTCGTGTATACATTAATATATATTTATTTAAATTTAATTTGAAATTCGCGTCTTTTTAATTTTAATAAAAAAAAATTCTGCCGAAATTTTCGACGTCGGTAACAGGCATATTAATAAAATCACATTTACATCCAGATGAACTCGCTCGCGTGACATTGTGCAAAATCGGACATTTCACTATAGAATATAAATTTAGTTGCATACTCCGACACGGCATAATAATATGTCAAGGATCAATTAAACGAATCGTATGTTATGTATATAGTAACAACAAATTATAATCTAGTCGTATAGATTTATAAACACAACACAATAATATTGATGTTATTATTATCATCATTGGCGCGCGTGATGATATCAAACCACTTGTATGTTTCAATTAATATTTTTAAATTGTTTATATGACTTGGTCGAGACAAGTATAATAAATAAATAACAATATATGATGTATTTTAATCATTTGTACATAGATAGTTTTGTAAATTGTTAAGCGATTTACGGTAATAAGCATATACGCGAACTTACTACACTGAAATTATGATAATAAATTTGAGTAACATCAAATATGATCCATGAATATGACAAATTCCAATTTTTTAAAAAAAAACCGCCTCAGGAATTATACTCACTAGATCGGTTTTTAGACTAGATGCATATAACGTACATTATTTATTTATATTTGCCGCAATGTACGGGTCACGCTATTTACGCGAAACAATAAAAAGTCACTAAAAAAATACGATATAATAATAAGAGCATTATAGTAAGAGCTAACACTAACCTCAGAGGTAAACGCTCGTTAACCGCGTCCAGTTCGACGTCAGTGCTGGACGGGATTGGAGATCTCGGTGGCGAGCCGGACGATCCGCCGGACACGCCCTCTTCTTCTTCCTCCTCTTCATCATCATCATCTTCAGGACAACCGCCGTCGTCTTCCTGGTAGCCCGCTGGCGGTTCTTCTCCTTCACCACCTTCCCCTGATAAAAAAAAATTGTAATTAATAATGTTATGCGTTAAAATCTGCAGCGGCGGTCGGTTTTTTTGGTAATAATTATATGGTTTCCCCTTTCGTTTAAGTACGTGCGTAATAACATATATAATACAGACAAATACGAGTGTGCGTCTCGCGAGTAATTCGAAATAATGGACTACCGCGTCCAGTAGACGTATGAGATTAACAACTATATATTATACGCGTCGTCGTCGTCAAACCGGACGGGTCGTTTGTACTTATTATTTGTTAACGCGGCTATCGATGATTTTGAAAACGTCGAAAGAAAGTTGGTTCGCCACCGAATTGTACGACTATTATTTTCACTTCACTATATTATTATACTGCATTAACCAGAGTGGAGACGGCGGCAGTATACTTTATTGTCTTAAACGAATCACAGAACAATACCGCGCGCACGTACACAGGAAAAAAACGACAGAAGTTTATTATCTCCGCGCAGACGTTCGTCTTTTTGATAAACGCGTTTTATTTCAGAGACGGGTATACGCATACCGTTCTGCAGGTCGGTAGGGCAGAAAAAAATCACGAAAAAACGAAAAGAGAATAATAATAATAAAGAAAAAAGTTTTGCGAGCAAATACAACGACGGTTACACGTCTTGTATATTATGCGGAATTCATTATTTGTGTATGTGTGTGTGTGTGTGTGTGTGTGTATGTGTGTGTGTGTGTGTGTGTGTACACGGTGGACGATTCTCTGCGTCGAGAACCTGAGGACAATGGGGGTCGCGAATTTTCCGGGCCGACAAACCCTCAAGATCGAACGCGCTAGATAACGATATAAAAACAATAAAACCTGGGGCGGATCTCTCGAACCTGTCCAAAGTCGTCACGACCCAAAGCCTATTGTCTTAACGCCTCGCAGATGGCCCGATAAAAACGAATGGGTTGTTTATGAAAACTTAAAACTGTCCCCTTCAGCACTGCACACCATGGTTGTATATTATATAAAATAATATACCGGAATGCTAACTATTGTGCGAGCGCGCTGTGAAAAGTTCGTATTATTATTATTATTATTATTATTATTACATTATACTGGTGCCGAGCTGCTGTTGAGGAGTGTGTACGGATAGAAGAAAAGATAAATAAAAATAAGTAATACTAATATAATATAATAAAATGAACATTCAGACGCGACGCGTCCAATAAACCACACGCCTTTCTCGATCATTAGGTGCTCGTTTTACGTATCGTTTTTGTTGTGTTTTTAACGTTCTATACTAACGTACCGTGTATAAAAAATAAAAATACTCGCGGAATGCGCGGAGAAAAAGAAAATATCGTTTAATTGGTCTGATTTATCGTCTATTGTTCGTCCGTATTCTCGGATCGTGATGGTCCGTTTTTTATATACATATATTTTTCAATTTCAGCGTGCCGAGCGCCACCGGTCAGCGCCACTCCTTACGCGGTCGTTATATAGTACACGCTGCGTATATTATTATCGCGAAAGCTCCAAAGACATCACGCACGACAATGGCGACGACCGGTATATTACATTATTATAGGTTAGGTATATAATATAATATTTTATAGCGTGTATACATATAGTCTGTAAAAACCGCGTGCAAGCGTTGACAATATTAATAATAAACAATATTATTATTATTATTATAGGTACCTAATACTGTAACATCACGGTATACTGTCTGGTAATTGGTGTGACCATAGATTAAATAAAACCAGATTGGACACTAAGCCATCGGCTCAAAATGTAAACAAAAAAATTCAACTTCACGTCATAGTGACAATATTCTTAGAATGAAATTATTGTACACTCATTTTACCATAATATTGTACCATAAAATATATTGTTATCATATTATAAGTATTGTGTAATATTTTCTTTAATATTTTATAAATATTACAGTATGAAGTAAGTACAATATTATAGTACACTAATGCTTTATTTAATCTGTACTAAATATTTATTACAAAATGTAAATAAAATAAACCAACATTTTAAAAGTCAAAAAAATTAAATTAAAAATAAAATAAGTAAAAAATACGTAAGTCAATTGTACACAAAACACAAGTGACAGGTCACAAATTTGAAATTACAACATCGCAGTCAAAGAATCTCGCGCGTATCACAGCGTCATAAGCATATAACAAATAACAATAAACAATTCAGTTTTTCGGTTATTTTCTATTTTATTCAAAAGAAATTTATTTTTCGTCAAGTGGGTTACTCTGCCGTCAGATTGAATTTTGGCTTTTTTACACTTTTGAGAATTATATTACTTTAATAGGAAGTGTCCTAGGCATGGTGTGACTTTGTATAATCATAAAAATTTCAGTAAAAACAAACAAATCATTTCAATGGCGGTAATACGCGCGTCTCTGATACACTAAATGATATTGTACGTATTATATAATTTTGTTCGAAAGGTCTAAATTAGGCAACGGCGACAGGGCCGCCAAAACAAACAGTCTAGTAAATTAATTGTCAACGCTGGTAACCGCAGCAATTAACGTGATGTCATTAAACGTTAAGTTGCCAGCGGCGGCGGCTGCACATAACGTCGTTGCGCGTCTTCTACCCCACCGACCGCGGACCGCCGACGATAGCTATCCTTTCGCGCCCCGAACCGTACCATCCCGTCAACCCGTCTTCCCGTTTTCGAACGCGCGCGCTGTCTGTCTGTTTAATTCTCATTTGTCACCGAAAACCCCTTTTTGCCGTCGCGCACGTTCCTCCACCAAGTCTCTCCGTCTCTCTTACACCCTCCACGAATGTACACAATAATAATAATAATATAATTCTGTATAATATTATATTATTATATCTCTACCGCCGCCGTCAGTCCATCAGTCAACCAGACGACGGCGAAACGAATTAATTCGCGGTAATAATCACCCGATTAAAGGGCCGTTTGTGTACACTGCGCAAGTCCTCGCAAGTAACATAATATTATTATTATCATAGTGCTTCGGGTGCGGCAGTCGACCGGATTAAAAAATACATAAAAACGTGCGAGGACAATTTAAACATTAAGTGATTTTTTTTTTTTCTATTCTTCTTCCACAAACGAGCAGAGAGAGGTTAGGTAAATATAATATAAATACACATATAGAACGTACCTGCCCTTTTATTCTCTCTCGTCGATCGCCATACCGTACACCGCGAGCGCGCGGCGTTTGTATGCAAATAAGTTACTCGGAATTTACATACACGCGCGCGCATTATATAGCGGTATTGTCTCGTCGTCGTTAAACGCTTTTCGATTTTTGCGACGGGTAAACAATGGCCATGTAATACCGTATAGCTAGCTACACCGCGCGCAAACGCCGATTAGATAATATTATAATATATTGTAGTAGAATGTAGACGACCATGCCGGACGAGACGCGTATATATTTAATAATATATAGAGGAGAAGTATCCATTTATATATCATCATCGTGCAACGTAACCCAAACGAGGCGAAAAATATAATATTAAGAAGGCGGCCGAGACGCGCCATTATAATAACATATATTTATATATATTATGAGAATTCCTCAGAATTTCTCGACTGCGTAAAATTACTGCCCGGTGACTGGGCGACGATTGATTAAATATTAGATATAACGCACAATAGATTTATATTATAACACGTTATTATTATATACACATATAGGTATAGGACCCAGCGCGAGTACTAACGCCTGACACGTATAACATTTTGCGTATGCGGATACCGCGTATACCGCGTATACCGCGCGACGAAGAATAAGAGAGTGAGAAAAACGTCCGGCCCAAGAGGTATTATAAATGATGTGGCGAGAAATAAACAGGGGCAAAATATTATATTATAATATTATGTACGCGACGATCAAATATTATATTATATTGTGCGATTCCGAGACGCGGCCATTATGCGCGCACGCTGTCCCGCGATATATTCATATCGGACGAACGGACGGACGGATGGATAGTCGATGGCGGTGTGTGTGATTTATGGCGGGAGACGACAGGCCTCCGGTCAAACTGGTTGACGACAAAAGAATAATAATATAAACGCGATATTTGACGTCTTGTACGGGGGCGGTCAGTGTATATAATATATATATATATATTGGTTTATACCTATGGGTTGAAATTCCTGCGCGCACCTTTTATTGTCAATCAGAAGCGGCCGGTTTTTTTTTTTTCTTTTTGTCCAAATAAAATACGCGCCTGCCGATATTTTATAATAATAAATATTACATAAGTGTAAAATCTCCCGTCGGCGTTTAGCGATAGGAAAATTTAAAAGCAAACACCGACGAACGAGAACGGGAGAGGACGAGCGTCAAGCTCGCGCGACGGTCGTTTCTCGTCGACGCCATAAATCTCCGCGCAGCGCGATGGTTCGAAATTTACAACAACGGCGCGCCACGACGATGTTTATTATACCGGCTCTCGTTTTTTCGGTCCCATTGAATTGTCAAAATGAACTATTGCGCGCGCGATATCAGCACACACGCGGAATAAAAACAACGAACGAGCGAAATCACGTGAAGCTTGACAGTGCGGCGGAGGAGAAATCGCTGTCGGTCGAGATTTTCGGCGAACGGCATGATATGTATAGAATATAATATACGGCGTATCTACACACGCCGGAGACATAATTCTCGAGCACGAAACCGGTCTGTCGATGTGCACATAACAATACTATACAGATAACGTTCGGTATCAAATCAAAAATCCACAAGAATCTCGCATTTTTATCATTAAAACGTTGCGGCGGTTGACGTTTTACGAATAGGAATAATATTGTAAATATTATTGTTATTATATGATATCGCGATAGCGATATTACTACGCGATTCGGCGGGTTCGCATAAATCTCGCGATATTGTTATTATTATTCTAATTTTACACCTATACGTACACCTCATTACCGATGCGGATGACGACGACGACGACGACGGAACAAGTGAATGCCGCGCGTCCGCAACGGCCACGCCCCAATGGACGGACCTCGGTCGGCCAATCGGCACAAGACTTGTGTTTGATAGAATGTTTTTTTCCTTCCATCGCAGACAATCGCTGTCGTCGCGTGCAACGTGCATCGTGCAATGTGCATCCAGGTATAAATATTGTATTATTATAATATACACCTGGTCGATGCGCGCGTCGCACAGCATAATGCATTACTTCAAATGCCCTTTACAGATACGTGGACATCATCGTGTCGACCACGACTAACGCGATCGAATTTTCATCGAGCAATATAGTATAATAATATAATTATTATATATCATCTTGTTCATATTAGATATTATTGTCGTCACGTCAGCTCGGATTATTCGATCAAAAATAAAATGACGACGGTACGAGAAATTACCTATATACCAATATTATATATATATATATACCAATTAATGTGTGTAATATCATTAATGTAGTATGTAATGTATATGTAGTATATGTAATGTCATTATTATTAGTACATAAGTATATACGTTTCCGCAAGTTCAGCAGAATATAATCTCGTGTAAATATAATTAAATACGTATACGAAACCTATATACTCGTATATTACACACGTCCTTCCTAACCGGAAGGAGGAAAAATTTGAGCCAGCGAGTCGTCTCTATAATATTATCCAAAACTTAAAGTATAAAACTCATAGCCAGTCATTATATATACATGGATCGTTGTATACTACGTGCATCTGTCATACAGAAATTTATAACATAACACGTGATATGATAAAATAACGATGACATAGTCTCGTTGGCCCGAGTACCTGGCTTCGAACATTGTTAATCGTTCCAAATATAACACGATAATTTATAATATACGAAACGGTATATTACAATAAATCAAATGCGAGATCTCGCACGAGTTGATATGTATAATAATAAATAATAATTATTATTATTTAGAATTTTAAAAGTTTTCGCGTATATATCCTCCACGTGCGCGATACGATGTTGTAATCATATGATGTTCGTCGACAGGTTGATTTATTTTTCGCATCATCCGCCACGCCGCACAACCTAGGCACATGTCACACGTGTCGTGCTAGTTAATTTTACCGACCCAATTCACCTAGAAACTTCTTGGTACGTACTCAAAACGAAAAATAAACGGATCGATATATATTTGCTCAATTATTATAGGTCACCCGACTGCCAAAAGTATGTATAACAAAACTCGACGTTAAATTTTGCTTGATAAATCGACATGTGTTTTAATTATATACATACTATCGGCCTTAAAAATGCGTTACAATGAAATCCAAGGGACCGACTTACACCTGAGTGTATGACTACGAAACCCAAAACTGATGACCGCGTATATAATAAAATAATTAAATAAATACGATTTTTGTCATCGTTCGCGCGCGCATTGTAAAAGCCGAATGAGTAGAAAACGGTTGTATCTACGATAAACACACGACAGCAACAAAAACCTGCACGATTACATACCTAATCATAACATATCTGAATAATTATTGTTATTGTGTCGTACCGTACGACCGCGTAAAAAACGTCTCCTGCAGCAGGTCAGCGGCGGTTTTGTTTCTCCTTCCGGGCAAAATGTAGTGACATAAAAATAATTATATACGGGCCTATACGGGCGGGTTGTCGAAATCGGCCGTTAGCGCATTTCAATAGCCCGTCTAATTGTGATCTATATACTTTTACCGTACTTATACATTATTACATAAATGCGTTTGAGAACGCATATTCTTTGGGTCTGGGAAAAAATCGAATTCAATAGAAAAAAAAAACACAACGAACCCCGGCAAAACGGTGACGTCGCGTAAATAATATCATACTATTATAGACGTATACAGTGCTGTAATAATACGTATTATATCGCGTAGGCACACGCGCGATCGGTGTATATATAGACAGGCAGAGTATAGTGCATTTGGAAATATTGGCGACGGTTTTCAGTGGCGGCAGCGAGGGGTTTGGGGGCAAAAATTACGTAATTTATGTGCTCTATCGGTTTGACATCAAAAGATTGTGTGCGTGCGTGTGATACAGTTGGGGTGAAAAAGCGCGTTATTTATGTAATTAATAATTTTAATGGCCATCCGTCGGGGCTCTGACGAACTGCTACTGCTAACGGCGCTGATCGGCCGTGGCGGCGACCCTGTCGAAAATATCCTCTGACTGATTTATGTCTTTTGCCGCAACAACGGGGCGATGGAGTAGAGAGAAAAAAAAAATAATAATAATATAATACATACACACGTACATAATATATAATATCATAAATAAACGACATCCCCCGTACACCCGCTGCCGTGAAAGCTGTTGCAATAAAAGATCAGCTGTCAACCCCTCTGCCCCACCACACCGCTACAATTTTTTCACCTTGACGCGGCCCGTGCAAAATGCGCATTTACACACACGTCCGACATTATACATTATATTATTATTACACGGGGATCTATACGTACACCGATGTCGAACCGTGCACATGGCCGACGAAAAATCCCCAAAAAAAATCGTTAGATCTCTGGACCTCGACACGCCCGGAGGTCGCGCGCGCACGACGATAAATCTACAAAACGTTCTTTTCCGCGGTCCGTGTCTAATCGACAAGCCCGTGTCAGTAGGATCGCCGACGCGTCAATAGGACACAATCAACGCGAGAATATCATTACATTACATTATAGTATTATCAGTTTAATGTTGTTTATCCTTTTTCTCCTCTTTATCTATTTCTTTTCGCGTCGTTCTTCGTCACGATAATCGTACTTTTTGCCAACAACCCATCGTCGTCCGGTGGTTTCCTAATAAATCAGTAAATAATAATAAAACGGTAGGTATAGGTAAAACACAATATTAATATTAAACTTTGGCCGGTTTGTATAATAATATTATATCACACAATGTATAAAACTATAAAATACTAAAATGTAATAAAAGTGAGCTCACATAAACACGATCGTCGCAATAGCTATATACACGATGACGAATGACGACGATGATGATGATAATATACACGACCTCTGCCGCCGCACACGA
>CM023359.1:42554670-42602757 GCA_013282895.1 Eriosoma lanigerum | reverse complement strand
ATATATATATATATATATACGTTTGACAAAATAATAATAATACTATACAACTATTACAGTAGTACTACTCGTACATCAATTACTACTAAACCGACAACGTATAAATAGCGAGTGTTTGATTCTATATTAGTACACTTAACTTAACGTATAAAACGCGAACGATAGATAGTTGACATTATGTTTTTTTGCGTAAATATTATAATATTATTATACGGTGGCGTATGATATGGGTGTACGACAACAACCAGTTTACGCGGAAAATCTCGTCGACGATAAACCGCTACGGCGGCGACTGCGAGGTCAGCGCGTGGGTGATGAATCCACGGGGAGGAGAATGAAAAAAATTTGCGGGCGGCCAATAACGGTCAAGACCGTCTTCTCGCATCGTAATTTACTGCCCGGGGCCCCCTCCCCCAATCACAGTTGCTGTAATTTCCCGCCGCCCGCAGTGTGAACATAAATCTATATACACACGATATATATGTGTATATATATATAGTAACCCGCGGCCAAACGATGAGCACCTTCGCGCCGATCGTAAAAATTCCCACCGCAGCTCTCTTATCGGCCGACTGATTTATGCCGGACGAGCGTCTTCGTCGTCATCGTCGTCTTCGTATATAGTCTTCGCATACGAGCATTATACAAGAATATAGGTACAAGAACCCCGTTCAAACCCGCGGCATTTAGCGAACGGTCGGCGACCGATTCGCGCGGGGTGCAGGATATTTATTTAATACATCTGTTCATCTTGACATAATGTCCCTCTATATATCGTTCACATTGCGTAGAGCGTATTTATATATATATACACGTGTGTGTGTGTGTGTGTATACCTACCGCGCGTTTTATGTGCTATATATATTATATATATTCGACGGTTTAGCGGAGATGGGTGGACCAAAAGTTTTCGCCCGTCGAAGGTATATAGAAGCTCTAATGGTACCCGAGGCCATTCCGGCCGAGATATACGACCCAAGCCCGCCGTCGCCGTTGTGCAGTTTGGCCAGCCGTGAATGACAAACTCCGCCATAACTCTTTGGACCGCGCGCGCGCCCATCCCGCCGCCGGACCACTCGCTTCAATTAAGCGCGACTCTTATCGACGGACGCGGAGTGGAAAATTTATTATTATTATTGCCCCCGCGACCGCCCTTTCTTACACACACACTTATATATGGTCACTGCTAGCTCCCTTCGAGCCAAACGACCGATATATATCTAATATTTATAGCGACGTGCGTACATGGAAGAAGAAGCGAATTTCTTACGACGTTTTTGTCGAAATGGCGGACGCGCGTGCGGGGCAGTAGAATATAAACCGCGGAATAACGACGACGCACGTTGGAAATAATCGATTTTGCATGGTCGGAAGTAGTTAATTCCGGAAAGTTTGACGGGTCGCGTGACAACATTTCATTATGTGTGTGTGTGTGTATGAAAGGGACCACACACTTTAACACACACATATATATATATATACGTACTTTTACACTCCGACTGCATCAGTGCTAACCGGCGTTACCATAAGGAGTATAACATAATTAGGGGCACCCGGGCCTTTTGTCAACGTCGTTCAACTCGGTCCGGCGGACTACGGTTTTGAATTAATTGCGTTTTATAATGTGACGTGTAAAGGACGTCAGCGGAATGTGACTAAATGCCGGCAACAAAGCTGCCCAAGGGTGCGGAGGTGACGGCGGGTATCAGAACCGTGGTAGTAGTGCTACTGTTGCAGGACCGCGAATAACAAACGAGACCCCATCAATTAGCGAACCGAAAGTTCGTCATTATGTAGTAATATATAGTACGAGAGAGAACGTGTGTAAGGGAAGAACGGAGGGAAAAGGTAAGAGAGGCGAAAGCTACTGATGAATTGTCCTAATGACCGCACGTCCCGGCACAAAGTCCAGGCGGCGGTGGCGGCGATTTGTTTGCAACGCGAGTAATATGCACGCACGCGTTTCTCGATGGACGGGCCTCGACTTTTGACGCGCGATATGCACAGCACTATTCGGCAAAACCTGGTTAATGAACGACCGGCTTGGGGATTGTTGTGTCATTATCATATATATATATATATATATATATATATAATATACCCTTGGCCGTCGTTTTTCGACCGTCGATTCGTCTTCTGGCGAGAGGAAAATATATATATAATATCGTCACAAAACTTACCTGAAACAAACAAAACGAAAAAAGAAAAACATTAGTAACGCGGTTATTGATTGCCAGCCAGCCGTATAGTCAGCGTGCCAGTCGTAGTTTTATATATATATATATATATATATATAATAAAGGTTTACTCGGGTGTCACGTCGGTAGACACGTTCACCCGTGTTATCTTTAACGACAAAAGCTCGTTAGGGGCATCGGCGGTGGGAATACGAAGGGACGGAAGCCCCGCTCCACTGTCTATCAAGATGTCACTTACGGGATCGGACAAAGGAACGCGTCAAACGTCAACTCACTGGGTGAACGACGTGTGTCGCGTATAACGCCACCGCGAACGTTTGTGCTAAATATAACGCACATAGTCACGATAATAATAACGATTACGTGCGAAATTAAATGCCATTTATACGACGTAACAATAATAAATGTATATGATTTACAGTCTTGTATATCGAAGCACTTGGTTATATTATTATATGTTATACAAAATAATTATTTTAGGAAAAATATTATACGCGATAACAATATATAATATTTTCAGGGATATACGGAGATATCGTATATATATATATATATATGCGAGTGACGGCTCGGTAGATATAACGTTCGCTTAATGGTCGCTGGGATAAGAAATAAAAGTAAGAAAACACCGCGACGGCGGTGGATTGGACGCCGACAATGGGCCATCACACGAAGACGGGGGACTTACGGTGTTGTTGTCGGCGCGTGACGTGGACAGGGGGTGACGGAGGGATGCGTGACAAAGAGAGAACCGGGTGAATTATATGGCAGCGGCCCACCCTCGGGGACCATATCTCACCCGTTATAGCCGTCACAGGACAATCCCGGCCGCCGCCTACTCAAGGTCTTTTCGTGTATATATATAAACGTGCGTGCGTTCGTATATATGTGTGTGTATGCGTATATATATATATATAAACCCGCCCCGGCCAAGACTTTTGACTGATTTATGTCAAACCGAGCCCGGACGAGGAGGACGCGACAAGGGGACGTGGATCAGATTTATGGGCCGCGCGCGGATCTACTCCGCCACGCCGTCGCCTGTAGCTTTTCGATTATTGCCTTCACCGCTCGTCCGTTCGTCCCTTACGCTATACTACTATATGGATATATATAAATATATATAATACGAAAATGGTCGATTTGCCGGGAAACGGGAGTTATTTTGTCGACACGGACGTATTGTACGGCGGAGGGATGGCGGTGGAAAAGTGTGGGGAAACCTATAAAAACGCAAACAACACGCGCAAAGTATGTGTCTGCAGGGAAAGAGTAGTGAGAGAATGAGCGAGAGAGAACGGAAAAATGTTAATCTGTTACTATACGCTATATATATACAACTATATTATACAGTTGCTGTTTTTGTCGTTGCCGCGGGGACAAGCGAAAAACGGAATACGCGTATTCGATATATATATATATGTATAAACGAAATCTTATCACATGAGCGCGGTTAAAAATTTTTAAGAAAAAAAAAATATAAAATAAAAGAAACCTACGTCGTGATGTATATCCGGTGCGTCTTGCATGTGTGTGTGTGATTGTATACGCACTGCCACAATGACTTTAATATTATATAAGAGACCAGGGCGGCGTTATCGTCGTCGTTTGTGTATAATATCAAACATATAATGGGTATAGGTATATAGGAGGCCATATATACAGTCGATGAAAAACGAATGAAAAATAACGTCAAATATCGAGGTATATTCGTCAAAGGACGCGAGCAAAATAAATAGAAATAAAAAGTTTTCTGGTTTTTATTTTCCCCTTAAAAGCTTCACGGCGAGTTCATATCAAAAGCAATTGCCATCTTTTCTTGCGCGCACAAAGCGTCGGGTTTCCCATCGATTTCTCTCTTTCTGTGTACAGTTTTGTATGTAATATTATATATATATGGAATATATCCACTACACTTTGGCGCGCGTGTTTCACATGTGTTCATATATATGTATATATTATATGTACAATGAATGACAGACGGAAACTTCCGAGTTTTCTGCAGTGGTGTGTGTATATTGTATATACATACATTTACCGCGGCGTTTATAGCCCCGTGAGTGACGTCATTTGTCAGTTGTCAGTCAATTCCCGGGGAAAACGCGAGCGCGCGCGATATAATCAATATCGGCGACAAGCCGCCCGTATACGCGGCGGTTTATATCTGCCTGTGCACAACAGTGTCTTTGGAACTACTGTCCTGCAGCTACGTATAACATCATACATATATGTTATTACGTGTTAAGTCGATCGATTGAATAAAATCACAATAATCGTTTAATTGCTATATTATATACGCTTATGAAATCTGCAAACCGCGGTTATACGTGGCAATATTATATGCGATAAGACAAATTACCGACGATTACGCTATAACGTGCCGCAGTTATATCCGTTGCATATAAAGCGTGATTTTTTCGGAAAACGAGAGATTTGAAAACCGTATGACCGTGGCATAGGTATTATATAGGTACGGGGTCAAATTCACTATAGTTTCTCGCAGTCGTTCAACCCTCATAATATCGTCGCCATGCACGTATAACGACGGTGCACTGCGCGATCTGTATACGCGACGCAGTTACATATATTAAACGCAATGACGACGACGACGAGACGCAACTACAAAATAATAACGATAATGATAATAACAATAATAATAAAAATAATAATAAAAGAACGAGGAAGAAAAAAGTAAAGTATGTATAACATGTACACCCGAACCCGGTTAAGGTGTGCGTGTAATTGGACCATTTGGATTCCGTGTCCGACGTTGTTTTCATAGGGCAATTACTGAATAAGATCGTTTTCGCCGAGTCGACGGCGAGAGACCTCGCGGCGCGCAGTGTCGGACCTCGATCGGGCGCCGAATTAGTTTAATGCGCCGCGCCGGGAGACCCCCTCGGCGGAATTAACGCTCGGCCCGTGTTCCATTACGTTTTATTGATATTGCGTTTATCCCGGCGCGCGCGTTTTTACGACGACGGCGAGAACTGCAGGCGCGTATATGTTTAGGTATATATATATATATATATATTTATTATTGTGTCTTCGGACCGCATCGGAATAGGATGAGAATATAATACGCCGCGACGAGACGATAGTACGAGGTGACGGGAGAGGAGCGAGCGCGACGGGATATTATATAGAACTACGCCGCAAACGCATAATCCAGAGTTATTGAATACGCAGTAAAACGCCCGTGTGTAAGACCGTTTTAAACGTCCGACCGACCCTTATTTAGATGATTCGGATACACTTCCGCCCCTCCCCCTTGCGAATTTTATTCGTATCCATTAAGTCCCGAAAAAGTCCTAGTCGAGCGCGATTTTATCAAGAAAACCTTGTCCCGCGTTCTATATATTCTTATATATATATAAATATATATTTAGTTCCTCCAAAATACCATGACGATCCGAACAAGTCAAACGCGCGCTTGAATTTCAAATCCCATTTTATACGTATGTATATATATATATTCTAGAAACGTGCAAAGTTTTTCTATATATACTGTATATAGACAGTTATATATTTTATTAGGTATATATTATACTCTTCTCTCGCTCTCTATTTATCTGTATCTATCTGTCCGAAACAAATAAAAACCTATATAGAATTGTTTTTCTACTCATCGTTTGTGCGTCGGCGTTACATGCGGTAATACCGCGGTGTGGTGTGAGGGACTTGGACGTCATAAGAATAAACAAGTCAATTCTCTCATACAATATAATATACACGGCCGACATGTAATTAAATATACAATTTCTTTATTCGATGAGTATAATGTAACTTATATTATGTTTTTCGTATACCGTGACCAGTATTCAAATTCAACATAATATCATATGTATAAATATACAATTTATTGCATTCGTATTATTTAATGGGGCCGTAATTTCACATCAATCGAGATTATAAACATACATATATAAATTCCATATCGGGAATAATCAGGTTATTAATGTGTCTGTTGTCCGTCGCCTACAATAACTGATCCGTCTCTCGGTTTTGTATATTATTAGGTATTTATTATACACATACATTTTAAATATATTATTTTTCTTATATACAATACGCGCCTGCGCGGATATCGCGGATTAAACCGCGGGGAGTTAAATTATTATATTTCTATAATATTATCGCGTTCCAAGAGTAAGTACAGATATAAAATTGTCTATGGACATAGTTGTCGTATTATTTTGGGCGGTAACAGTCCGATTAACAACTGTTTGACAAACAATGTATTTCTCGAATCTTGAACAAAATGCAAATTGAACAATGCATTTAATTCTTGTCATAGAATAATAAAGAGTGTTGGGTATCTCGCCTATGTTAACTTATTGATGCGCAAATTGTAGATTTTAACAGTCCCTTCGTCATTGATAAAAAAATATTGTAAAACATACCACTTGTTAAATATTATCAGCAGGTAATCAGTTGTTATATATACTAAAAAAATTGATGGAATTACATTCATAGAATAAAAATAGCAATGCATTACGGATTGTATTTAAGATTTACGACTTTACTTTTACTCTAGAAATTATATTGTGTTTAGTGAATCAGTGATTTTTGATAATTTATTTGTTTTTATCATGTTAATTTATAATCATTATGTTGTATTGTTTGAGGAAAAACATATTTCGTCCGCAAATAATTTCTAAAGGAAGTCTAACACAATTCATAGTAGTCAGATAAAAACCTGATAATAAATAACTCCGGAAAATATAAAACAGTCTCTTAATTAAGATAAAGTAAATAAATATATAAATTTGAATTTGAATTTATATTTAACAATACATATTATATAATATTTATAAAGAATAGTCGATTTATAAAAAAAAAAATTACATATTATATATAACCTATATATTTTCTCAAATTTGTCATTAATAAATATTAAAGAAAAAATATTTATGTGTTGAGTTTTTTTTCTGTAGTCGCTATATTGTTCATAAAATTAAATTCACATTCACTTGATGAAGTTGCAATAGTTTTAATTGCAGTAATTAATCGGTTTAGATCTAATATGTTTATACTACATCAAGTTCTTTACATTAAAAAATAACATCAACTCGGAAAATTTAAAATGTTTTCGAATATTTTATTTCACAAAAAGGACATACCGTTCTGAAATTAATAATATTGAAGGGTGGGTACACTAAAAAAAAAGTTATAATTTGTATTAGGTACGTTGATTATGATTGTAGCATATTATAGTAAAACAAACATATGTATGCCATGACATAATTTACGTAACAAAATGAGGAATAGAATATTTTGTATTTTGTTTGTGGTCCCCCTGTCAAGTATCCACAGTTTGCGCTTCGCTATTCAGTCGAAACGGCCTCTCTATATTATATACTCTTATGCTTCTCGTATTATAATGATGTATAGTGTATATTATTATAATACTATAGAAGTCGGCGAGGACGATCGTATGTTATAATAATATGTGTAGAATGGGGTAACAATGTACGGCGCGGCGGCGGCAGCGATTGACACCGATGAGAAACCTGCGAGACGAACGAAAACCCATAAAATACACAATATACGAACGAACAACCACAGTCCATCATACATTATTATTATATCGCGTACATTAGCTGGACTCTACCTACAATAGCCGGGGAGACATTGGAAATAAAAGCAAAATCCACTTAACACGCACGTGGGCGCGTCATATACGGCTACGATAATAATATTATATAGGTGACAATATTAATATTATCCCGTCTATATAATACGCGCACGAAAAACGAGTTTCCAGATTGATTGATGGCGGCTACGCGTGTAACTGGTTTTTGTCCGTTTGTTAATCTTGTGAAATCGTTAATGAGACGCGCGAGAACGATCCAGGCGCCGTCTGGACACACCGACTGGTGTTGGCTGCTGCTGCATACAGTCTTTATACGGTGGAGAAATAAAAATTACAAAAATATTATTATAATAATATAACACACACACACACATACACACACACACACACACACAAATACACAATAAAATAATAATAATGTATAGCAACGATCGGGTTAGTCATCGTTTTATTAGTGTTCAATATTGTGACGCAACGCGTCTATGTGCAGTGCGCTGTGCATGTACGTACTACTTACTATATATACACGCGCGACGAAACGTTATTGTTTCTGATCGATGGACGTTCGTCGACGGTACAAATTAAATTTAATTGACACATTGATGGAGTATATGACCGGATGGCCAATTGATTGATATCGAAATTCCTCCCCCTGCACCCATCCATACCCACCCACGGTCGCTACTTTCCCCTCGCGACGCGTATATATATATAGATATATACAACGCGAGTTGTCACAACTAATAACTATTATTGTCATCGTGGCGGTGAAATTTTTTTTTCATAATATTCATTGAAACTCGCATTTTAGATCTTTTACAAAAATATATTATTATTATAATTTATATGAAACGTGTGATGAATATTAAACGTGATACGGCGCAACACAAGGCGATTTTTATTAATATAAATATACCTAATATGTATACTAATATACAAACAAAACATAATATTGCATAGCTAATATTATTGAGTGTGCATTGCGTCGTTTGGTTCGAAATATTTGCTCAAGTGTATTGAGAGAGGTGTAGGTTGTTCCTACTATAAACACCACTAAATACCACTCGTCGTCGGCTGATGGTACAAAGACGCGAGAGTACATATATATTAAAAACAATACATTTGTTTTGCGATTAAAGGCGCGTGACTATAATATTATGCGTAATAACGACGACAGGCGGAAAATTAAAAAAAATAATAACTAAATAGGTCATTGCTCGTCGTCGTATAATGGAGAAGAAAAAACGGCTGATAGACTCTGGCGATATATATATTACGAGATATAAGAAACATGTATAAATATGAGATGGCTGTTCGGGGAAAACGCTATTTGCACGGAAAACGCAATATAATTCCGGTCGTTACGGACATACGAGACGTTGTTTATGTTAAACGCGATATTATTATACGCGCGGAAGGCTCGTTGTCGAGTTTGTATGCGTACAGTGGGTATAATACACAATGTATTACTATTATAACATGAACGGTTAAGGTATAATATAATATTGTATATAAAATATCAAAATTGTCAACATGCGAAAATGCGAAACGACAACTTTACAAAAATTATTTAAAAAAAAAATACGAATATTATATACACGTATAATAACATAAGGTAGCTATATTAACAAAACAAAATTATAAGAGTTCGTGGTCCGAAATTCGTGGGGAAAGTACGAGTAAGAAATATATATATATGTAACCGCGGTATGGTTAGGTAAACGTGTATTAATAAAATTTTTACTTTTTTTAGTACCATACAGCGATATAGCTCAGTAAACAGAGTTACGAAACAATATCGAGATTAAACCAGCTGTAACACAACCAGAAATTATCAGTGAGAGTGGTGTTAGAATAAGAGTGTACCAAGCATCTGTAATATTAATATTATTCTTATACTACATGATCGACTCAACCCAACCCAACCCAACCCAACCAAACCTAACCTAACTAAATTAAGACTTCACATTATTTTAATCGAAACCGCTGGAAGAATGTTTTCAATCAAATTGCACGTTCACCGGAAAATAAATGTATAAGTATATATATATTATTATTATATAATATATAACGGTCGATAAAGTGCGAACTTTATGAAACATGTGGAAATGAAAACTGAGAGTCAATATCACGATATAGTGCAGTGTATATAGTATTTCCCGGGGAACGCACACGTTTTACAGCTATAAGTCAAAGGGCTGCCGGCAGGATTGGCGGCGAACGACGAAGGGACGACGGCATCAGTCAATCGTCTCGCGCTCTCCCTGCAGCATCAGGCCTGTCGATTGTACCTATATATTTTATATGTGTGTGTGCACCATAAACTCGGAAATAATAATATTTCTGGACGCGAACGCGGACCGCGCAAGGGGAATAGTGGGAGCGGTGGTAACAGTATATGTATGTGTATCAGTATATAAGTATACGGAGTTTTTCATCCCTGTCAGAATGCCGCAGCATCATATCTCTCGCGAGAGCGCGTGCGCGCGTTTTAGATTTATGGCGTTAATATTTATTTTGGATGCCGTTGTTTACCGCTATACCCGCCGCCGGTCTTCAAGGCATGAGAGACGAGTGGATGGGACGGTAAATTTGGCGTGTTGGCAACGAAACAAGTTATCAAAGACTTGTCCCACCGTTCCGCCAGCCGAGCGCAGTTTCGCGATATACACGACCCCCGGCCAGGCGTTATCTATCAAAAGTTCACCGACGGAGGCGGCGGCGAGCGGATTTGATTTGTGAACAAGTACAATAATATATGGCACAAACACACACACACACATGCATGTACCGAATATTATAATAATAATAATATACGCAGCGCGAAATCCTCCTCTCGCTCTTCCGGCCTGCAGACAGATGGCATACAAAATCGGTCAACTATATATTATTATAATATCTTCGGTCCGTTGTTCTTTGCATTATACGCAAGCGCACATAAATCCGCCTATCGAATTTCAATATTACCGAAACGCGACACCGCCGGTCAACGCGTGATTTACATGACGGTATATTATATTATTATATACCTGGTGCTGATCTCGCCGCGGTGGCCTCTCGTGGGAAATCGTCGCATAATTGATTCCAGTATATCACTCTACATATAAAACAACCGCGAAAAATCAAATATCGAAAATATTTTTCCCCGTCGGTCGAGTCGATTTGTGTGCCCGTACGTTATAGGTTAGTTTTGGAAAAATCGTCCAGTTGTATACTATGGGTATCGTGCATATTATATAAAATGTTAAGAGTGCACGCGCGCGGAACGGAAGTCGTAAATCTGAAGGCGACACGCGTGCGCGGATGGCTCGTGTATATACATTTGGTGATGCGAACCGTCGGACGCGGTCCGCGGAGACCATAACGTGCGCGCGCGCGTCCGAAGGGTGGAGATAACCGAAGTTCCTTGGCGTGCATGTACATCCAAACATATACGCATGCAAATGGGAATAATGTTCATCGACGGGACGCGGGCAAGACGATACGGGCGGACGGGTTGACCGGAAGGGTAGTTGTGGGAGAGTAAGTCCGTTCGCGGTATACGGTCGGCCGAGTGATATATCGTTGACGTGTGTCAACCGGTGATGTATTGGGCCCGTCACACGCGAGATAGAAAGAATACGGACTTCGCACGTCCACCCGTCCCAAACCGCTCACACGAAAATCCCTCGGCGGGTCGCGCGGGTCGGCCGAGCGGTAAAATAAAATAGAAAGCGCCGCCGTCCGGTGTGTGGTTGTGATGGTGAAAACAAAGCGTTTCTACAGTCCCTATATTACATATATACATATAATGTATTTGTATAAATATATATATATATATAATATATATATGCCAATGATTTACGCGCGGTTGCCGCACGTCGACGAATCCCTTTTGTTTCGTATTTTATTCTCCGTACGTCGGACGTTATCGCGGTGAAAAAGGCTTCTCGAAAACGAAGAAAGATAAACAAAATAATATTAGGTGTGCTATCCGCGCGTGCCGTCACTTAAGCCGGACGCCGTCTTGTCAAACCGTAGACGATCTTCACCGACGGATCTTAATAATGTGTATATCCGTTATTGAACCCATGTATTATTATAAACGCGCGTTACATTGCACCTACAGTTAATTCAACCGGTTTTATATTGTCATTATTATTATTATTTTAGAAAAAAAAAAAGTTGACAGTTTCCGTCCTGAATTAAAAACAAAACGACAATATGACGAGTGGAAGAAGGGAAAAAACGCACACGTGTACGACGGATCAATCACTATCGTATTTCAAAACCGGACCATGAAGGTGTAACCGGTTTCATGTAAGTGATGTGGTGGCTGGTGGGGCTCCGCGCCGTGACGGACAAGACGGCATTTTATTATATTATTTACAGCCCGTGCAAACTTATAAATATTAAGTATGTCACATCATATTATTATTAAAAAAAATATTGAAAAACGGTAGAGTTCCTGTGCGGTGCAGTGCGCGTTCGTGTATAGATTTACGTATCCTGTTTTTAAAACAGGTATACAGGGTGCGCGTGGTGTTACGAGGACAAGACAATTTCGGGATCACACGGATGTTTAAAAATGTCAGACATACGCGGTATGATATATTATAACATATAGCTATATTAAAGATATAGGGATAGCATTATAAATATCTGTGGAAGGGCTATAAAAAAATTAAGAAAAAATAAAGTACTTGATACATTTCAAATGAGGGGGCTTGTAAATATTGTAGGGGGGCTAAAGCCAGTAGCGCACGCAGTATTTTAGTCCGATTAGGGTTTTAAACTAAAAAACTAGAAATACTAAAAATAAAAATGGTTGTTTTGATAATAATTCCAATGATTCCAATAATTCCTATTTCCCATCTGAATTTTTATATTATATTTATATAATTCATAGTTGAAGCCTTGAAAAACTAATATAATATGAGAAATAATAAAATAAATCATAGATTTTGTTGCTAAACATAAATACAATTTTGATGGAGGAAGAAATTTTTTCGGGAAATTAGAACTATAGAATCCTACCTCTGCTTACGCCACTGGCAAAAGCTCCTTACGTCTATGATTATAGGCCTGTGCTATATTATTAAACAGCAGTATGCTGCTACCTAAAAATACGATAATAAAACATACACGACAGAAATAATATAACATTGGATCACGTACGCGACATTATAATATACAGAATTTTCGCATTCGATTAACGACCGTATTATTATTATTATTACACAATATGAACGATGGCGGCGCCTCGTTATTGAAATTTATTCATTTTCCGCCGAAACTTTCCGACTTTTCGTCTCCAAAAAACCAAGTCAAAGTCATAAGCATAATTACCACGCGCGTACACTGCAGCATAGCGGCGACGTAGCACGTGCTGTACACCTTATTGCACACACGATCGAGTTAGATGTTATTTTATAATATTAATATAGCATTGGCTGGATCGGAAAAACAATATATAATTTTGTATGAATTTTCATTGTTTTATTCTGGTAGATCATCGCATATTATAGTTGTCATACACGAACCGCACGATTGACGATCGTTTGCGTGGTAGTGAGATGATGTAGGCGGTGGGAGTCATCCGCGTATGTTTATGTTCGTTTACGGACAATAATTATATAACTAGAGCAATGATAAATAATCATGGTCGTCAGCGTATAACCTGAACGCGGGCATGCGAGTACGCACAATAACAAAAGGGACCAGAGCTAGGATTAGTTGTCCGACACGATGATGTCTGGAACGTGTCAGCTGATAATGGCACCCATCAATCACTTCCCCTTCAGCCCCTCCACCGATCAACGCGAGCACGGTTACATGCATACCGTGACCGTATTTCAATCACCCAGTGACTCAGGCTCATCAATGTCTTCCCCCACGTGCCCTCCTTTCCAACCGCTACCACCTCCAAACCGACTATATGGTCTCCGATAGTCTATTGCCACCATAGTCCTGTAAAATGTACATATATATTCCGCCTGCAAGCTACCCTGCACTATATACCGCGACCACGGTAATCGATTCCAGTAGACCACTCGGTAAATACGACTATAGCGCTCGGGCATTAAATATATGTATATAATACGCTTGTATATATCGTTTGTCATTAATAACTTTTCGGGTTACACCTTCACACGATCCTTTTTCTCCAACCGAACATGCGATCGCTATTTATTCTCTAGTCTTTCGCATCAATTTCAACCTTAACGATTATTAAACCGTTTTGTTATACCGATATATACATTGATCCACCTTTGCGGCTGCGGCTCGTTCAACCAGCACATCACGGCTCTTCCGTTCGCAGAAACCGGACGCATTTCGCACGACAATCAATATTTTCATCGTTGTTGTCGTTAGTCGCGAAAAAAACGATAACGAGCTGCTAATAAAATCACGAATCGATTCCCATATTATATACGACGACTCACTCGTTCGCCGAACACACAAACGTACTCGTTTACAGTTTCATATAATAGATCATGAACCATTATGATAATAATATATTTTGTGCGTATAACGTTGTTTTACGATGCCGTAGGAAACGCGACCGCGACGTTGTTGTTATATCAGAATTAAACTTTTGTTTCGTTTACCGAAAATAATAATAATAATAGCGACATAAAAGAGAAAAGCGGGAAAAGCGCGGCGGCGTTGAAATTTCAGCCTCGGGTCCTACCGTCCACGTCCGTACGTACACGTTACGTCCACCCGCGCGCGCGTGATTCCACAAAGACTTCAAATCAATTACCCGGGCCTGTAACGAGATCCAGTGTATAACGATGTTTTCATCCTCCCCCTGACTCGGTTCTTGATCAAAGAATACGCTCGCAGGCCTATCGAGAATATTATAATATATATATATATATATTTTATAATGTGCTCTGCCACAGCAATACACAATATTACGACGACTGCGACGAGACGCGAAATATACGTACCTCCTGTGTGCGTATGTCGAAGTTTATATTATTATGTACCTACACGTGGTACGTATATTGGCCAGAGGGTAATTTATTTTCAAACACGTTTTGTGAATTGCGTATAGCGTATGTAAGGTGCACGTGAAATGTCAGGAACGGTTCGTATCATTCCGCTAGCGTGGTTTCGCTGATTTGTCTTTTTGCCAATTTTAATGACGTTTGTTCACAGCAACACAATACTAATCCCCTCCTTTCCTCAACTAACTTAACCTCAACCCGGAGGCTGATAAGACATAATCTCGGCGAAGAATTATACGCCGTTATAATTATAATAATAATAATAATAATAATAATATATAATATCCGAATTAGACGCGGTCGTCTTTTTCTACAAAAGTAAACCGGCTTGAAGCGGATGCGTGTACAGAGTATACAGAAAATTGTAACGTATTATAATATTATTGTATATACAAGCCACATTTGTTAACACAAACAAATCATTAAGTGATGACACTGGGTCCTTGAAGTATTATACATTTCTGGTGATTTTTATGATGTTACAAACAAAGGCCAATCGAAACATTTAACCTAGACCACTATGCTTTGAATATTTTCAAATAATTTTCTATGTTCCATTGTCAGGGTTGCAGTCGTTACCGAAATATTATTACGATTTCATTGTAAATATTTGTCGATTTATTCGAACGTTGCTACAGAGTTCCGGAAGAATGTTTCGTGAATGTTATTTTATGCATCTTGATATGTGTTTGAGGACTACAAAATTCCTTACAAAATACAATGGGATGATGCACGATAAGTCGTTAAGGAAAAGTCAAAAGTGTTTTTTAATTATTATAAGATAGTATTTTATTTGGTCAATCGTCGATCTAACTCGCGAATGAGCTAAAACCAAAATCCGATACAACCGTGCGAACAGCAGGTCGTGCAGTATTGGATAAACTCATATATATATATATATATATATATATAATATATATATTATGTATACACAGAAACACAAATCACTGGACCATAAAATCCAACGAAATGACTTTGAAACGTGATGTGCAAAGTTTTTTTTTTTTTGACACGATGATTGATTAATATTACTGTGTTGCTGCCGCGCGTTTATATTATATATATATATATATATATAATTGTGTTTCGGTCATTCGAACTGTTCATGTGTGTGGCGAATATTTATGCAAATCAAAAACCAGTGACGTAACGACTTTGATGTACGGCCAGAAAAAAATATTATTATTATAATTTTAATTTCGCCATCGCGGCTCACGTTATTACTGCGGTTTAGCGTTTTCACGTGGTGGCGGATGGAAGTACCTAAACATACCGGCGGCCACGCAACGGAGAATATTATCTCATCGGGTAATAAAAACTCCGAAAATAAAATCCAAAACGTGCGGTCCAGCTCTTGTAATATTAATTTTAAATCCAGGGACCACCACCTGCAACTGCGGGGCGGGAGTGAGCGAGAAAGAGTGGAAATGATTTATTGCGTTATTAAAGAAACGGGACTGGGATTAATGTGCTGTAGCAGCCTCACACCACGCTCTCCGCGGTTATTTTCACGTTCTTATATAATAATTATTACTGCATTCGTTCGCAAGCAGCGCGCAAACGCGTATAACAATATTGTAATCGCGCGTATTACATATCTATTGTAGACAGCGAAAATCATGTTTAAAGGAGCACAACCGTCGTTACAATATTATTATAGTGATAAATAAATATATAAACCGGAACGCGAGCTCGATGTATCGTCTCTACGCGTCATGTGCTATTGCATAAGATATTATGATTATTATTATTATTATAAAATAGATGTGTATTATTATAATATGTGTGCGTTTCGTCGACTGTACTCGGAGGAACATCACATTTCGCACTATACGTTTATAAAACGCATATATTATTATTATATAGTTATTTGCTCGTCGAGGGAAAATACGACGATGATGATAATATTATGATGAAAAAAATTAAAGGGCTGATTGTACGATTGTGTGTATATATGGTTACCGCTCGGGGGCCTCATTCAAATTTCACCAGGCAGAAAATTAGTTGTACATACACACACACCGAATTATGTGTACATATTATTATATTATTATTATTATTATTATTATTATTATTATTATTATCTTTATGTATAATATTATAATGTGTGTATACGTAGAAAGAAAACGCGCGCGTATACACAATGGGCCGCGTTGACAATCTGTCAACCGGTGCCAACTACCATGTACCATGGTACCTTATACTCGTTGCGCGGCGGTAATACCTGTTCTTTGCACGTCAAGCTCACGTCAAAAAGCGGTTCGAAATTAGTATTTAAACGGACAACTGGTTCTCTATCGTGCTCGCACAATTAGACGACAACTCGTTCCGCGTAGACAGCCCTCGGCCTAATAGAGATTTATGAACCGTGAAAACGATCGGGACTATTTCAAAACGCCCTCGAAACGGCGCACATATATATATATATATATATGTGTATATACAATATTATAATATAATAATATAATATGTGAATGTCGCCTCGAGGGGACAAATTTGTTTTCGTCTTTTCTTCTCGCGTACACACACGCGGTGTGTAAGTATTATTATTACTATTTTTTTTTTTTTTCATGACGAAATGTTCTATGTACACATATTATAATATTTACGCGACACATCATACACTGCGTATCATATAATATATAGTACACGTACACGATATTGTGTAAAATATATAAATGCAAATCTTGGAGGGTCTGACGCGCCGAATCGACCGACAAATGATCCGAAAACATAAACACGCGCACGCACGTACTGAAAACGTCCGCTACTGATAATTTATATATATATATAGTTAAAACAACCGTTTTACCGTTGACGTCGAAACCGCAATTGCAAATGAGGAAAACAAAAAAACAAATTTCGCGGCACGACGACCCGTCAATAAACGGTCATATTATTATATTCGCATTAAACATAAAACTGGTATTTATATAAATATATATTTTAAGTTTACGTCCTGCGTCACGCGCACGCGACGTCACAGAAATGAAATACAAGCTCGAAGCTGGAGACATTATATTCTGACAGATATAACACGATATTATTTAATATTTTCGTTGTGCATTCGAAACACGTCCGGTGTGAATGCGCCTCAGTTCGCTTTTAGCGCGAGCCCGTGTGTGTGTGTATATATATATATAATAATATACGTCTCAACCCCGCGTGCGATTATATATATAAAAAGACGCCAACGGCCGGACCAATAAATCCATCAGTCGCCCGTAGAACAGATAAACTCTTCAGCGTCGCCGTCTTTCGTTCTCGGCGGCGACGGCGACGGTGCGGCAGCGCCATGCATCAATGTGTCACGCGCGTCCTCTCCGCGCCGCCCAAAACACTCGACCTTCTCATGCCGAGAATTATACTACTGCAGTGGTAGTCAAATAATAATAATAATAATAACATAATATCCATATACAAGAAAACCGTGCTAAAACACGCGGTTCAACGTTATTTCGCGTATAATAATAATATACTAATATTTATCATAATATTCGAATCTATACAAAAATAATATCTGCGGTCGAAATATCATTTCATGATTATTTCATCATTTATGTTATATAATACGTATCGTATTTCTGTTGGTATTCGCCGCGCGCGCGGTTTTAACGACGACGTGTCTGTCAACGCGCGATGCACACAATATTATAATACACACATCTCCGACTAAATTAATTATTATTCTCGTCGCACGTTATATTGTTAAAATAATAATAATATAATATAATGTGTACACGACACACCAAACTGCTCGTCATGTACAAGCTCGTCCTCTCCGACGGTCAAACGTTCTACAGACTGCGGTGACGTTAAATTATATGTGTATATATTTTTTTTTTTAATTTTGGCGGATCGACATCGCCTAGGCGGCGGCTGTAACGACTTAGATAGCCGACCATGTATATGCTGTATTATTATTATTATTATTTCTAAATATAAAACTCGCCAGAAGAAGATGTGATATTTGACGATAGAGCGCGCGCACGCGGCCAGAAGAATCCGTCACGATGAATAATTGTGTAATCCGTGACGACCATTCCGGATACACGAACGCATTAAGAATTCCCGCGGTGTTTTGGAATCCGAAGGTCCTTTTTGGGGTTTTCGACTTTTTGCTCTGCTACTGTGTCTGCATCATGCGAATCGCAAGTGTCCCGACGGGTCCGCAGTAAATCATTATTTATATATAATACGGTATTATTGTTATATTATATTATTGCGCGACGGTCATTCCGAAATCGTGATCCACGCCATGATCGTAATATCACGCGACACCCGGGCGTCAACGCTGTAGGTAAATCGTCTAACAATAAAATATATTGTTCGGATTGCGCATATAATAATAATAATAATCAAAATGGCGTATTTTCGTCAATTTCCGAACATAAGAAAACATTTCCTTAGAATTATTACTATTATTGTTATTATTGTGTTTTTACCTTCGCAGGCGGACGGGCGAAACTAATCGAACATCACGTCTATAAATTATTATTTTTTTTTTAAAAAAATATTGCTAAATTATATATTATTACATTATAAGAAATGAACGGAAGAAGAAACATATATGGGTACGATATAATATTATATAGTTGTATGTATTTTAAGAATCATTCGGCCGACACTAAAATCGCGCGGTAACCCAATCCCGAATTTAATTTTCATGGGGATTATATTATTATTATATGGATGCGCGCTTGCACCGCGGCAGTAGATAGATGACGTGACAAGAGGAGTGACGGTCGAGTGAGACGACGTCAGGAAATTCCACGTGAAACGCGTCGTGTTCGTAATTTCTACGACGGATTTAATTTCAAAAACAGAAAACATAATATTATAATACATCATATTAAAAAAATATTAATATATAGGTACTATTATAAGACTTATTCCCGAGCACTGCTGTCTCGTCATCGAACGGATGGAGAAGCACGTCACTCGGGTCGACGCGAAGACCGGGGGACGAGCTAGAACAGGTTTTCGCCCGTTGACCGCAACAGGTACATAATATTATTGTGTTTATAATATAATCGACAAAAACCCATAAAAATTACCGACTTTCAGAGGTTACGATCCATCACTGTGGCGCGACGGAGAAAGAGGAAACCGACATCCTATATTATAATGAAAATATGCCCGTTTGGAGTGCTGAGACACGCGGAGAACAAATAACAAAACCCGATGAAACCCGGCACCGTCTGACCGACGGGGCCGAAGCCGAATAAAAAAAAACTTTCCCGGGATGTGTGTGCGTGTGTTTTTATTTTGTAGATTTTTTAGATTCAGGTGATTTTGTATAAATTTATATATATACATAAGGGGTCAAGGGTCGGCCGGTGAGCGACAACGGAATGTCTACTTTTGCGGGGATGGACGGGTCAGAGTGGGACGAATCACGCACGCGGGGATCGCCGACGGCGTGAGAGCTTGCCGCGGCGGAGGGCGAAAGAGTGAGCAGATCGAACGGAATTAGATTGAAAATCGCGAGCCGCTAGTGTTGCCCGGACCCGGCGTTGTTATTTATTTCTCTTGAGAGGCATCCATCCATGTCTATCACTTGGCAGTAACCGTGCGAAATGTCTGTTTATGTGTGCCCGCTCGAGGTCCTTTGGGTATTGCGCTGTTGCTGTTCCTGTTGGTAGCTTCGAATATACGTATATATATATATATATATATATATATATATAATATACATCCTTTGCCCGTCCACATATATATCCCAGAGAAATATATATAAAAAAATACCCGTTACCGTTTGTTTATTGTATATATATAATATTATACACATACACTCTTCCGGTGTGCTCTTCTTTGCACGATTCCGACCAATTTTGGCCATTGGCTTTTTAGAAAAAGAAAAAAATAGTGTTTTACAACTTCTCATATATGTGAAATGTTTTCTATATATTTCCCCACCTGTAGTTTTATACCAATTATTCCGGGCCGAATTAGACGGAGAGTATTAAGAGCCTGGGGGCATTACAACCCTGTGCCTCTTGTATCAAAATAACACAAATTGTAATATGATTTGTCAAACCATAATAAAATAATTAATAGGTGTTCTAAAATAAAAATGTTTTAAAAAATAACAAATTAATAGTATAGGTATAAGTCGAACTACGTTATGAACAAAATTATCGTAGTTGCGTAATTGCTAAATATGTGTAACACAATTAATTTATGTATAATTGAAACTAGAAACACGTTTCACACAACAACACAACGTAATAGTTTATGTTTGCAATTTGCATAGTGTACAAGTCCTCAAAATCGCCTTTGCCATGGGCCCCTTGAAGATTAAATCCAGCCTTGGGCGTATCATACATTTAAACGTTTTCGTATATAATACGCGCATGTGTCCATCCGGTCGTATAATGAATAAGAATTCGATTTTACTTAACGATAACGTTTAGAGTTTTATTATTATAATAGTATGCCGTACTGCAGAGTATGCAACACGAGTATACAAAGATAAAAGCGAAAAAAAACCGTTAAAAATATTTGGTGTATAGTTTTTTTTTCCCCCGATTTGACGTCTATATTGAAGTGTACGTATCTATTCCAACATATTTTTGAAGACCACCAAAGAATTTCGAAAACTATCAATCTTTAAACGTCGTCCGTACGTATACGATTGGTCGGTGGCATCACGCGCGCGTACCTATATAATATATTATTATATTATATACCCCTGGAACAATAATAGAGCAGAAAACATAACGGTACATACCGACTATTATACACCGAAACTATACAACACGTAAACGTATAATATGCGCAGAGTACACGACGACGGACAAATAATAAATCATTCGGACCGTATATAGCACGTTTTTGTTGTCCTTGTACATATTTATTATGTTTTTTTTCCGAAAAAATCTTTAATGCGCTGACTATCGGCATCGGGTCACCGGGAGAAAAAAAAATACACCCCCAATAAAAACGTGTGTTTTTCGAGTCCATTAATTTCGGACACGCAGAACGGACTAAATAATATAATATAGTGAGATAATATACGACGATAGTAAATATGTCGCGACGATGAAAAGACCGAAGGACATTTTTTTTCGTATTTCTCTTCTGCGAGAACACAAAATTAACATATTCGTCGTGTACGATGATGCGATGACCGAAAAAACCAAACCAGTTTCGGTCGGTCCCGTCGAAGATTTTTTGACAGATTCTTAAAATCTCTGCCGGAGAAACGATCATCGGCGTAAACGTAATATAATATGTATACGTACGCGGGAGGACCAGTAGGTATATACAGTATTATAATATAACATGCGTGTCTTATCGGTCCCTATTGTTCTGTACGTCAAATACGATATATCGTGTTCCACCGTCGTCGACTCTATACGGGGCCCCGGACACGAAACAATAATATAATATTTTATTTAAATAAAATTAAAACAAAAAACAAAGCAAACAACGAAAACAAACTCGCTGTCACCGTCGTGTTTATTATAACAGACGCACATTTATACGAAAATATATTATACATACAAACATCGACCTCTAAACGTAGTCTTATCCGCGGTCCGAACGACTAGAGCGGTCATGACATTATTAATAATTGATCAATACAAAATATTATTGTATTTAATATTTTACTTTTAAAGTATTACCTTTATATTATATAATATAATATTATGGTTTTTATGAATAAAAAACGATGCTAAACCGTTCTCGGATAGCCGTCTCAATAATATAACATTGTAGGGTAATAATATAAAAGATTAAACGACAGAGACGTGTATTATATTACGGACGAGCAATCGTTATTTCATACCTAATATTATTGTGCAAACGTGATTATAAGTCGATTAATAATATACCATAATACAAACACGTATATTCCACGCATATTTTAATAATATTAATAATAAATATTCAATAATAAAAGAAATCATATGCTGGAAAACGTCTGTAGCGTCAAATGACTATCTAGACAACTATTCTTATATACTCTGGCGATTTACTATAACACAATAATAATAATTATTATCCATTATATTATAAACGAGCTATCTATTTTATATCATCGTCAATTTTAAAAATAAATATCAGATGAAAATTAACATTTGCCAGGTTAAAATTGTGTTCAAGGTTATTGGTTCATTTAAGCAATGACGTTGAACCCAAGTTCTAAAAACAATAAATGATGTAAAATCGAAAACAGAGAAATTATATTCATAAAAATACAACAATACAAAATAAATTCACCAATAATATGGCGGGATGTGTAGAATCAGAATTAACCAATTTACGACGAGTTATTATTTCGTTTCCATTATAAAACATAAACAACTTTTTGAACGTGCTTATTTAAAATCTATAAGGGTGCTAGAACTAGGGGATCTCAAACAATCCTAATAAGTGGTACGAAATAGCGTTATATAATTTAATATAAAATATCAAAATTGCAGACTATGTGCGAATAGGTATAAAATATTATTATATAGTACAATGTGTATAGTTATTTCGCACTGTCTATTTGGAGGAAATAAGATAATATTATTACGTAATATTTAGAGAAATCGTAATGTATCGAAATTTTAAGGAGGGAAATATTAAAAATTTCGATAATAACACTTTGTATAGTATTACCGATTTTATGGACAATGTTTTCTAACGCAGTCGTTGCCCAAAGTCATTATAGTTTTTTTTAACATTTAACGTAAGTAGGTATGTTAAAAAACGAAATTACAATTGCGGCGGCATAGAGGTTGCGGTCGTCTACATAAGGGCGCCAAGATCTATTATTTAAAGCAATAAAAATCGAACCAGTAAATATAAGGTTGAAATTTTTTTCGTATTACATTTCTATCAGCATAGAGAGGTAGGTATATTTTATTACATAAAAGCTAGCGGGTCAAAAACGCGCGGGAAAAAAAATACTCTTTACACACACACACCTCCTCCAGAATATAATCATAAAATTAATCGCATGTACCTATAAATATAGTTAGGTTAGGTTATGTAATAGAGTTCTACGTGTAGTTTACTATTATAATAACTACCGGTCGGTCCTGCAGCATCAGAACGTTATAAGTATTATATTATATCCTGCACGCGGTGGTGAACCTATCATCATCGTTTTCGGAAACTATTGGGAAAAAATAATAATATACACGCGTAAAACACATTTTCTATAATATAATATATATATAACATTATTAAACTCGGTTATTACACAATATTTCATATTATATTACACCGTGAGCTAGACGAGGTTCTCGTAGAAATATTAATGAAAACTCGCCGCCACCGTTACAGCACTATACGCCCATCGTCTCCTCTTCGAGAAACGAGATCATCCCCGCGGTCGTAACAAGAACATTCCCACCCGCTTGTATGTAGAGACGCCATTTAATCATACATACGTAATATTTTATTATTATTTTTTTTATCTTAAAATCCCATAAATTTATATAATATAATATAATTAAATTACTATAAAATTATGGGAATAACACATACGTTTGTATTTTTCTTCGCATTACTTTTTGTAATTACCGACGTGCAAAAAAAACAAATTTAATATATACAATTTTTATATTTTGAGTTGGATGATTTAATGCTTAATGGTAGTATGTTATATATTGTTGGGCCTAAGTATGTAAATATTATATTAGTTTTCTATGCAATAATAGTACCTTAAAGTTTTTATAATTGTTGTATTACATTCAGGTTTATTAATAATTAAGATAAATAAGAGTATTTCTGATCATAATATAAATTACAGATGGTTGGTAGAATATTTTTTTTACTGGTAGTACATTTAATTCTTCGTAGAGATAATAAATAAAACTAGACATTTATATTAGAAAAGACCGAACGTTTTTAAAGTGATTGCCATCAAAAGAGTAATTCTATTAGATACCTACCACCTAGTGATATTAGTGATCTTATACCTACTTATGGAAAGAACATTGTACCCATTTTTATGATTTAAGTTTTTAATTTAAATCAAAATCATATTAATAATTCTGTCTTGTCATTAAACTTGACCCTAAGTTTCGCCTATGGTAAATAAATTAAAGAAATTCTGGTTATTTTTTACGATAATTTGTATTATTTTGATTTTTTTTAAAAAGATTTAGTTATAGGTACAACACGTCATTTATAGATATTACTATGTACGTATGTATACATTTTTCTCTATGATAAATATGATTGATTTTAAACTGTATAATGATTTCCGATGATAGCGCGATGCGACAATTGAAATGGACCGGATACGGACGGTTGTGTAACAGCAAAAAAAAAAAAACGGTAAGGGCAAAATGTTTGACGAGAAACGCGGAGAGAAGCCTTTGTCTAATGACAGCGAGCAGAGATCTGGTGCGATCTATACTATAGGATATATCATATTATTTATTATACGTGTACCTCGGCCCTCAGGATAACATCTGTCTCTCATCTCGCGGAGACACATTCAATTCTCCGCGACACGGTGTTTTTTAAAAACCTCTATACCCCGACCCCGACCAGGACTATCGTGTTCATTACCGGTACATACGATATTATATATTATATTGTGTCTATTTATTATGGACCATCGCACACGCTATATTTAATACATAATAATAATCGTATATTAGGTTTAGATTGACAGCTCGTTTTTTTTATCATTCTATATCACATTATTATTATATAACATCAGACAGAGGTATGGTACCCGGCATGTATATATACTTAATAATAAAATAAATATCATTTTTTTACTATATAATATTATTATTGTGTTATTATCGTTATATTGTTTTGTTATGAGTAAACATCGTCGGACGACTGTTACAGGAACAAATACAATATTATATAATAATATTATACAATGTGTATAATAATTAATAATACACCGCGAGCGTAATTGCGCGGTGACGAAAACTATAGTAATTAGAGTATACAGGAACGTTAAAAAGAGCGTTTAAATAATATTATGTATATTATACAGAGTGATCGAATTTCGTATAATTTAATGAATGGGTATGTGTTTAAAAAAAAAAAAACTTATGTACATTATTAATGAATATTCAGAAGAACCAAATAATTTCACTTTTAATTCATTGATGTATTTAAAGAAACATAGACATGAGTACTTTTTAAAATAAAATGACATCTTTACATACAAAGATAAATAATTTATCATACAATTATGTACTTATGTCCCTTTTAACGTTTTAATTAATGTCCATTCGTATATATATGATTCCCACTACTTTTGTAACATGCACTTTTTATCATTCCGTATATAAATAAATATAGATGATGATGACTTTACATAATATGTATAATTTATAATTTGATATACTAATACATAATATACATATCAATAAATGGAGAAAAAATCGAAATTATGCAGAATTTTCATTAAGGATGGGCAAAACTGTAATGTTCTACACTTTGCGAACGTTCTACGAATATTTACACCAACCAAATATTATTACAAGCAGTGTTACCTGCAGTATACTGTATACACGTACTACTGGTGCTAACAAAACCTATTTTTTAATAACGAAAATAAAACAAGAGAAAACCATACGGTGCACGTCTAATTATTTCAATCGAGTGTTAATTCAAATAGATTATTTAAATTAACCCACGTTGTTATCGCGATCATCCCCAGCCCACGATACTAATACATACCACACAAATGACCGTCAGTGGGGTGAGTAGTGTGTTCACAACCTACATAATAATATAATATATAGTACACAAAAATTATTTTCTTTTTATACTATTTATACAGTCTACAACTGATGTTTTCTGAGATATTAAATAAAAATGAATAGTTTTATAAATCGTAGTCTTTTTGGCTATCCCGAATTCATGAAAGGTTAAAAATTGACGTTGATATACCCTTCTGCGTCTTAAGGTTACATAATAATATATATTTATATATTATCACGTAATTACGATTTACGGGATTATATTATGCATTTATAAATTAAGTTGCAGTAGAAAAATTATTTTAACATCACGTGATAAAAGTCTAACAAATTTCTGAATGATCGAGAAAAACTGTTATTATAATTTATATTATATTATTGTTTTAACAGTTCGACTTATACACCCGGAAGTATATTAAGGAGAAGGAATTATATAATATAAAATGGCAAGCGGTGGTAAGGGGTGACACACGCCCGTTCAGCTGAAAAAATAACAATCACGTGTGTATACATTTTTGTACCTACCTATTATGGATACATACAGAGTGGTATTATTTTATGTTACGGAAACACATATAATTATACAGTTAAGTTATACAAAATTTTATAACGTGATAATATTCTGTTCATTCTATACATATTTTTAATATATTAATATATATAAATATAGAGTTTATTACGAAAATTTAACATTTTTACGTAGTTATTATATGTCGAATCTCGTGATACACTCTGTATACATTAAACCTTAAGTTATATATTATATTATTTCTTTTTTGTCTTCTTTTTCTTATACTTATATACTATTCCATTCTACAATTTTTTCCCTTTCTGACACCTGTATAAATGATGGAAGCCGGATAGACGTACGGACGAGGACGTATATATAATAAGGTGTGTATTCGCAATATTTGTGTTGATGATAAAATAAACAAAGCGACATCATTCGGTGTGCGTGTATACAGTGCCTATATATACGTGTATACAAGTGAGTGTATAGGTGATGGTGTTGGTGAGTGATGAAAAAGAAAAACACACGTAAGGCCCATATTTTTGTCATCCTTTGCATCGGGTCTTTTTTTTTTTATTTTTTCTATATGTGCAACGGAATGATTTATAGAAGTCACCGGAGAATTGATGCGAGCCGACGCACGAAGAAGAGACAACTGCAAAGAAGGAGAAAATACGTGTCTCTCAAACGGTTTCCAAAAACGATGAAGATAATCATTTTTCGTTCGGTTAACTGTCTAAAATACTAATATTATATAGGCACAACCCGCGATAGCCACAAAAGAAAGTAGTAATATTATGTAAAAATATCTAAATCCCGACGGCTGCTTACGGTTAGTTAGAAAACGTGATTGACATGCGGACACGGCATCGTTCGAAAAATATAAATAAATCGTAATAAAGTAATGTTGACGCGGTGTACACTTATTATCATGCTGCATTTTTATTATTATTTCTCTCTGTTTATTTAACTTATATTTTACTCGGACTTTCACACAACTAGTCCCCGTAAGAAATTAGGCCAAATTGATATAATTATAAAATAATAATATCATTATTATTATTATTAAATTGATCATTATCGATGGCGAGTTTTCGGAATTCTATGAACAACAAACGTATATATAAACGATAAAAATCTATTATCATTATATATATATATATATACAAAAACAATAATAATAGTTACAAGAATCGCGATCGGAGCGCGTTTATTAAAAAATAATCAATTATCGTTCGCGGCACGTCCTGCATAATATTAAATAATACGTTATATAGGTAGTAGTCGCTGCTGCAGCAGTTTATATATTATGCTCCGCCGTTAGAATAATAATTTTATATTTTCCAATTTTGCAATTTTTTTATTTTTGTTATTAATATAAATCGCGTGTTATCCGATATAGAGGTGCAGGGGCGTAATTAAGGGAGAAGAGGGGATAGATCCCTAACAATTTTTTTGTATATATTGTAATATTGGTGATTAAAATTGGTCTAACTTGTGCCGAAAGGTAGATTTAAATAAACATCTATTATATTTCATGTACCAGTTTATATATTACCTGATGTATATTACCAAGAAATATAAATTTAGTTTTATAAACAGCACTAAAATAAATTGAATAAATATAATTTATATACTATAAACAAATAAATGTAATATTTAATTAAAATTAATGTTTTATACTTTCATCATAAATTAAACATAACAACTTATTCTATTTGTGGGCTTTGGGTTTAGGATTTATTGATAATACAGCATTCCCGTTCTGGGCCACTGTACTTGAGGATATTATATAATTTATACTCCCCCCCACCCTCCACACGGGCCAAGCAAAATCTCCAATTACGCCAGTGTAGAAGTGCGTGTACGTACGAAACATATCTTTTTATAAACCATAAACTCAGGTTTTGTGCGCAACAGCTGAGGGGAGAGAAAATTTTGAATGAAATTACACGGGAACCACGTGGACAACATGAGCCGGAGAGTGGCGGGGAAGAGCTGTTGTTGTGACGCGTAAACTCGAGCGGCCGCGTATCCGTGAATGGGCCTATACTCTATACCGTCGTTGTGGCATCGGCGGTGGCGAGCGCGGTGTAAAGGGATCTGCCACCGCGGGAAGATCACAAACCACGCGTAGTGTAACTGACCAAAAATCCCGACGGAATCCATTATTATTATACAGCCCCGCCAGTACTTGCTTGTCATAACGAAATATTATATGGGTACAAAAGTGATTACAATAATATGGGTCAAAATAATATAGGAAAATAAAACGAAAAACATATAATAAAATAATTTAGTCATATAATATTAGGTATAACTCTTCGTAATCTTATGTTAGTTAATTCTTTTATTATTTTAATAACTATACGCCAAACAATCACGATTATAATCGTGAAAAAAAAAATAAAAACAACCGTAATAGTATAAATACGTTACGATTTACCCAATTGTCATACATAACAACAGTGACGGTTTTTCTGAGGGATGGTAGTCCAAAATTGTATTATTATATTGTAATGTGATAATATTAAATTAATTTATACATTTGCCCATATCTATATTGTACACGATATACTTTTATTTTTCAATAGTTTAGGAGGATTGAATACCCTTTATTCCCGCCACGGCACAAGATTAGTGTACCTGTATAGGTAATATTATCGTCTCATCAATACAGTAATTATTACTAATAATGTGTAATTATTATATTTATTATTTTGAGTCATCGATCGTCGTATTAAACGCGAAACACCACAAATGAATTTAATTTTACATTTTAATATTTCGCAACATGAAAAAAAAATGTGCCCCATACAAAAAAAACATTGGACGAACTATGTATTATAATTTATATATTGACACAAGATCGATAAAATAATTATGCACACAGAATATGTACTTATTTAATATATTATAATTTATAATCTAAAATGATTGATGTCAAAGCTTCTATTTTTAAAGATGATATCAGCCATAAAACTCTCAGATGACGATATAATATATACTTCTATACATATATATATATATATATATATACCTACGCGTCGTGCAGTACAAATAGACCGATTTTAAATTAGTTTACGAATTTATCGAATAATATTTATAGGTACTGCACGTCCGAAACAGTTCCTGAATCAAGTACCTACACGGGTAATAATTATGATGTATAGGTAAATAATTTTATATTTTTACAATTTTCTAATAGAGTATATATAGGTACCTATATATGATTATATATAATTTATATTATCTGTAATTTCACATTATCTGATACCAATTATATCTGAATAATAAATTTTTATTAAATTAATATTGTTAAATTCTATGAAGAGTTTTAATTAATGTCATAAGTGAGTACACTTTTGTAATATCGTCATTAAACGTTTACATAATATTATATAGTAATAATAATATCGAACAAGACTATATTAATCGAGATTATCGCTGAACTCGCGTTTTGATTTCGATAATAATAAGAAATTCCCTATAACATAATAGTTCAAAATTTGTTTTTTTTTTTTACAGTAATAACAATTTTACACAAACCACGTCTAAAATATCATATATCTGTGGGCGGTAATAATTTGTATAATTAAGGTACATAATATATCATGATCCACGAGACGATGCTGCGAACGCAAATATCAGATGTATTTTATTTAATCGTTTAACAATATTTTTTATTTTTTCATCTGAACAAAAATTATAATATGTCACTATACTATATGTATAGCTCGTGGGGCGAATATCGATTGACATCCGATTTCATCTCTATATAAAATGTAACCCTCACCTAACCTGTATTTCGCTAGAAAATACCCCGTGTATAATATTGATAGATAATTGAATTTCGTTGGACTATCCTCTCTCCGTACAGCATTATCGTATAGTGCGATTGATAACAGAATAATGTTAAAACCTGACCTAAGTTACGTTACGTGCACGGTATAAACACGGTATATACCGTACCGTCGACGTTATATTATATTTATTATATGATAAAGATATAATTATTATTATTATAATAATAATAAGATGTCAAAACCATTATTACGCGTGCTGTAAAAGAGACGTGGCCGTGTGACACAAACAATAATAATAATAATAACAACGGCGCTCGACCTCTCCAATATCCATCATACATATACCGCGGTATGTAAGGTATAAAACGCGCATCAATCAAACGCTCGACGGAAAACCGCGGCGCTCGCGCATATACGCGATATAACATAATAATATATCTAAGTATATATATATTATATATAGGTACTACTATAAGGCACAAAAGGCGATAGGGAAATAGTGACACGATGTGTGTGTGTGTAATAATAATACGACGTGTGTGTCTCCGACAGGCGCTTTCGTATTACATATAAATCGCTGTCAATCAACGTCGCGTTCCTTTTTTGTCTAAACTGTCATACGCGGAAAATGTCGCGCGTCTCCGCCGCTATAAAATGGTCTCGTCTAACTCGTCGTCGTGTCCCATGCACACATTTTATATATATATATATATCGTTCCTCTTTTATATACCCTCTTGGCCTCGCATATCTATAACTATATAACATCACGAGACAAACAATACGATATAATATAATAATACATACTTATCACCGTTAATTATACAGAGTGATCGGAATTTCACGTTAAATTATGGTGGGAATTATACATAATATATATTTAGGTTTTTAACGTTATCTTATTTATGTTTGTAAAGATCGCCCCGATGTATACCCCTGGTGTGTATACAATACATTATGTGGGGTCCATTATTTTATTATTACACGAGACGTCATTTCTGCTCGTCCCGAAGGTTTATTTTTTAACAAAAAGTATAATAATTTTATTATTTTTAACAATTTTTAAGAAAAAAAAAAATATATAAATCTTGTACATACCATATAATATATTATACAAATTATATACTGTTATAATAATGTCAAGTGCGGAATAAACGAAATACATTATAATATATACATTTTAGTAACTCATTAAATGACAGGTTATGTAAAACGCATACCTAATATCTATATCTATATATATATATAATTAGGAAAATAATAATTGTAATCATAATTATTATCAATTTAATATTTATATAGGTACAACGTAATCGTATTATAAATATACTGTATTTTATTAGGCAGATATACAAGTTGAAAGTGCATACTAATATTTATGTACGCAAACACATTTTTACGCTATAATTTTATGTCGTGTGTCAAATAGGAAAAAAAATGTTTGTTTTCCACTGACATGATTTATTTGAAATTACTTTTGTATAGGTATAAATTACCTATAACCTACATGAAATATTTTAACAGTTTGGCCTTTATAATATTGTAACACCCACCAAACCAAACTGTATATTAAACATTAATGTATATTACTTGTATTGCCTATGAAATATTAATTGATATTTAAATTAATCAATTATTAATTATTATTTATTTTAATTCAATTATAATATAATGATAGTTGGGAAAATTTAAAAAAAATGTATAGAGGGGTATAAATATTAAATCGAAAGTTAATTAGAATTTTTAATACTATTAATTGTCATAAATATGTATATAAATATAAATTATTATTTATACGACATAATGAATATTCATAAACATAATAATGTGTACCTAAGTATAAAATAAAATATTACAATTTATATTTTTATAACCTATAACTACAAGTACTGTAATGAAAAATATTACAGATATACTTTGCTTTTAACTCAAGTATATTAGTTCACCTGTCAATTACAATAAATTATTTCAATCTTTTATAAAATAACAACTGCAAATCGTTACCATGATATAGTAAATGTTGGTTAGTATACTAAGTAGATGTATATTTATGGTACTTCTACGAGAATAGTGTCGAGTGCTAATATATGAAACGGCCAGGTGCAAATATTTATCGAGGGTAGTTAATCCAAAATGGTCTCTGTGCATTTTATAATAAAAATATATCATATGCATCATATTATTATATGCGCATTGTGATCATCAGCATATTATCTTACAAATTATAGTTAGCCAAAAATATATAAAATTAATATATATAATTAAGTATATAAAAATATTGCGTCACACCTTTATGGGTCAAACAATTGTAGTTATTTTTTTACCAAACTATATACGCAGCAACAATTCCTAAGCCAAAATATGTTAAATACATCATTATGTTTATATTATTAAAAAATAGGAAGATATTGTCAAAAAAAAAATATATAATCATACATATAAATATACCTAATACCCTATACATAAAATTTTTTGAGGAAAAGATGAATACTAAAATATATTCGGATATTATATACAGAGTGTTGACGTGTGTCCGTGTACTTAATAACTTTTGATCTATTACATAATTTTATTCAGATTTTCAGAGATCTGATTTTTGCATTATATTTATCTATAAACAATAAAGCAAATTTATCACATGTATAATGTATTTTTATACAAATGTTTTCATTACTTAAAATCAAACACAAAACTAAAATTTAGTTTTATTTCAATTAAAATTTGGAGATTGCCAAGTTTTATTTTATATAATTAAATTATTAATTTCTATAAAACATTTACTTAGTTTTTTAATTTAAAGTATACACCTAGATATAATATAAATTGGCTATCTGAATATTATAAATAATATATTATGATAACAACAATTTTTTTAAAATATCTAATCAAACATTTGTTTTAATATTGATAAATATGACTTGTTTATACATAAATAAATTGCAAAAATCATACTATTATTAGCAGAAATAATCACGACTGGACATCCTGAATAAAACATATTAATTACTTTATAGTTTATTTTATATTAACCTATATAGTATACAATATTATGTTACAATGTTGTGGGCTTATGTGAATAACTAAAATAATATTATAATACGTATATAATGTACATAATTTGTCTTTTTTTAAGCACTTTTGTATGAAACATTTTCTTTATTTCGAACGATTAAAACGCGATTTTGGAATATTTCCAACTAGCTATCTACACGATCTGAGATTAAATATAAATGTAACGTCAAATGATGTAACTTCTGTGGCGAGTCACAACGGTGGACACTAATAATTAATCGGGAGATATTAAAATATAATATAAAACGGAAAATAACGAAGTCGCACAGGACGCCAATCAAAAAAGGAAAAAACATGAAAATGACAGATAACGCATATAATTTAGACCTTGAAGTTTTCTAATTTTATATAAATACGCGTGATTTACTCTAATCATAATAGGTTGATAAATGCAATGAAACGTAATAATATAAACGTAGTTTAATTAAAATATTGTTGTTCGTATCTAAAAACGTGTCGGCAGCATAATATACGGCGTTGCGTACAGTATATCGACGCCAATCGTTCTATATTATGACAAATATAATTATTATGCGAAAAACGGTAAAAACAGACTGTCGTTAAAATAAACTCGTTCACATCATATATATATATATATATATATATCACTTATAGGTCAGTATATGGTATAAATGTTTGGCTGGTAATTTTTTTTTTTGCGTAAAAAAAAAATAGAGTAACCCCACTATAATTTCTGCTCAGGTAATACTATTTAGAGAGCGGCGAAAACGTCAAAATATATCTAGCTGATAAACGACACACGTGTAATTCAACGAGAGATTCGTCGTCAAACAAACCTTTATCTATTTATTTATCAAGCGTGTGTCGGCGTTTTCAGTTTTTTCCCCGCTCACTCACTCACGCTCTCAATCTCTCTCAATCCATATAATCTCTCGCGTCTGTAGAAGCTTTTTACGAAATCGTACCTACACAATATTATAGAAAATCGGTCTAAAATCGCACTACATGTATACAATAATGTATATACATCGTACACGCGGGCACTTGTTGATTTGGGCACCCGGAAAGGAGCAATAATCAAGCTTCAGCGTGTTTATATAAAATACACGGTGTGGCGTGCCCGTTTCATTTATCAGTGACAAGGAGAGAGATGCGCTTTCCCCCGGCTAGCCGCACACGCCGCGGCTGTGGCGGCGGCGGCGGCAGTTCGCCCTTCGCGCGCGGCAGTCTTCCCCCGCGCGTATGTATATAGTCGCGGCGGACCCGCCAAAACACGCTGCCGGCTGCAAAACACCGGCTCACCCATCAACAGGTCTCGCTCGTGAAATTTCGTGAAAATATATTATTATAAATATTAATATAATAATATGTATAATTACCGTGTTGTACAACACATTTAATTATATTTTAAAGTTTATTTTGACGATACGATAACACTGATTATGTTATTGACAAGGTCGATTTTTTAGAAAGACCGCGCGAGAGCATTTGTGCATATCGCATTTTATATTTTTACACATATAGGGTATGAAAATAAGAGATCAAAAGAAGGTGCCGAAAAACTCGATGCGTACCTATACGGGAAAAAAGTGTTAAAGGCGGTCATTAATAACGAGACATCATACCGCGGTCCCTGCAAGTCATTGTATATATTGATGCAGGATATTATGCGTTGCAACCTGTACCCGAATTTTATTTTGACGATGACGACAACTATAATATACGTTCGAAGGGACCGTATAATAACATATTATTATACACCAGGTAATAAGTATAAGATATAAAGAAATCGGTATACGTATTTATATTGTATAAAACAGCGCGGCGAATAAGACCGACTCTCGTTGTACACTATAAACATAATAATAATAAATTACAATAATGTTCGTTGGATGACGAGCGCCCAAAGGTCCGAAACGTCACGTCATGCAAGACGACGACCGCTACATAATTGTATTTATTTATATCGTAAAACGTGTCGATCTCACGAAAATATCGCGATTATATTACAAAAACTATATAAGCGTCAGGCGGTCACCTTTGATTGTGCCTAATCCCTCTTGGTCTAGATATATAGGTACCTATAAAATAGCTGTTGTACATCGCGTGTAACAATAAGCAAACAATACTTTTTATGGGCCCATACGCACACGTGCTCTACATGGTATATAAAACCTACACAGACTATGGCGAGTATAAAATACATAATAGAAAATTTTTTTATATTTTTTTTCTCTTCCAAAAGAAATTTAAAAAGTATACATATAACTGAACGACTACGATATTATAAAGGTTTTTCTTTTTAATTTTGAAAATTATTTCTCGTTCGTTTTTAAATCAATATAAAATCGTACATAATATAATTAAAAATTCTTTGAATACGAATATTTCGCATAAGAGGTGATGACTAATTTTCGAAAACGATTTATCACAATTATCTATAGGTATATCCGAATTCAAACATAAACCTGTCTATACCGACTGACCTGCGTCCGCACTAATTTATACAGTCCAAATAATTTAAATCCTACCGCACGAGGGGAAGGGGGGAATACTAATGTATACCGACGAAAATATAATTTACAATCAAAATAACAATATTCAAGACTTACATTTCATTCGTTTGGGACAATGTTGCTTCCTTCTGGTCATGGTGATGATAAGTATTTCGTGTAGTTCCGGCGAGCGGCTTCGGGCAACGTGCGGGAAACCTCTTCCGAACTATATTACAGATACGACGGTTGCGGCGCGATGGTTTTAATCACAAACACATGCGTTCGTTGTACACATGACTCGTATACATTTGTCGCGAAAAAACATGAAAGCAAATAAAAAACTATCGATTTTACTGCGTTGACGCGTGAAAAAACATAAATCTTATATCGTATAAAAAAAAAAAAAAAAATAATAAAAAAAAATAATACTATGATAACAGGGTATGAGTTTGTTAATGACAAACAAACAAATAAACAATCAGCACGATCACGTTGCAAAACGGAAAAGAAAAACAATTTCAATATTTATAAAATTTTCTTTTCTTAAATGATCAACAAAAATATGATAAGCTACAAAGTAGTGAGTTCAACTGTTCGGCGGCGGTTGCGGAGGCGGTAGCGACGGCGGCGGCGAAACCCTTGTAAAACACAAAGACCACGGACACGGACACGGCCATCACTGACTGACGGGTGTCAACAACGCAGCCGACGACGACGGTCGTAACGGCGGTCGGCGCGCGAGTACCGACCGCTGCCGATCCGGTCCGACGGTGACGTCACGGGCGGCCCAGGCGTGGTCTGGGCGGCTTTGGGCGACGCCCATTCCGGGGTACGCGCACATAACTCATCCCCGCCCGCCGCCGACCAGAGCCAGTACCGCTACAGATCACTATTTTGACTGACCGATTTTCCTCGGCGATGATGCCTCTCCTCTCTGCCACCGAGCCGCGAGAAAATCATACGCGACGTAAATTCATTTGATAATATACATAATATAATAGTGTTAATACAAACTATATTATTATTATTATTTCCATTGGTTTTTAACAACGTCAAAATCATATTTTTATTCTTTTATAATGTATAATTTATTTAACACCTAATAATAATAATAATAATAGTAATATATTATAACGCCGAATTATTTTTGTTTTTATTACAATTTTTGTTTTTTTTATTTTTTTTTTTTATTGTCAAATAAACCTAGCATCTCATAAAAATCATTACGTATATTTGTACAGGCAAATAAATACAGGTATGCCCATACTGTATACACAATAATTGGAATTTCGTACCAACTGCATAGTGTATATTAAAATAAATAATTTTTTAATTAAAGAATAATTAAAGAAATATGTCGGAAAACGATTTATGATACAGGCCAACCTATATATAGTGTATAGGTACTTAGGTGAACCATAAAAGCACCGCGAGAATGGCGAAAAATTGCTGAAACGTTCTCAGTTTTTTTATATATATAGTTCGCAAACGTGAATATTATGTCGGTCCATAATATGTAATATATATATATATATATATTATATATACCTATAATAATTTAATATATATAATATAATAATAAATAAATTACCTACGTTTGTAAACGTTGGCATCAACAACTATATTCGACTGCCTAAAGTTTAAATTTATATATACCTATAGTATAAAAAAAATTTACTTTGATCGAAAATATTAATTATGAAAAATAAATTTGTTAAAAAAGATAAATTTTATTGGTTATATATATTATATGTATACAAATTTAAATAATATGTTTATGGTATCTTTCATCAGTAATTCATCATAAGATGAGAAAATTGAGAAAATGTTACTACATTATAAATACTACAAATATACTATAAATATTAATAATATGTATACTTATAATAAATTATTATATTATATATATCTATACCTATAGTCAATATAATATTACATTATTATTCAACAATAAACTTATATAATATATAAAATTGATTAATTTTCCAATTTTGTATCAACTTTAAAACGATAGTATAAAAGACAAATGCCAAATTATTTTTATTATTAATTATATTATTATAAAAAAAAAAAAAAAAAAAATGAATAATAGATAACTGTCCATTTTTAGGTATACATAAAATATAATAATTGTTTCATTTATATTTATATATGTATATATTTAGTGTAACATTAATAATAATATAATACTATAATATTTATGATCAAAATTATGCTTAAACAAATTCATAAAAGTATTCATAATGTATTTTTCAAACGCCTATACTGTATAAATAATGTAGGTATACATGAATATATTTTATTTCCTATAAATAAGAAATAATATCAACTATATGTTAAAACAATTTTTTGGGATGTTTATTTTTAAAACTGTGTACTATATATTTTTTTATAAAAATACAAGGTATACATTTTAAATAGTTTTACAGTTCCAAAACGTTATCCAAATACTTATACAAGTTCAATGACAAAATCATAATATTTATAATATAATAATTTGTTCCTATATACCTATAAGTAGTTGAATGTTAATAATTATTTTTATTATATACATATAGGTATTTTACAAAATATCATTGTTTATTCGTAAAGTAAAATTATTAAATCGCATATTATAAATTCATATATTACTTGTACGATAATATACAAAAAAAAATTACCTTTAATGATATATTTACTAAATCGTACTTTATATATATTATTTACGTTGTCTATTATTAGAGTTTGGTTTATGTGTAATAGTAGAATGTAGATTTATTATATGTGCAAGATGATGTTATATAGGTATTGTCATCATTATAAATTATATAGAAATATATAGGTAATTATGTAAAATATAAAAATTATGTTTAATTTTTAATTGTATTATTTATTTTGTTTATAATACAAATACAATATTTCATGATATTATTATACTAAAAATAGACATCTACACATAGTATGATATAGAAATCTATTTTATAATAATTTTGTTGGAGTAGAAGTGATGATTCTTAAAATTCTACATTTAGCTAAATTGCTTAAATATTATGATACTTGCTATAATTTATTATTATATATATTACTTTAATACTGATTAATTTCAGTTTATATTATATTATAATGTTTTATATAGGAATTCGTGTAAGTAGAGCTAAATTTATACGACTATTAAAATATGTATAATTTGACATACTTATTATTATTATCAATAATCGACGACGTACATAATATAATTATTAATCAGTCACATATAGTTAATCAATCATAATCATATTATATGATATGTTGTTAGGAGGTGTGATCGTTGAATTTATCATTATAATATATATAGATTATAAATAATATAATGAATAGTTAATTATTATCTTTTTTGGGGGGTTTTTGTGCACTTTACTTTTACGTTCTAATTATTATTAAAGTTTATATACATTTGTCTGTAATATAATATTTAAAATTATATGAAAAATTATCACTCGTACCTGCAAAATATACAGTGCCAATATACCTAAATGTCAAGACTGTTAGAATGAACACACTCACCATATAAATTGTTACATATTATATATAATATAATATATCCATGGGATATATGACCTTGATTTGACGTAATATACCTATGCTGTCGAGTTGTGTGTATATTTATTATATAAATATACTTAAGTATTTGAAAATACAATGCATAATATAATATGTTCCATATAGGTATATATTAAAAATACTGTCAACGAATTATTTGTGACTTGACCAGAAACAGGAAAAATGTTTTATTATATTAAAATGTTTCACTGTTTTGTGTGGATAATATATTATAATATACCTATGTTATATTATATGTTTAGGAATTAACTGATTTATAGAGAATTATAGACTTTGATGCTTAGACCGCGTTCTCGAGTTTTTTGTATATACAGAGTGATTAAAATATTTTATGTTACAAAAAATTGATGACTGTGTATACGTATTTAGCCATTTGGGTTAAGATTGAAACGTTAGATGGTTATAAGGTAGGTATACGTATCAAAGTCAAAAGGTCACCGATGATGGTTCATGCGGTAATATAGGTATAAAGTAATATATTATACAATAATAATAATAATAATATACTGTGACATGTGTGGATTATTCGAAGGAATAAGATCCTCTTCCTTATTATTATTTTGTTCTTCACCGTGTCCGTGTGTATAAATAATCTATATAAAATATATAATGTATTTATATTATTGTAAGAATGCCGCTGCAGTAGGTAACCTAACCTAACCTAACCGATGCAAGAGAACACTATATTATAAACTCCACAGAAAATAATGTGTTGTTACATGGCGTTTTTAAATCTCGTTTTGCAGACCGTGTATACCTATCATGTTTAACGTCTGTTGTTGAAATAACGGTACCTATATATAATATATAATAATACTATTTATTATAATATATGGATGAAAAATGAAGATGATAACTAATATAATATGCTGCTGAACACGACAAATATTTATACAATATAATGGTAATATTACCTGTCTGTAGGAAGAGAATTTAGTTTCCGATTGAAAATAGGTATATAACCGTATGAAATATTTTATGACACAATAATGCTAGGTTAGGTTATCGTCACGTACGATAACAGTATAAATAGATTAATTATTGTTATTATTGTTAATTATTAATTATTATATTAAATACCTATTATTATAGTGCCTATATATGTATATACCTATAAACGTGTATCAATAAACGACCCGTATTTTACAAGTTATTGTTAAAGTATTGTTTTAATTATTGTATATTCTTATGAAAAAAAATTTGTTATAATATACAATTAGTATACAATTTTTTTTTCCTAATAATGAAACCCATATATTATTTTTGGTAAATGAAAATAAATATTTAATATTATGTTGAATTGCTTTCTAAATATTTTAATTTTAAGTTATAATTATATTAATCGACGTGGAATATATTAAATTATTAAAGTTAATACATATATATATGCCTACATAAATATAATATCTTGCAGTGTATGCAGTAAAAAACATTCCCTAAAAATTTATGGAAAAACTGTTTTATAAATATGTTTGTGTATCACACAATGATTATCGGTATATATAATATTTATAAAACCACACGTGTGTACCTATATTGTATGTATCAATGATATAAGAACTTTATAAAGTTCAATAAAAACACATTTTCAATAACTATTAGGTTTTTCTCATAAAAAAATCATTTTTACCAATTTTTTTTAAGTTCTTTATTATTATATAATATTACTGGTTCCAATTTGTTTAAATTTATATTCGCAATATGCGGTTTCGTAATAGTGACATATCATCATCTTTTTGTAAACAATAGACTAATGTTAAACCCTATAGTTTCAATGTCAAATTTTCCAGTATATTAGGCTAATAATAAAGCATTAATTTATAATAAGCATATAGATTAGAATATTAAATCAATAGAAATAATTTTTGTCGATTTTTTTGTAATATAATTTATTAGTAATAATCAATGCTATATCAAAGGACCAAGACATTTATTTAACTGAAAATAATTTGCTCGTCACGTTGAAAATCTCAATGTATTGTATAAACATAAAACGATGTCAATATATTACCAGGTTATTTAAATTTTTTTGAGTTGTAATAACCAACGTAGTGATATTTATGTAATATAAATAACTTATAATATTTTATAAAGTATATATCTGAATTTTATATTAATATAGGATATTCCTACATGCTGCATGCAAGTAATTGAATTGAATTTAAAATATTTTTCAGCTGTCATTGCAGTTCCAAATTTCTAATGATTAATAGGTTATTCATTATAAATCTATTAATCATTTAATGATCAACCTTTTAATATATGGATTTATTAGCTATAGATTTATTAGAAAATTTAATAATAATCTATTTTAACGACTATAAATAACTGTTATATAGGTATTTAAGTCACGTAATTACATATGTTACTACATTATATAATAAAATCCATATATATATATATACAACCAAAAACCAATATGGACCACAGGTATTAGGCCAGATGGACACGTGATATGATTTTGTACAGGTGTATATTTGAAATATGTATGGCTATAATTTATAAAAATATCCTGTACTATATATTTTACTATTTCAGTGTAATATATACAAAATGATAAAAAGAAACCTATAAATGTATGTACAAAAACGGTACAGGAATTGCATAATAATCTTAGGTATATTCTGTATAAATTATCACCTACACCGGTTAAGAAATACGAATTTCCGATCACCCTGTATATAATATATGCCAGGGTGAAAAACACTTCTTGTTTTTTGTATAAAATATCAAAATCTATATTTTCTAGTACAAACCTATGTACCTAAATACAAACACGGTTGTCTACATGAATTTTTAAAAACCTGATTTTAAAATTAGAAATTAATATGTACACAAATTATATTATATATTATAGGAAATACAAAAATTATTTAAGCAAACATAAATATAATTATAATATTATATAAAGATCTTAATAATGTATTTAAATATAAAATTATATATTTAATAGTAAATACTCATAATAGTATATTTATTCAAATGTATAAATTCAAAATGACCTATAGAATTATACCGTTCATATTTGTTAGAATATTATATTATTACAACGGCTTATTATATAGATATAAGTAGTGTATTAATGATTTTACGGATTCCATAGAAAAAAAAAAAAAAACCTTAAAAAATAAATTCAACCGTGTTCTTGTATTTTGATCTAGTGTATACACAGTATATCTTTATAAAATCTAGATATAGCTGTTAATATGGAAATAAAACAACTTTATATTATAATTAATTGCTGTATTAATCACTCATATTATATAATAAAGTATATAGGTATATAAATTGATACAACATGATCAGAACACTGCGTTATAAAAATAATGAAAATAACATTGAAATCATTAAATAATGATCTAACTCTTATATATAATGACATATAATATTGTCGTGAACCTTTATATTTAATTATTATTTATATTATTGCCATGACATTTTATTATGTTGCATACTTAGTATAATAAGTCACTACAAAAACAATATGATTAAATTTATTATTTAAGTTATTGTAACCTTTAATAATATCAATAATTTAATAATCAAATTCATAATCAATGCTAAATGTTATACTACTTATACTTAATAGAATTGTTCATTTATAATTAATTTAATTAATTTAATTACAATTATAATCTTAATTATTACATTCATAATATGTAGTATTTTATGATAATTATGTTGTTTTACTATTTAAGAGAAACTTATACCACTATACAATCAGTTGAGATTTGGTTCTAGATGTTGCTACTCTGCCCATTTTGTACAAACATTTACGACATTGTTTTAAATAAAATATACAGTATTATATTTATTCTTTAATCGTGTTTGTAACTCAATTCAACACAAATATATATTGTAATCGGACTTAGAAAACCCGATTCACAACAATATCAAAAATAATAACTAACACAATATGTCAAAAATTCCCTATAAGTATTATATAATTTATATGGTACATCCACTCTTACAGTATAATCAATTTTTTCATGATGTGAATATCCACTTTATGTATAAATCGTAAAAATGACAATTTTTTATACTATATGGACAATTAAAAACTAAAATGATTTTTTCATGAAGATGAAGTATATGAATCCGGGTTTATCCTTATAATAGTGAATTTTTACATTAAAAATACACCTATACATATTAATTTTTTTTCTTTCCAATTTTTTTTTTTTATGAAATGACGATTGTTGAGAATTTGTAATTGTATATTGGACGAATTATAATATATTTGGCCAGAATGTATTATTGTACACGGACATCATAGACTCCTATAGGTAGTAGCATATACATAAGAATGGATAGCGGATAGGCCGTTATATCTATACCATATAACACGGGTTGTGGTCCGGAATGTAGTATTAAAGAGATAGTTTGCTTTCTTTAATTTATATACTGATTCAATATTAACTTTATAATTAATATTATCGATAGTTTATAAAAGATTTTGTATTTTTGATAACAGTAACAGATATTAAATAATATGAAAAGTATTTATTATTTGAATCTATTATATAATACCTCTTATAACCTTTTAAAATTTAAAATTGTTTAGCTATGTTTATTCTACTATAAAAAATTAAAAAATACTAAAGCTTCATCTTTATTATTCATTCTTATATTATGTAAAATTGTAATTTTTAGTCACCAATATACCACAAAGTCAAGATAGTATTGAGAAAGTTAATCAAACCGTTAAACATGGTCAGGTTGTACACGATGACACGATATGATGCTTGTTTTAAAAAGAAAATGTTGTGATGTAGGTATATCGTATATATATATATATATAGGTAATATCCGTTTCCAAAATTCGCAACCTTGTTTAAATAAATGTCCTACATAATAAAAAAAGCGATTATAATAATAAGTTATGTATACTATGATAAGTTAGGTTATTAAATACTATTTATTAGTATTATACGTATATATATATATATATATATATATATATATATGTATTATATGTGTATATATATTATTATTGTTTTTTTATATTAATTATTAGGTAAATAATACTTATACAAATATTAACCATTCAGATACCTTAACACGTGTGGTAATAACAATTAAATGTATATAGGTAATGAAAATATATATGTATGTTTAAATACGCCGTAGAGGTTAGGTTAGGTTAAGTTTTTATTTAATAGAATTACGTATTTATATGCTTATTTTTCTTTTCATGCAAAAGAAATCATGATAATTTTCTATTCCGTTTTGATTATACTATAATTATGGTGCATATAAATATTTAATACACATAACAATAATTAAAATATACTTCAAACTTCATGAAATAATAAAAATATTCTTTATACCATTATTTTTTTTATAAGCAAAAAAAAAAAATACTAATATTTTTAGGCAACTAGACAACTATAAGGTTTACATTTTACTAATTTGTATTTATTATATCTTTAAGTATTTATAATAATACAAAAAATGTTTCTTTAAAATGTAATATTAAAATTTTAATTATTTATGTCAATTGTATAATTTATTATAAATTATTTATTGGATTATTATTATGATGTCTATAATATAGTTTCTATGATTTTATAAAAACATATCTTAACAGTTAATACCAAAATGGAATGTATTTTACAATTTATTTAAAACCAATCCATTTATGATTTATGAAACAATAAAAATTAAATCATATAATACATTATACATATTTTAAGAATAAATCATTGTTAGATAATTTATCATTTTGTGGTTATATTATATATTATGAGTTTTTTAAAAAAAATAAATGTATGAAATGAATTATGTTTATTCTATTTTAAATATAATATTATATTGTACAAGACAAGACAATGTTGTAAAATATTAAATTTTATTGCAGAAAATCTGTAAATTTATCAATATAATAAATCATTAATTCATATTTGTTCATATCTTTATTAGTTATATTATTAAAACATATAATTTTGAAGATATACACCAAATATAATAGGTTATCGTTACACATATTATGTATATTAGGTTAATCGTATACGTATACTCGCGTTGTTGTGTATATTTTATTATACATTAATAACATTGAAATCCCGGTTTGTCTGCTATTATAATCAAAATATTAAAATTATAAATATTATACAAAACCACCTGTCGCAATTACGGAAAATACGAGTATTATTAGTATATACTATATATTAATATTATTTCTGTAAAATAACAGACTGGTGTAAAAATAATGGCATAGATGATAATAATTATTTTAATTTAGGACGGGCGTGTACCTAAAGTAGTGTGGCGGTGATCGGGTGATGTGTGCATCAGTGCACCTCATTGCGGTCGTTAGTGAAGTTTTCGTTACGGTTGCATATTAATATTAAATGAAAATCATCATAATATTTTGATGTATCTAAAATAACTATGTATATAAAATAACTTGGGTTTTTTTCTTTTGTTTTGTTGTTATTATTGTTTGGTAAATTTAAAAACAAAAGGTTGTCATCACGCGATATCGTCATCGTATTATAAGGCAGTAGTGAGGTCAGCAACAATTGAACCAAATAATAGAAACAGAGGATGAGTGTAGTGGAGATGAGAATGCTATGATGGACGTGATGTGAAATGGAAAGGACAAGAAAGGATAGAATACATAAGAGGAAGTGTAGAAGTTGCATCAATTATAGGGAAAATGAGAGAGAATAGTCTGAGATGGTTTGGGTATGTTATGAGGAGAAAAGATTCAGAGGCAATTTATTACGAAAATTACCCAATGTAAAGACAGTGGATAGATGGAATAGAGAGTGATATGAAAATAATTCACTAATGTGAATAAACGTGATGTAAGTGATCGAAATATATGGAGATGTAGGGATTAGGGTGACCGACCAAGGTTTATCGATGATAATATATATATATAAATATGTAGTAACTATAACTAAATAAATCATTTAAATATTTTTACCGAAGAAAAAATTGTTTATTATTAAAAACTTTAAAACCAGATCATTATCAGACATATCTTGATTTCATAATATTATTCATTTATACTTTAATCCCGATCTATAATGATTATTAAATATTATTACTATTTATGGCCGTTAAAAAACGATGTTATGAATTTTGAAATAAATAAACTATTTTCTATCAATTTATTTAATTCAGCAGATTAGTAGAATCTGTACCAGAAGCTAAATTCAAAGGAAATAATATATGAATATTTGTCTTACCCTTTTTGTGTCATAAACAACTCAATGTCTCATTAGGAATATTCATTTTAAATATATTTATAAGCTGAATAAATTTCTCACGGATAAAAAAGTATCTCATATTAATAATATATTTTATATAACGTTATAAAAATAATGTCAATGATTTGTGTAGTATATAGCCAGGTGTGCGTATTTGGATATTATTTTTTCTTCTTCTGGACTTCTAACAAAAAATATACTTTTTTTATGCAAGACTAATAAGTAAAAAATTGACGGTTATAACTTATATTATATACATATCTAAGGTTAAAACGGACACGCCTCTCAAGTATATAATATACGATCTAATCTATAATTTATATAATTTTCTGCGTACATAATAAATATAACGTTATACTGATACAGGTAGCGTAAATAATGAATTTGTATGTGTATATAAAAATTCTGGGTGATTGTATTTCAAAAAGATTTTCGAATAAAACTGTATCACAGTTAGGCACATTTTATATAGGTACATGGCATATGTGATATATCGATATTAGATATGCGAGGAAAATTGTTCGTACCCGACCACTAAAAATGATCGAAAAATAATACTCGAACACGTTGTACCAAGGTTATAGTTCAATATTATTATTCATTTTTTTTTCTAGAGATTTCAATCATTGATGGTGTTATCACTTCTATTATTATGCATAGAATAAAATATATTAATATAGAAGAAGACTCTACAGATAAGAATATTGGTTCTGGTGGTTTCGTAGTTATAGTTTATAATATATAATAATCAATTTTTCTTTATATTTTTCTTTTTCTTTTTTTTTCACTTTTTCTTGCCACCGTGTCGTGCGTCTATCACAAATAATAAAATATTAGATAGGACACATTATTGTGCTACTCTATTTAGGATATTTTACGAGAGATACAAACGACGTGGGGCCTTTTTCTATTATAAGTAAATAAGGATCCCATATAACATGAATGAATAAAACAGATAGTGGCGCCGAACTACAAAAA
>CM023359.1:42443126-42554660 GCA_013282895.1 Eriosoma lanigerum | reverse complement strand
ATATATATATACACGCAGATGACTTTCTTCTCCGCCGCCGCCGCCGCCGCCGGTTTAACAGCGTCCCGCGACGCGCGCGCGTTTATGGGCTCCCACCGGGTCCGGTTATAAATCTGTCAAAAACTGACTGAGTTACGCGGGCCTTGGGTCTCTTTCAAAATCTACATGGGTCGTCGTCGTCGTTATATGCGTGTCGTATATACATTTACAATAATATATACGCGAGAGGGCTGCGTAACCTCCCTATGTGCCGCGCCGCTCCGCCGCCGACAAGAATCGTCAAAAAACTCGACTAATATTATAAATCAAACGGGCCGTTACGCCGCGCCATAGTCGAAATAATAATTTAATATAATACGACGACGAATCCCCGTTTCTGCATCGACTCGCCACCCCATGCGTCTATCGCACTGTTACTCATCTCCATCTCAAGTCCGTCCGTTTATGAATTATACACTAAATAATATTATACGTTCCAGGCGGGCTTTTGTTGTTGTATTTTTTTTATTTATATAATAATACGAATAATAAAGATTTATCGGTATCGCGGATATACGGTTAGGGGATAATTATGTACAGTAGGAAATTCTACAACGTTATATGTGAACAAAATAAAATGGAACATAGAATTAGTGTAGCGAAGATGAAAATGCTAAGATGAAGGTTAGTGCAGAGTGCGACAATAGAGGATATCGAATAAGAAATTAACGCATAAGGGAAGTGTAGGAGTTGGTGTGTTACATCAATTGTGGCTGAGATGGTTTTGATATGTTTGAAGAGAGATGATTCAGAGACAGTGACAGTTATTATGGAAAATAATGTATAGTCTAGAGGGTGAGGAAGACTGAAGAAGAGGTGGATATATGGAATGGAGAGTGATATGAAGATAGTTGGTGTAGAAGGAAGAGAGATACTAAATATAGGACTAGGGTGGCTGACCTAATCTTGTTCAGAGTATAAGGAGAGGTAAAAGAAGAAGATAACATTTAATACTAGATATGTTGATATTGAATTTCAGACATCGGTGATCATGTCTACGTATATGACGGTACAACAGTTGTTTATGTATATATTTGTATATATTTATCTGTGTGCAGAGCATACTGAAAACTCGATGATGATTATTATTATTGATTTATGTAACATTTCTTATCAAGCACTGAAATTACATACAAATTCATGAATACAATTTTTTTATTGAGTCCTAACTTTGTCTCTTTGGTGACACCTGTTTTAAATTATAATTCGATATTTGAATATTTCTTTAGTTATGGACATTATTAACCGCTCCTATAATACACAATTCTAGTTTTTGTCAATTTAAATGATAATTTTTGATCCTTCGGATTCAATAGCCTTATAGATACACTGCTGATATAATAAAATCGATAATAGGTGTTATCACGTGAAGTCAAATGAATAAAAAATAAATTAAAAACATTGTTATCAAACGTTAAATCGTTGCCGCAACAACGTCGTCAGCTCGATGCAATGTATTTATTTACAATATACGGTCCCAAGGACGAGACTCATATATTGTTTTTGAATTACAATACACAGAGTGCACTAACCGCAACAGTATAATGACCGTCCTCCCCGCGGGACAAGTGGCTGTGGCGCCAACCGAACGATATTTATATAATAATATAATATGCAAACACCGTAAAACACACGCGTATATTACATATTACATATTATATTATATTATATTAGTTGAGATCTTATAACTTGTATAATGTAAATACGTGAAGACGATCGCAAAATATTCAAGCGTTCCATACAGAGTGATTCATTGAACACCGAACACTCCATTACTCATTTTTTTGGACTTAATACGATTATATTTATAATAATAATTATTGTATTTAAATATAGATCTATACCTAATATCCAATAGGTATATAAAACCAGATGTGGCGAAAAAATGTATTGTTTTTCTCAATTCTTATTTAGCACGTAACGCTGCAGCATGTTATAAAATGTTTAGTCGATCACTCTGTATATTGTATATATTATTTGTATTGTCATATTACCGCAGGGTCCAGTCTATTTTCTCATCCGCAATCCGGAGATCGTCTGAATGTTTTCTCCATTATCTTATGCTCGGACTATATGAACACGCATATAATATTTGAAAAATAACTCAGAAAACATTAATATATCTCACAAAATTGTATTTGCGTATTCGATCATCATCATTATATTCGTCTGCATACTACAGTAGTATTATGGCCCTGCAGACTTTGGAATTTCTGAAGATGGTTTTTATTCTATCAGAACAAAACAATATTATATTGTTCGTCTCCGGTTTCGAGTATAACGTTTCTAATATGTAAATATTATGAATTATGTATTTGTTTGATTTTAAATATATTTTATGACTGAAACTATAATATATGTATATTGTGACTTATCACAGAGCGGAAATGAAAATCATCTTTACGTCGTTAACAGTAAATTGTAGTAGGTAGGTAATATATTTCTATAATATATCTAAGAAATTATATTATTGATATTTGAGGAAATAGAAAAACACGAAAACAATCAAACCTCTATCTCTACGTGTGTCTAATTTTTAAAAGGTCTATAAAATATTTTAAATTATAATAATATAAATGTAAAAATCAAAGTTGACCCAGCGTTTAGTTATTATTATATTCAATATATTTATTACAATATATAAATTTATTATTATCATATTATAATATATTGTTCCTGATCGATTTTATAAAAACCAAATTTAAATTCCTTGGAATTTTGTTAACGACATTATTACATAACAATACATTTGATATAATATGGATATTGAAAAAATGAAAGTAAATTTCAGATAAAAGTATAAAGTAAATAATTAAATTTGACATACAATAATTAAAATGTGTAATTTTATTGTTTAATCGTTTGTATAGTGTATAATGTATAATACTATATGATACAGACAATATTAAAATATCGTTTATTATATTGTATACCAACTGTTATAACGTTATAAATTATAATCAATTAATATAATATATAAAAAATTGGTAATAAGAGTTTTATTGTGTATTAAAATATACATATACCTATCAAAATTACTCTGATAATATGTTTTAGAAACAAGGATTTTCAATTAAATATACACAATTGATTATATACCCATATATATTTATGATATTTGTATGTGTGCGGACCTCGAAAGATATGCTATATCATTGATTAAAACGTTGCCATATCTATCGCGGTATGAGTATAAACATATATTTTATAAAACATGTATAATAAAAAAAAACAGAATGATATTAAATAAAAAAAAATGTGTTTGATCTCATTTAAATATTATATTATTATTATTTATATTATATACAGGGCATTCTGAATATTGTGTAACAATAACAACGTAATTAATATTGAAAACGTGTGTAAATCCCACGGTTTATGTAACACTAACTTTTGAGCTGCACTCTGTATAATATATCGATAGGGTTTCGACGGAGAAATAAATAACTCGCTGTCTCGAGTCCATTAAATTCAGTTTCACATGTTAGAATCGTTGGCATTAGTAATGATCCAATAAAAATTATAAAAAAAAAACTCGTACCTACATAAATACGACAAAACCGATATATTTATTCGTAATTATAATCATATATACCTATACCTATACATATATTTATTTTTTAAACTTCAGACTTTTTATTTTTGTATAATATTTTATTATTATCTTCGCAGTGCTCGTCTGCGCCATATGTGGACAGATTATAAATATACCTACGTATTATTTATATTTATCGTGTCGGTGTTCGCGTCATACAAAATGTGTAATATAATAATGACCGGTCCTGTCATCAGAATCGCGTCCATTCGCATTCGAACGTGTGTCTAATCCTTCCAGAGTCTTCCGACGCATACGCCCTCTCGTGCTCGGATTATATCCGTCGCCGCCACATAATAGTATATACCTAATATTATAATAATTTATACAATGTACAATGGATCGTCTTGAATTAAATTTAATATAGGTACGCGATGATCAGTATTTCGTGTTACAGAAATAACAGAAAAGACATTGAAAACTCATATTACAATCATCAGTTCATCATATTATTATATAATTTTATTATGTATAGGCTGCGGTTGCGATATGTGCACCCTAGTACTACTTACGAGTGCACCTCCATATAAGTGTCGATATTTTACGTATCGTTCATTTCATTCACACCAGCTTTATACGATTTTACACATTAAAACATATATTGTAATGAATGTGGACAAATAATAGTTTTAAAATAATATTAGCATGTTTAAGTACAAAAAAAAAACTCAAAAGTCAGATTCATAAAAAAAAGTAATTAAATGTATTAAAATAAAGCCTATATATAATACGACGCATACTAAAGCTCAAACATTATAATGCTAATTATAACTTTGAATATGTATATTATGTGTATTGTAAGAGTAAGATTAAAACGAATTTTAAGCAATTTAAAATTATTTCTACAATGAAGAAAAACGTTCAAATTCATTTGATTCACAATTATAAAGTACATTCAATAAAGTCATTTCAAGCTAACCACAATTCATGTTTATATACTTGATCAGGGTGTATACGACAATAGATTTAGAATATGTAACACATATAATTTAAGATTGTCAAACGTTCGCGATACACTCTATATATATAATGAAATTTATATCTTATATTGTATGTACATAAAATGCGAATATCGTACGCGTTATTATTATTTGTAAAAATGTATATACTATTAAAAGTAATGTGCACTTAATAAATAACGGGTCACACGTGTAAACCGTTTGTAAATATATTTAAATTTATCGTTATTAATCAATTTTAGTAAATATTATGCAAATTTATCGTATGGTTCATACATAAAGCTGCTCCGAATCGTTTATAATAACACTCTGATTATTATATAGGTAATTTTATATATGTCGACACTTTATAAAACATGTATAATTTAATATATTATGTAGGTAAAGCATACAATCGTGCAGTGCTCTAAATATAGTGATAAATGTCCATAAAATAAAATAATATAAAATATTAATAATCTCAGAAACGTAATCATATACATGTGTGTTTTTGATATACATCATATGTAGGTATGCATGTGGATATCCACATGCATACAATAATAAATTAATAACATATATTTACGGATTTATTATTGTTATACATTAAGTTTCTTGTTCAATATATTATAGCGTTTATAATAGCTATATATTTATGACTAATTTTTAGTAGCTTTATTTTTAATCATTTTAATAATTATGCTGCAGTAATACTAACGAAAATAGAAATTATAAACAAAATGTGAATACATTATAATAATATTTAATAGCTATACCATTTACTTTTGAAAATTAGAAATTCGTAGTGTATACTCCATGTGCTGAGAGCAAAAAATACTAAAAACAAATTTGGCAAATTACTCCACCGTCTCTTTTGATTTACTAATTCTAATCCCTTCCACTCAATCCCATGACATTTTTGTTATCTTTTTGTATAGCCTTATTGATTCAGTAACCATCGCTTTTATTATTACTATATTCATTTTTACATAATATTTATTCGTTTTCTCGTCTTCCCAAAGGTTGAAAGTATAGAAAGACCATATTATATACTTTGACTTGAAAAATATATTCCCACTCACACTTCATAACTGATTAAATTAAACTTTCTTCTTCTACCTCATCTTACACTCCCGCAACTAGATAAGGAAACCCTAGTCTTACCTTCAAAAATCTCAATCTCCTACCATGGGCATTTCCTGACATTTTTCTAGGGGGGGAGTAAAATTAAATTAAAAAGTAAATGAAACATTTTTTATATATTTTATTATAGTGTAATATTATGTTTCGTCATTATTACAATTATTATATTACAATTAGGTATTATTACACATCATTCTTTTTCATTAAATATAAATTTCAACCTCCGTGGATATTCTTTACCAAATTGTGTCAGTGCATTTTGAAAAAATTTTTCTTTATTTGAATTTACTTTTTCTCTATGAACACTTAACATGCATATTTCACTCAGTCTATCATCACCCATCGTTGATCGTAATCATGTTTTAACACGCCTTAATGTACTAAAAAAGAAGATTATAAATTTTATATTTATTTCGGATAAAATGCTATGTTGACATATGGCAACATAGGTAGACCTATTTTTTTAATCTAATTTCTTATTGAAATTAGGGTATATCAAAGCGGTTTTAGAAAAGGTAAATCGACATTGGACCATATTTTTACACTAAGACAAATAATGGCTAAGTTTTATGAATTTGATAAAGAACTGCACCTTATATATATAGACTATAAGCAAGGTTATGATAGCATTGATAGGGACAAACTATGGGAAGCACTGGAAGTAATAGGCATTCCTAATAAATGCGAAAGTCTTATAAAAGGATGTAACAATTGAACTGTGTGCAGAGTTCGTTTCCTGCAAGAAATGTCCAAAACCTTCGAGGTAAAATCAGGTCTTAAACAAGGTAATGTTCCATCACCTACCTTGTTTAATCTAGCATTAGAAAAAGCTATAAGATAAGTATGAGACATCGAAAAATGGAAATATGTGGGGAACAAGTAATATTGGCATACGCAGATGACATTGTAATAATGAAAGAGACTAGAAATGAAATTATAAATATTACGTCCAAACTCTTGAAAGCAAGTAAAACCATAGGGCTGCGTGTAAATGAGGAAAATACGAAATACTTAATGGTAGCAAGAAGAAGCTCAAACATAGACCACATAACAGTAATTGACTATAGTTTCAAGAAAGTATAGATATTTAAGTATCTAGGTGTTAACATAAATAGCAATAACGACATGCATGAAGAATTCAACGATCGAATAGCATGCGGCATTCGGTGCTACTATAGCATAATGAGACTTCTTAAATCAAAACTATTGTCACATAACTCAAAGACACTACTTTTCATAGCTATCTACGACCAATAATCACATAGTAATGTGTAATAGTGAAATATAGTCACTGACCAAAGGAGACAGCAGACGATTTGAAATGTCCTTCGAAAAAAAAAGTGCTGAGAAATATAACGGTCCGAATTTCATTGCAGAATCACAAACTTATGAAAGAAGGAAAAATCAAGAACTACAGGAGTTATATAACAGGCCAAATATCATATCATATATAAAAAGCAAACGACTAGAATGGTTCGGCCATATTTGGAGAGCGGATGGACAAGTAATAAAATAAGTTTTAGTGATAGTAATAATAAGCTGAAGAAGAAGAATTTTGTATTGGGATTTTTACCAATTGCTGTGGAAATAACATTATTCCAGGGGGGGGGACAAGTTCCCTGTCTTGCCCCCCTTGGGTATGCCCATGTCTCCTACCTCTCGTCTATTTACATCAGCTATATTCATATTACTATTTATTCCATCTATATTCACCTCATCATCAGTTTTTCAGATTTTCTTACCATCTATATTGATTTTCATAACAATAATGTGTCTAAGCCTTCTCATTTTTCACACAACTAATGAAATTCCTATACACTTCCCCTTATATATAAATGTCTTATTCTATTCTTCTTATAGTTACTTCACTCAACCATCTTAGCATTCCGCGATCTCCGCTACATTCATCCTGTGTTCCAATTTTTGTTCATTGTCCAACACTCCGTTACATACAAAATTGCTCGTTTCATCTCTAACGTACTTAGTAAACTTTAATTGATATTATATATAACGCGTAAAAAAATTATCGCAGTGGACACATCCAGTATAAATATATCGTATTTTTAATATTCGTACTTTATATACAATATTATATCTTATAGCCAATATATAGAAAACGTATAGGTATTATGATTATATACCTATAATACACACTCACACGCAACGTATACGTACACACAACGTATATACATAAATTGCTTGTGCCAACATTTAACATAAATACTTCAGACAGAATTTAAACGCCGTTTATTATGTGTACAGATGGCATACAATGCCTCTTCTCTGACACAATGGCAGTCATGTGCGCATAATGTCAAGAGAAATGCCGAGAGACTGAATCACACACGCGTATACATCGTAAACTAAACGTTCCCGTGAATTTGATTTTGTTCTCTCTTTATCTTTCGCAGTCTCCGGCAGTCTCTCGTATATAAAATCATATGATATAATACATTATAATGTGCCGCAACATAACGTGTATATACCTATTCGTGTGCAGTATATAATATTATATAATAATGCGTATAAATTATACCGACTATGTTAGATTACAAATTTTACCGAATCGCGTCATCCGGTTATACCTATTATATTAATATTATTATTATACCAATTATGTAGTATACATGCACGGTTATTAAAAAAGTATACTGCGAAACGTCGCAGAGGTTTAATAATTCTCACCGAATACGAAAATGAAAATACTTATTACTTTCTCTGCACGGTATACGTAGGTATATATGAGGAGGTAAGCCCCTGAGGCCCCTGAGGGTCGAGGCATGAAGTTACCGAAAAATTAAAGTAGAGTATAAATATATCTATAATATAGTATTTATAGATATCATATTGTTTATATATAATATTATCTTTCAGGATCGAAGTAATAAAATAAGAGCCTCATCTGTGCATAGTTTTTATTTTGTATAATGATATCATAATGTTTATATTTGTGACAATTGTTTTCTCGAGTCAAGTAGCGCGCAAATGATGGTTTCAAGCCTTCAAAACCTCTATAATATGTAGAGGTACATTAAATTATATTACCTATTTTATTGAAAATTTAAATTCCACTTAATACATGTATGTGCTGTCTAACCGTGGTACGCGGAGAATAAGACCTATATATTATTATAATTCCCAAATTTGTGTACGCAAATTTTCTCTTTGAACTGTCCAATATATTATATACCTACGTCTTAATAATAGTTTTATATTTTGTGATATGCATAATGTACCTAATACAGTCGATAACAGTCGATAAATGAGGTGACGTTAAACTTAATAAACAACAAATGAATGTTCGAAGAGAAAAAAAATGGACGGAAGCCAATATTGTATTACTAATAATAGTGTAATAAACGGAATTTAGAAGTTAAACATAAACCCTATCATAATCTACGCGGGAACAGCCTGGGCTCCTTACCTCACCCGATAACAATGAAGAAAAGTCGAAACGGTTCAAACCTTCTCCATTAGAGTAATTACCGATATGCCCATTTTTGTCAGAAACGATGCTCTCCTCGGATTCTCAAGACTGGTAAAGATAGCGAAGAACATTAGCGGTCAATAACTCGGCATTTTTCGGCACAAATCTCCCTCTCAGAATATAACCACGTCAGAGAGATCGGCAAAAACCTAGGTATTATCACCACTAAAAGAACCAAAACCAAACCTAACCCAGGTTCTCGGGCAAACAACACCCAATAAATTCCACTATGCTTTCTTTAACTGATAAAGACTAAAGCCTTATATAGTAAATAGGCATCAGCCGTCCCATAAAACAAGGCAGGCGGAATTTAGAAAAAAAATTATAATTCTATATATGCAGTAGTATGAAACACGCGTTTTGTTTGTTTTATAAAAAAAAACCCTTAAAAAATATACACATCAGCAACAATAAAATGAGTTTAAATTTCATGGCGTAATTAGAGGAAGTTTGATAACATTTTTTGTTAAAAAAAAATTCCGCATTTATAATATATTAATTATTTTGTTTTAAAAATATATATACGCGACGAGTTACAAAAATATTCTTTATACAATGATGTAATTTTTTTATAGCTTGTGGCAGAATAAAACTATATAGTACATATGTACTAAACTAGTAATACGCTTCATCTTTTTAATTGTTTTAATAATATTTTGACAATATAATAATAACTGCAATTTATAGTAATCTAAACGAATATAATATTATCTATATCTATGAGTTTGCATTGGTATACGCAGAGGTGGTTAAGGTACTTTATGTGTAGTTATTGGTTATAAATTACAATATAAGTAAATATTATACAACGTGTTCATTGTTAAAACATGGCAAGTTTAATTATTATGTTTTATTTTCATAAAAAATACCAATACTAATAACATATATTGTGATAATAATTGAAATAGATATTATTACTTATCTTAGCCCGTCGGGCACCAGAAGTTCAACATTTTTAATCAAAAAATATACAACGAATTAGTAGTAGGTAACTATTGATAACAATTTAGAGTGTGTATTCTGTAGGTCGAATTTTTTTTTTAATACGGGTGCTGGGATAATATTACCCAGGCACCCGAAAAACAATAAACAGTTTTAAAGAGACTTAAATGACGTTATAGAAATATTTTGGAATTGTGGTTACTAATCGTGATTAATTTTTTGATTAAACATAGATCTTGTATAGTACATGCTTAAGGATCTCTGAAATAGTACCTATACCTAAATATGGTATAATTATATAATATCATATATTAAATTTGATAGTATTTTAATTTAGAAAGGAACTCCGTTTTCTTTCTCTCTTTTATAAATACCTGCGAGTCTGCCACGACCATTGTTTGTACACGAGGTGATGGGAGAAGTTTAGGTTAGGTTTTTTATGGAAATCCAAGTTGTATTGAAAAACGAAAATATGAAAAGAAATATTATATTATAATATACATTTCGCGAAATGTATTACGCAACATAATATGAATGCAACGGTTGATTTTCGCGGAAGTGATCGAAAGGTAGTTTTTGTATGTGTGTGTGTTTTGGCGGACCGTTCGCCGGAAGTTCGACGGAGAAGAGTTCGCGTTTCCGGTCCTCGTCGTATCATCGCCGCTGGCAGCGTGACGCGCGCTCTTACGTCCATTCGCGCGTATCGCATCAGCAGCTACATATATATGGACAAACAGACTACATCGCTACTTACGCGATGAGATCCGCCGACAATGGAAACGCATCTTCCGATTGTTATTTTGGCATCGGTTCGCGTACGTGTATTAGATACATATTATTACTACACGCATGTGCCGTAAATACACGCTCGACCGGTCTTCGGTCGTCAGTCCGGAACACGGTCTATATATACACCTTTTAACTTCAATGTCCTCAAGTCGGACATAACATATATATATATGTAAGTACGTATAAAACGGACTATATAGGCGTATCCGTTTTACAAAAGTGCTCTTACATAATATAGGTACGTATATATATATATAATATGTATACGCCGCGGGTACGATATTGGTTTTGGGGATTTTTCGCCCCGCAGATCGCGCGAAGGACCGCGAGCGAGTGGCTCTAAAGGGTCTCGCGCGATGTGTGCGCAGGGTGCAGGGTTCGATGAATAGGTCGCTGTGGGTGCTGTGTGTGTAGAGTAGTGGAGGGGAGTGGAGTGTGGTAGGGGGCGGCCGGAGGAGAGAGGATAGAGAGTATAAGAGCGAAAGAGCTAAAGGCGGCGTGTTACACACGGCAGACCCGGCTGGCAGAACAACACGAGGTCCGCCGCTGCAGCCGCCGCCGTCGCCGGTGAATCAATGTGTTTGCGCCACACGGATCGCAGCCGAGTGCCCATTACGCACCTTAATAGCCGGCAGCCCGCCGCCCTCGCGGTTCCGCAGCGTCCGCGAGAGACGCGAGCTCGCGCGTGCAAAAAGGGATCGAAACCCGCCGCCGACGCTGACGACGAGTGCACGCCGCATCGTCATTGTGTATATTATTATAATATATTATAATTATGTCTGATTTGTACACAGAACCGTTTCGTTTCGTTTCGTTTTTTTTTTTTTCTGCGTCGACGGTCGACCGGACGTTACCGCGGTATATATTTTATACGGATAAACCGAAAGTCACAAATAAGAACGCGAACATTTTAAGTGAAATCATTATATATTATATTTCAACGAAAATGTAATACAAATTAATTTTATCACGAAATAACGAAATATTATATTTTATGTCATGTAACATAATTTATATGATTAAAACACACGAAAAAATACGCATAACTTTGAAATAACGAAAAAAATACAAATATTTATCATGTTTTCACCGTGCGTATAAAACATCTGGTATATATACTCGTTTTACCGAAAATCAAAATGTACTCCATACAATACCGTCATATACATTTATTAAGTTTAATATACCTCTCGTGTAATTTCTAGTTTCAAGTTTTCAACCATGGTTTGATTCACTTATTAGAAGTTAATAAATGGGTTATGTGATATCCCATAGATGTTATATAAAGCATTAAAATAGTCATGGGCTAAACATAATTGAGCGTTTGCGATTTTAGTATAACAATTGATTTATACTTTTTATTAACATTCTATACGGGAAAAAAACAATACATACGTATATATAACAAAAATCAAAGGTTTTTTCATATGCGTCAATTTAAATTATTCGTATTTTATGTATAGTGGAATAACAGGAGTATAGATATTTTGTTGTTTGTAAATTGTTATGTGCGAACCCAATATGAGAATTTTTCTTTCCGGCGACGAATTTAGCATAATAATATTATATTTTTGTGTTATAATTGTATTTAATTCAATATGTGCATTAAATTCGTAAATATAATATACACGCGCGTCTATACGTAAATGTTAAACTGTAATACCTATATATAATATATGTATTATAGATTTCATCATTAAAGATGTTTAAGGTATAAATAAATATATATTAGATATGTATAATATACGTTATATATAATATGCAGCGATCGATAAACTTTTGATGCAATAGGAGTCGCTGCCGCCTATGGTAGAACATTACAATAAACTGTCGGTAAGTCGACAATTTATATTTTTTTCATCTCGCAACTACAGTATATTATAAATTACATTATATGTTGTGTAAATATATTATAATGTTTGTGATGTGTTTCTCGTACAGGGTGTTTTTTATATTTTATAAAACTCCACTACTTAATTAAAAAAACATGATTGTTTTTACACAATCATTTCAGTATTATTGTTAGGTGTACCTACGCGTTAAATGAAAATAACACATTTAATTTTAACTATAGTAATAAAAACAAACAATAATAATAATTGATAAATTATAGTCACACGCGGGGTGATTATATTTCATCTATAATCACTCTAATTTTCTCGGTTGGACAATTGTACTTAGAATAATAGTTATGCTATAGCTCATTTTTATCAATTATTGAAAATTCTTATAGTATATTATATGTTGTATGTTAGTCGATTGTTGACAGGGGAATTTGATGAGTCATCTGACCTCGATCGTTTATCTAAACATACTTTATTGAATGGTATAGTCTACCTCCTGATCTATTATTGAAATAATTTTCACTTTTTAACTAAGATATTCGTTAGCTATTAAATCAGTGATTGATGAACTAGATACAGGTGGTCCACGGTTCTAAAGATTTTATTGCTATTATTTCATCAATAATATATTTTTATTTATTTATTCCAAAAATCTCAAACTGATCAAACATTCGCGAGCTAATAAATTACATTATTTTGTATTATTATTTTATAATTAGTTTTTTTGCTTTTTTTATCTATTTCTTATTTTATTTAATAATTCAGTATATGTATATTAGAAGACATAGGATAACAATTTACAAATTAAATTTCATAATACTAATATTATTGTTATACGCAACCCCGAGATCACGTGTTTTTCATATGTAAGAAAATTACACCCTTAATTTATTTTAAAATCCGTTTTACCATTGTTAAAATATTGTCTAATCTACTATATTGTTTTCTGTACTCTGGTGTGAGCGTTCAGCAGGACCGTCCCTAATAAAAAATTCCAAAGGGGTGAATTTTCATAGATGTGCTGACGAGTGGTTGCACTTGCAACCCCTGATTTTATTTCGGAGTCGGAAAGGTATAATTTTGTGATTCCTACAATATCAATACATTAATTTAATACCTATTTAAAAATAATTATTTCATATTTTTTTAAAAAGTAATTTATTTCATAACTTCATTAAAATAATATTATGTATAAGTTATTTTTTTCCAAGAAATTAACATTAAAATATTAAAATATATTAAATTATTGTAATTCAAGAGTCAAGTTCAATACATGGTAAAAAAAAAAAAAAAAAAAATAATAATATTAAATTCAACAAACAGTACTATACTTTTTAGAATTATTTAAGTATACGGAGAAAGACTTAAGTTTAATATGATCATTTACAAGTTACAACCCCAGAAATTTGGGCCAAATATAAATGGTGCCGACTATAAATGATAAATATACTTATAATAGATAAACCTACTTATATTATAATATCTATATATTTTTAGAGGACTTTTCTAGTTTAACGGACATATTTTTTTTTTTTTTTGTAAACTAAGTAAAATAATGAATAGGTAATAAAAAATTGATGCAAATAATTATATTTTGAGTTAATGCTATTTTAAATTTGTATATTTGGAAGGATTTTCTTAAAAACGTAATTTTTGTAAATTTAAATTAATATGGTTCAATGTTGTGTCTTATTGAACATAGTAGTTCCGTATAATGCGTTAAACTATAGCTGAATATCCCAGATATTTTTCTTTTTTATCTATCTTTTTTTTAAAAATGTTTTCAACATTTTGTCGAGTATGCTGCGCATGTTTGATGGCCCTATAGTAGCTTCGCTCCACAAATAGGAAATGAACCAAGATATACTAAATTACTAAGTAATCCACCATTATTTTAAATCATTAAAAAATGAGACCGGTATACTAGTAAAAATATGTAAAAATACCAAAATATTAAGAGGACACTATACCCACATGATTATTGTTTCTGCAGTCTTACAGACTATCTTAAAATAGAAAATCTACGTACCAAAGTTTTAGTACAATGAACTACAGTTCATATTAGAGTAGTTTTAAGTTATAAGTAGTTAAATAACTCACTTACAAATTATTTAAAAAAAAAATATATATATATATATATATAAAAAACGCTCGAGTACAGTTTATGTCCTTGACAAATTTTATAATAGATTAAATTACTGTAATATTCATTACCTAGGTATAAATAAACTGTACTAAAACTGCGGTAAGTTAACTTTTCCATCATATATTATTTTCGTATATAAGACAGACAATAAACATGTGGATAACGTTCTCTTAAATAACAATTAATAAATAAATATAAATATATAGTAATAATATTATAGTTAATAGTTTTTGTTTTTGTTATTAGCATTTGACCCTATAACTAATTAGGTTAGTGGCTGATTTAGTATAAAACTGATGACTGTATCACAATATATTTTATAGTAGTCAATGGATAAAATTATATAATTTTGACTAAAATAACAAATATAGTCTAATTTATATAAATAAAAACGTATTTGTCTTATTTATGTGAAATTTCCGCTATTCTAGTTGTCAGTTTATAATATTATTTAGATTTAATAAAACATTAAAATTAAATAATATTATACATAGTATAATCATACATACTATTATATCCAAATTATATGGAAACAAAAATAAATTCATTATTATTGCTTTTTCAAATGTACATCAAATTGACAACTCTAGGATTCATTATTTAAATTTACCAATTTGCTGACTACTCAAATTTTTGTGTACATCCCTCCCCTCCCTATGGGATGGCCCTGGCGTTCAGTTTTAATATAATGTAAATACATTTATTATTATTATTGTTATTGTAAATTTTATATTATTATGATAATAATGAATAAATACGCAAGAATATTAGAGTATAGATAATATAATATCTTGTATTCCTGTATATATTATAGTCGATTTGTTGTGCGTATATGATTTTTATTTTTTCTAAACTGAACTATCGAGCTTTGAATACTTATATAACTTTTATAAAATTTGAAAAAGTCTTTGAATTTTATGCATTCTTGTTTTTTCTCGCAAACACATTTTGTTTCGTTCAGATGTTATACACAAGCTATACACGCGCCCATATAGATTATTGACACAATATCTGTCGACTATATCAGGTGTTTTTTATCGAACGTGTCAATATATAGTGTTGATAATGCACCATTATTATATTATCGTCATAATATCGATTTTTTCAAACACTGCATTTATATTTCGTTTTTTAACATAAAAATTTGAAAATAATTGGCTACCTACGTATTTTTTTGTCGATTATATTATATATGCTCTACGCAAATGTATACCTACTATATACGTTTACAGCTCGTTTAACTTATACCTATATAGATTGTATTTAATATATTTTATTTTATGAAAATACAAAATTATTTTAAAGCACTCTGCGCTTCGTGCATTATGGGCGTATAAAGTTATCACTGTTCATAAAATCGAATATTATCAGGGAATCGATAGTTTATCAAGAATGATAAAAAAAGAATGACTTGTGATTTATATAATAATAAAATAATATAATATAGATCGAGTAGTATATTTTAACGAATTCTGATGGTAGGTACATAATAATATAATGTATATCATCAACAAGTAAATTATACACTAACCCAACCGCGTGTGTGAATACATATTTTAATGACTCTTGTGAAACGTTCGGAGACGAATCATTACGGTCGCGAGGTGTTGGTTGAAAGACGATATGATTAATGATCTCGTCGCGGATTTCAATTCTTTTACCGAGTACATAATATACATATATGACGCGCGTATACCACTACCTTGGTATCTGCCACTTCACACACAGGTATGCGTATACGTACAGTACCGTAGCTAAATTCCAAAGACACGACTACCGTGCAACAGTAATATAATACACTGTTGTGCGGGGTGCTACAACAGGGATTGGTGAATACAAGTCCCTTCGGTCGGACAAAAGATACGAAGAACCTCTCTGACCTACTGTGGGCAGCTGACTTATATATATATATATAATAATAATAATAATAATAATAATATATGCCTATATGATGTTATAATAATAATAATAATAAAATAATAATATAATGCAGCCGTGGAGATAGTTATATGTACAGCGGGATATCACTCTTATTCAATCACGACTTTCCAAAATTTATTACCGGTCACCGTTGCACACGTTATAGTTGTTACAATAATGGTTTTATATTATTATACGATATGGCTGTTCGTTGATTTCGCAGGGTGCGGTGAATCACTCCCAGGTATAGTTAAAAAAAATTACAACAAATTCGTATCGTGTATATAGGGTATATACAGTTGATAAATATTTCACACACGTGTAACTCGATATCGCGCAGCAGTTTGGCGAAAAAGGGTAAAAACCAATAGATATATTTATATCTAGACGTTAATTAATTACAATAATGTATTCGATACAATTTCTACCCGTAAAACCACGGGCGTTCCGATGGGAGGGGTAGCAAGACGGAGTGATTCCCTCCCCCCGGTTTTAGATTCTGATCGAAACAAGGAATAGGTTTTACAATTAGAAAATTTTTTTTTTAATGTCTGAAGACCCTTTTTCGGTTAAAAATAATAGTCTGATTACCACAAATAGAATATGTTTTCGGTAGGAAATTGCATATACTTGGTACTTTACTTAGCTTATTTTTCGAATTTCTCAATAGTTTTTTCTTGAGATAAGAAAAATTACCAAAAACTGGTTGAAAAACTGAAAATCATGGAAACTGTTATTTTGCCGAATTTAATTTTAAATATTTTATGATAACTAATGCAATTTCGAATGTAGGAACTTGAATTTTTTTTTTTTTTTTGTGTTAGGTAATCTATACGCGTGGTAACATTTTGGAAAGGACTAATAGTATAATACATTATTAGTTTCGCTTAGAATCGTATTATTGAATATAATAACATTGTGTTTAAATCTTAATTATAATAAACCACTAATTTCTCCTAGGACCTAAGAGATGAAGGAGGAACGCCCGGAATCGTCTTTCCCGCTTTTTTAAATATTTCATTTGTCCAAATTTATCTACCACGATAGTACAATGATCGCATTAATTAACAAATTTTAAAATAATTTGTTATAAACACAAATCTTTACTTATCTTATTGTTTTGGGAATTAAATTGTTTTATCTACCTTACGTTAACCTCCCTCCCCACCCTGTACTAACGTCTACAATAAGTCTATGCATAAGAAGTATTATAATATTCTCATGATGTCGCGTTGAACCGAATACGCGGTGGAATATAATACATTATATATTTATATTTAAGAAGACATGGCTACACGAACCATTCATATATTATTTTCATGGTTGTTCAAAGACCAGGTTATTATAAAATTTAAAGTAGACAACATTTTGGAAAATATCATATCAGAGAAAAAATAAGAAATCATCGGATATATCCAATGACATTAAATATTGTGATTATTATGAAAACTCGGTAAACATTATCGTTTTATTTTTAAATAGATATTAATCGTAGGTGTACACAAGTACATACTGTAGGTACGTTATGTAATATACTAATATATTACACTTGCTATAATCTCTTTAGGTTTACGGCGAATTATTATCATAATATTATTATGCGCCTATTTCATGTTTGTATTATAATATTACACACGAAGTTCTTGAACGTTGTAAATTGAGAAAAAACGACTAAAGACTTTTACGACACATATTCGTTTATTTACGAGGGACGCGCGCGCGCGCGCAACAATGAAAATGAATTATTTATAATCACATTATTTGTATACATATTATATTATATCCAGTTCTTTTTACACATAAAGGTTTATGCACGCAGTATCTTTTTACGAGTACGTTTTATTTTTCAACAATAATATGCGAGTCTAAAGAAAATTCCGCAGGCATACATATTATTACTTAATATATTAGTATAAAATGTTATTTACGATGATAGTGACGATAAAGTATACGTACATTACTACATTCATGTTGTATGACACTCTATATAATTTCGGTGATCATAAAACTTTAAGCACTACGGGTCCGTTGAGTTATGCATATAATAATATAGCCATATAGGTATTATAATATCATCTATAGGTCAGTATAAACTTTAATGATGTGACAAACCCTACATGTTCGAACCGAACTAAATCTTAATTTTCTGAACCCAAACCGAATCGAACTGTTAAAAATGAAAACTATATGAAAAACCCATAATTTGAAATAATTTAGCCCGACGAAAATTCGGTTCCAAAACTTAAATTTTAATACAATAATACGTTCGATTTCCGAACCAAACAAACACCAAGATAGGCAGGTAGGTTTGTAGGTATTTACAATCAAAGGGATCTTTTTATTATTGATATAATGTCATTTAAAAGTTCTTTCTTTTACGATGAAGTTTGAGAAATAAAAAAAAATAGTTGTAGGATTATTAAAATCGTGACAACCAACCCATATGACAACTATAGACCCGGTCTCTCTGGGAAATTAGTATGCAGGGTAGAAAATACCTCCTCAATATTGTATTTCTGCGTATATACTTTTTATTTTTCATATATCTATAATATAATCATTTGGCCCAATATCAACCCGACGAGTTGAAATCTCGGTGAGCCAATAAAAAATTCATAGGAAAGTATTTAAAAATTGAAAATTAAAATTTCAATATTATACAATACTTGTATTTTAAAATAAAATACTAGAAAACTTGAAAAAAATTTATGTAAATATACGAACAAAATATAAAATTTGAATATTAAAATATCGGACACCTGAATTTACCCGATATAATACATACTATAAAATATAGTCTATATAATATAATATCTTCTTTTTCTATCCACTCCCAACTAAATTCTAGGCACCCTAGTTTTATACCATAGACTTCGACTTCGATCTACTTCTCGTCCATTTTACATACCAGCTATATCTATATAATTGTATATTCTCTATTCCATCTATCCACCTCTTATTCGGTCTTCTTCTCCCCTTCTTATCATCCACATTTATTTTCATTACATTTTACACTGCCTCTCAATTACCTCACCTCATAACATGCCCAAACCATATCAACGTAAAATCTCCTATTTGTCCCCGCAATTGATACATCTTTTTATACACTTCCCCTTATACGTTGTCATTTTTTATTTTATCTTCACTAGTCACTCCACATATCTATCTTAGCTTTCTCATGAGTGTAGCCACTAACAATGTGATGAGTGTAGCACTCATCCCTGAGATATATATTATGTACACTACGAAGAAATTTCAGAGACGTGGATACGTTGATTAAAAAACGTCAAGTCTGAGTTATTCAATAAACTAATAGAAAAGTTGAAACGTCCTCGTCGTCTCGTTTTCTGCGTATATATTATATATAGACATTGTCTATAGCTAATATAGTTTATATATATATATATATATATATATATATATATATATATATATATTTCTAATGGATTAAGTTGAGAGACGAATGACATTTGTTCGGCCGTCCCCTCGTTGCAGTTATATAAACCGGAGAAAGAAAAAAAGAATGATTAGCTATAATTCTTAAGACCGATCAATCGTATATTTGCGGGAAGAAAAATAATATTTCACCGAAATAGCCGCCCCCGCGATACGATAATAATATGATATCTACGTGCGTTCTCTCGGACCCGACGTGTATTCGCTGTTTTTGTTGTATATTATCATTATTATAGTCGTATATTATATATTATTATTATTATTATGGTGTTGTTGTTGTGCCGTTGCCGACCGATGAGTTTAATCCCGCGCGCGCGGAGAGTTTCCGAAACTATTTTGACAGACGGCCTCGAAACAAATCTATTACCGTCTATCTGTCATACGCGCCGTTGTTTTGTCAGTTCCGTGTACGTTAATTACCGAAAATCCGGAACACTTGTGCTCAATCACGCAGCCGATAATCCAATAATTCTTCGGTAAAACTAATCTTCACATCCGCGCGGTTAATGAATGTGTATAATATAATAATAATAATAATAATAATATTTTGAAACGTGTGCGCTCCCTTTATCTATCTATCTATATATATATATATATATATATATATATTTATCGTTCTGGCTTTTAGTTTTCAACGCGAATTTTCGAAAGGAAAAAATAAACCGTCCATCCGCGATCCTCGACAGCTATGTATGACTGTATGAGTATATGACAGTGGCGCCGGTGAAGAGGTAGAAGAGTGTCTATTGAACCCCAATAAATTCTTTCGAGAAAGGACAATTTTAGGCTTTTTTCCCTCTCCTCACCCCGAAATAATTTATATCATACCTACTTATAGATACAAAATATGTTACAAATGTCCTTATACATATTATATATGTATACATTTTTCAATAATCGTATTAAAATAATATTAGGTTATATGAGCTATTAAAACATATTTGGACCATCAATTAAAAAATATATCCTGCGCCTCTGGTGTATGATAACATTATACCGAGTAATCGTCGATCAGGGTTTTAAATTATTCTAATTATTCTGAAATCCCTGTATACAATATAAATGATGTACAGCGATATTTAAGGTGTTGAACTTTTTTTTTACCATACAAAGTGCTAACACTTCTTGACTAACTACTAAAAACTACTATATTGTAGATAAATAAATTTGAAATAAAAGAGGCAGTCTATTCTGGGCGTTCCTCTTTCGATCCTCGGAGAGATTAGTGGTGAGATGTTATTGTAGTGTTATATATTATAATAAAAATTCGAAAAAACGATTATGAGTGAAACTTAGTCTGAAAATCAATATATAATTTATCAAATAATGTGCAACATAAAAATTAATTACTTATTATAAAATTCAAGTTTGTTAAAAAACAGATTTCGGTAATATAACAGTTTTTCGAACATTTTTGCTAAATAAAGTACCAACTAGATGAAATTGTCTTCCAAAAGCATACCATAACTGTGGTAATCGGACTATTATTTCAACACAAAAATTGTCTTCAGGCATTTAACAGAAAAAAAGCACACATCATTGCTGTAATACCGGATGTAGTTATTAGTTTTGTTTCCCTCAGTATCTAAAGATATATTTTTTTTTAATTTCACATTTTAGTGGTTATTACCAATAAAATAATACTAATAAGTAATAATATTTAATGTTGTTCTAAAATCAAAATTACAATATTTATTATAATTAAACTAAGTATGTATCTCATAATGTGATTATTTTCAAATTTAATTCAATTATTTATTTTTCATTTAAATGTTTGTCTGTGCCGCTGAATTTTGGCTAACATGCCAAGGATTCACACGCTCTGTCATATACTATATATATATATATACAGTTTGGATATGTTTGAAATTCCTTTACCATGATTTAATAATTTCTTTATTTTTAAACAGCGTTTAATTGCGGGAAAAAAATAAAAAAAATAGCTGAGATAATAATATATATATATATATAGGTACTATATACCTATTTAAAATTTTCGTCCTTTAGTCATACAATATCTTATACATTATAATGGAAAAAGTTAAAGTACTTTTAACCTTTAAGCAGATGCGTACTTTATATTACGTTCTTAGTCACTTGGGGGTCTATTTGACCCCATTTTTTTAAAATTTTTTAAAATATTTATATAAAGTTCTATTTTTTGAAAATCAAAGGCATAATGTATTACCAATTTACGTTAGTCCATTAAATTAATGCTCTTTAGTATGATTCATTAAAAATTAATACGGTATATGTATCATCGTCATTCCAGATTAATTTATTCTTTCCTGTTTTTTTCTTAATAAGTCGGGGAATCAAATAATTTTAAAATTTAGAATCATTCAATATTCCTATTATTATTATTATTTTATTTAATATACGATGAATTGCAATTTTCAATATTTGTTTAATAATATTATGATAGGTAATTGTTTTTTTATGTAAAATTTCGCATATAATACATATATTTCGTATATCTCACCTTGGTGAGAGTCGAAACTACAAAACAATATAATTATAATATGCCACGTATCTCCGCGCATGCGTTACTTCTTAAACAATTATTATATATAATATAGTTTTACGGACATAATAACAATATTTATTAACGATGATATTTTTTCGTTTTCGCGGTTATACAAATTTTGCTATTCGTCATCTACCGAATAATTATACATACCAACTGTAACTGTATATAGGTACAATGTATAATTTATTGTTCCTGTCGATTATTGTATCGTGTTAAATAAAAAACGTGTATATATGTTTACAAGAAAATCAAACAAATCGCTCATATTATAGTGACGAAACGTAAACGATCGCTAATATTCCATGAATGGAAAGAATAATGGCTTTTCTACGCGCGCGGTGCCAAGAAAAAGGGTCCGGGTCGAAACTACCTATATAATAATACACCATACGTATTAACGTGGAAAAAAGCAAACAACAGTATAGCGGCGAGAATAGGGTGAGGAAGAGAAACAAATTTCCGTACGATATAATATTAAACAACAAACGCGTCGATTAATCGGCCGTCGTTTTGCAATATTTTTACGCGGTTTTTATATTTGTATCGTGTAAACACAATAATACGCGTCCGGGCGGTTATAATATCACATCCAGAGGACGCGTCAGTACGAGCAAAGAATATGTCTACGTTATAAATCGCACCGTAGGCGTGTTGCATTGAATATACGTTCGCGAATTCGTTCCGTGAAATCCGAAAGGCGATAAAAATAATGCCGCCCAGTCCATAATAATATAATATATTAGTGTGCCTACGACAATATAATAATATATATATATATATATATATCGTTGCGAAATACGTTTTGTTTAACAAAGCGAACGTATGTAAAAAAGAAATATTATGTAGCACGGGGTGATCGCCGATCGGGATGTCAAGGGATGATGTTAAAACGGCGGGAAATTTCGGGATATACATCTTCCAGGGATCAACTCCATTCATCTCGTGTGACACGATGTTCCGTTCACCTGATGTATACCGCGCGTGACCGCGCGTGATAGGTACAAACGATACATAATATTATTATTTGATACGACAGTTTTGTGCACGCTATTCCGAGGAGAGGATTACCCTACCCGTACAGGCGGGTACATATATCGTTTTGTTCTATATTTTACAAAGAAACATACATAAGGCAGAGGACACAGAGATTTGCGTCTTCTGTGTTAAAGCAAATAATATTAAATTATATAATAGGTAATAATGTATAAACAGCCTGCGGGTACCTGAATATGATATATTAGGTAATGTTATCACTTAAAATCGTCTTTGCCTAACCAAACCGGAATGTAGATAGATGCGTTCGCATCGTAGAGTATAAACATAAACTATATAGAAACCTAACATTAGACAGTTGAACCGTATACAAAGTGAACGAAATGGATTGGGAAGGGACTCGAAGGATATATCTCCAAATTGTAGTCAACACTATCCAACCCTTCACTTGTTATGCCCATAATAATGCATAAACTTTATATTCAAATCAGTATTTTATTGGAAACTGTGGTCCGCATTACTACGAAGCAATGATCGACATTTTTATATTTTTTTACATTTTCGTATTTTCTACAATAATTTATAAAGCTTACAGAACTTAAACAATTTAAATAATATGGTACGTACTTGAGAAAGAGTAAAACTCCCAATGGGGTCTATAATGTATACAAATCTTAAGCTCCATTAAACCCAAACCGGTCATACCTACTCAAAAGAGCCCAAACATTTGGTTACCAAAAACTTCTTGATCTAATTAACCACGGATCATTTTGTGCGTAATTTTGTAGGGAGCTGGGGGGATGTAGCTCACTTGTATAAATTCTTATTGCCCTTTTAAAATTGTATCCCACAAATTGCTATTGACCTAGGTTTCATATCCCATTAATGTATTTTAAATTTTAGACCCCCAGATAATTTTTTAAAACTACACCTATTAGCATAATATCATGTCATTAGAAAGGAAAAAAAAAAGATTTAAAACTGCTAATTTTTAAATATCTGTTCGTCCTTCCACTTATTTTGACCCATTTCGACTATGTATCAGAAGAGAATATCAACATATTACCAGAATGATTCAAGTTGATCGTAATATGACCTAATAATAACCATGTAGTTGATAATTATAATGTAGTAATGTACAAACAATTCTTTTCATTATTAGTCAAAGACGACGCACAAGGAGAAAAATTCTGTAAACAAACGTTATCATTTTTAGACTAACATAATAATGTTACAAAGTATTACAAATAAAACAATTATATTTCTATTACTCACTACAAGCTTAAAACACATACTTAATACTCATATAGTCTTAAAATGCACTGAATTGGAAGTTATAACTAAAATATCATTATCAAATTTGTAAATTTTTTATCAATAACTAATAAGGTTATCAGTTTACCAAAACATTAACCATATTATGTAGCTCACTTGTACGTCCCATTCTGTATACAATATTTTTTATGTTACAAACATGATTTATTCTTATTTTCATCATCTGTTGATACTTGATTTACCTAGGTTGTTGAGAAAAGATTTGTTTCCCGCGCGCCTAGCAGAAAATTAACATCAAATTCTTATCGATATAGAGCAGTTACTGGTTAAATGGTTATGCATATGGTTATTAATATGGCATGTTATTGTATTAATTTTGGATCAGATGATCAAATTATTAGCAGGTTAAATTTAAATTTCAAGGCTATAAATTCATTTTATCCAAATATAAATGTGTTTGACTTTTGAGAGAATGTCATTATATTATATTTCTTCGATATTATAACTATAACTTTAAGTCTATAAAATATACTAATAATTAAGGTGCAGTGTCGTTGACTATGATAATTTATTATTATTATTATACACGTAGGTATAATAATATAATGCCCGATGCGCAAAAGTTTCTTGCGGGTAATAATAATATAAGATACGTTTTCGACGTTGATATTTCGTTTTGAAAAATGATATAATATACTCTTATAATAATCACACATACAAACATAATATATTTATATATATATATATAATATGTACTATACCATATATATATGGCTACCATCATTGTTATAAATGTAAGAAGAGGAGTGAAAAAACCTGTATATAGCTGCTGTGTATGTGCGTGTGTTTACGTGGGGTGTCATCCTATTGTTTATTAGATACCACGGTTGATAGACAGTGACGAATGGTAGCACGTGGGATAACCGAACACGTGTGAGTTGAGCGGTATTGCGGATAGGTTTTCAAGCCGACTTTGTCGTCGGCGACCACGGTTGCGGTATATATATATATTATATTATAGTGCGTTCCCGTTATTATATTGCTGTTGACGAGCTTTTATTCTATAATAATAATATATATTATATATTACTTTTCCCCGTACAGTTGTGCTGCAATCGCGACAACCTATAAACATTTAATGATCACAGACTTTATTATTATTTTATATACAATTATAATTCGTCCGAACGCGACAAAGGGTTGTGACATATAATTCTTCTTTCTCCTACATTATTGTACAATAAAATAATAACGTGATGTAATCGGCGACAGACGACAATCACGATGATTTTCTAGTGAATATTTGTTCGAAAAATCCACGCTTACTAAACCTAACCATTGTTATCTATATTAGATTGTATAGTTCAATATTTTGTACCGCGCGGTATATTGTTTTTCCTGCAGCTTCCAATGGAAACTTATCGTGTGCGTTTACATCTTTTGACGTAATCTCTCGACGGTCTTTTTCCTTCTTCCCAGCAGTACGTATCTATATATTATATTCGTATTTCGTATATTACATAAAATACAAACTTTCGATTTTTGAATGATAGTTTCTACACGCACGTGTATATTTCATCGAGTTCATCGTGTTCATACGTGTGTGCGTATTCCACGTTCCAATTGCAAGTTATCGTTCGGAATCATTTCGATATTTAAACTTTGACATTATCCATACATCGCGTTCAGTTTTCATTAAAGTATCGCGTCTGATACGTGATATATTGTATATTGTTATATCAGACAGAGTTTTTGTAACTTGTAATATTTATGTTTTGACATATTATTTGGAGTACGTGCACAAGTATATATTATATTGTTACCATTATATTATCCTCTTTGTCGAATAAGATCTTGCGAAAACTTGGTTGAAAATGCAACAATTTAAAAATAATACATATTCTCAGAAATTTCCACAAACTGTTTACATTTTTTTTACATTTTTCTAAAACAGAAAACATGTTAATACCTATATATAAATTATAAATGTCGACAAGACAAAATTGTAATAGAATAAATTCACGTGCGTTGAATATAAAAAATTGTCAGTTTATTTTTTATCATACGTCAATATTTGATAATAGATAAAAGTTTGCGTAACATTTAATTATATATTTAAATTACTTAACTTACTGTTCTTTCGTTATTTATCGCGAATACAAATAATAATATAACGAAAATCGCCGATTGCAAATTTCGTCGTGTCGGACTTTGCGAGGGGTCAAATTTCGTCACTTTTGACTAAACGTCATATGATAAAATAAATCCTAGCCTACGTAGTGCGTATTGCGATTTGGTATAGAAAAATAAAAAAAAGAATCACCAGACTCCCATGCCCACAAACATTAACTTTTAATACGAATATTATATATTGTTATAGGTACGCAAAATACAATATACATACTGCAGGTCCCACCCGACAAAACTCCCGACGCATTTCTGTCGTTTGTCACGGACTAACAACTGTATACAAGAATATTCTAGTAGAAAAATAATGGAAAAACATAAGTTTTCAATTTTTTTTCCCCATTATTTTAGTTACGCAAAATTTTGATCATCTAAATTGATATATTATATAATGCCTGTGCTAACGCGTTATATTATTTTCATTATTATTATTGTCATCACTCATCATAAGAGAATCGATTAGATTATATTATGTTATACCGACAGTCCGACACGTGTGTAATATATTTATAATTTATACGTTTGCTATAATATTATTATTCCATAAAGAGAATAATTTACTAATTCTGTCTGTCCTGCATCTAAATATTATTACCATGTTCTCTGCGAGGTCTTAACAAATAAAATAACGTAGGTATATATTATATTAAATAGTATACAGCGTGCTTGTCTAAAAAATAAATTATGTATTTCACAAAGTTTTACGAGTTTTGTGCCTCGACATTACTTTTTATTTCCTTCATATTATCATAATACACCGCGCGGTACATTACACACAGCTATATAGTTAACATGTTATGCCTTATGATATTAAACAAAAAATATACTTAAATGTGTCGGTGTCCGATGTATATAGATAATAGTATATTATTGTATTTATTTATACGATAATCAATTGGTATAGTCAATAAAAATTCAACGAATATTATAATATATTTAATTTTAATTTAATACAAATGTCTTAAGGGTTAAAATTGAAAAAAATCATAAAATCATAACTCGTCAAGTCTAAATTTTAAATAGTTAAATCGGAAAAATAATTTTAACTTGACCCGTTGAAAATAGCTTACAAAATTTGAAATCTCAATTTACAGTCAAACCTATTATTTCCAATCTATATCTATTGATCATAATATTATTTTCATCATGATTAAAACTCGTATTTTCCTCTCACTATTTTTTTTTTCAGTTGTGTAGTATAACATTATTACGAATTTAAAGAAATATGAATAAACTTGAAAATATGCAAATCAGTTGGTTTCGTTAATTTAAAGTAATGAGTTTAAATTGAAATAGTGATGTAAAGGGACTCTATGCCATTAGCTTTCTTCGATGTTATGAAGAAGAGTTTCTGGATTGTAGGTTCAAGGTTCAACGTTCAAAAGTATCCAAGACACACGTAAAAAGTATTCCTAGAACCTAAAACATAATAGTCGGTATATATTGCTGTTAATATATTATACTATTACATAGTAAGTATTATTATAAAATACTTTTAAACTTCCTTTTAAATCTTTTTTTAGGTTTAGTCTCATGTGTGTATGATTTTTCTTTTTTTCTATTACATAACGAGTTTTTTATGTTATTTATCTATTTTTTTTTTTTGTCAATTTATTAATTAATATGATACATTTTTGCTTTTCAGTCTCTGTCATTCTTCTTCATCTCCTTCTATAGTAATTGCCCATAATATGATGGGCTCTGATTTAGAGCTGAACTCTCTATCGCCTTTTCGAACTATATTTGATTACTTTCGAGATATTAGTGTGATAGTCCAACAGTTGTTTATATAGTGCTTTATTACGATCGTCGTGACTTCTGTGGGTTCAATCATAGTTTTTATCATATTTTTTCTGATAATTGTTTTTAAAACTTATGTTAGAATTTAAGATTCTTTTTTCTATATATCATCAGGAATTCGAATTCTTTACCTATAGTTATATACTGAGAAACGTTCGTTACGATCATTCGGTGTTAACCGTTCCCAGTTCATAATTAATAAGTTTAATAAATGTATACGGAAACGGTTTTTTGTAGAATTCACTGAAAAGCCGCTATACTAAATGAATTCATCCAACAATCATTCCACTCCGTGTTATATTGTTCGTCAAAATGTTTTACAGAGATTCCGGATTTCTACCACACCGCCCGACCGTACAAAACGTCACTTGGATGCAATTTATAGACGAGAAGAAGGTAACAAACAAACGAAAAAAATAAAATGTAGAGAGAATACCTGCGACGCACCCTGACCGAGGGGAGGATCCGGTGAATCATCAGTGTGTGTACATATATATGTGTGTGTGTGTGTTTTATGCACATTGGAGATATACATATAAATTGTATTCATCGTTTCCCACAATAGTAAATGCCTTGACGTAACCGTATTTATTTTGTGAAAAAAAAAAAAATAAATGTTATATCTATGAGCCTCATCATACGCGCATTGTGTTAATCGCAATTGATAGAGTATTTCAATAGCGTTTCGGTATTTTCACGTCAATTTTAGTACTGTGTCGAATTATAAACGGTATTTTTCGACGAAGACCAAAAACATAAAAATAAAGGACAAGTCAACAGAATATTATATATATATATAGATGTTAGGTAAGGTTAGGTATACGTGATACGTCTGATATTTATCATATTATTATATACATCATTTTTAATACAACAAATAGATATAAATAGATCATAATTGTACTTTTAAATATTATTTGAATGTCAATTGAATGTTTTAATATTAGATAATTTATAATAACATAAGTAATTGATAAATAATTGTGGTTCAAATAGAAATAGTACAAAAATCAAAATTTGGAATCAAAATATATTTTTTTTAGATTGATAATAATTAAAATCAAGTTTTCTACAATCTAAACTTGTGTGCATAATTGATAATACGATTATTACATTTAATGGAAATTTTATACTTACATTTTCAATAATTTCTCAGACTTCATGTATCATAACGTTCTGATCGCAATGTATGTTTATATATATATATATATATAGATAAATCATATTTTTAGTAGTAGTTGTTAATTTGTAGTATAAATAATGTTAAAAACCCATTAAACCAATGCTACAAAAACAATTCAATTTATAAGTGTTTTTTCTGCAATTGTTTACACTTTGAATTTGAATTTTGCTAACCTTATATACAATTGTCAATATAAAATTATATTATATTAATAATAATGGAACATACTTTTACTACGAATGTCATATTTTTGTCTATATATCATATTAAAATCATATAATTCTATGAGATAAAAAATAATTGTATTAATATTAAATCTTTTATATTTAAGTTAGTAATAGGTACTCCATTCATATACAAATAAACTTGGTTTAATTATTTTTAAAATAAATATTGATATACTTAACCTTATAGGTACTCTAGAATGGTTTTAGGCCGAATAACAAATTATATCATTTCAACATGTAAAGTTTATTTATAATTGTTTGACAATTTTAAACGTTTAAATATAAAGAAATATAATGTTCCATTTTAATATTACTAAAGGTCATGTTAAATATTTCAAACTATAAAATTGTAATAACTGAAAATTATTTATACATAGGTATATATTGTGTTTCAGGACAGCCGTTTAAATATTTGTCATTGGTATTATTATTATTATTATTTTGTAAAATTGAATGCAATCGTTGATTTACATATGGAAATTGCTTTTCATGTCCATATATTAATTTATGTTAATATATCATCACTGACGGAGGTTTTAATAATAAACGTAAAATCAAAATCAAAAAAATGTTCGACCGGATTTAACAACCAAAATTGACGTTCATAAACATAATAATATACCAATGGAAATACAGTATAAAATATAGTTATAGTAATATAAAATAGTAGATAAAAACAAGAAAATAACTGACATCTGACAGCCAATATTATCATTGATATTATTATTGATAGTATAACCACTATCATTCCAATAATTATTATCCTCGCATTCACTTTATATATAAACGTAATCATAATATATATATATTATACTTTACAGTGGAGCCGACTACGTAAATTGATGGGGCATTTCGTCCCAGCATTTTATTTTTTGGTGGTTGATGCCGAATGGTCCTGGGTGTGTTAGTGAATATTACAATTATTAAAAATAAATAATTTAAATTTTAAAATATTATTTAAAAATATTATATATAGAAAAAATAGCAGAGTATACTATTAAATTGTAGTAATTCGTGTCATTTTAATATATTTTAGTGGTGCAGAATAAACCTACATTTTAGTACCTACATAAATTATGTAAAGTGTAAATTTAAGATATTTAAATCATAAAATGTATGCTCAAATTGGGTGGGTGGTTATAGTAATTGATTTTTATATTTCGTCCCACCAAATGAAATATAAGTCTGCGCCATTGATACTTTGTCATCATAAATTGAATTGACGATTTCCGCTGTTTCCTAAAAAAATATTTACTAATTTTAGAAAAATATCTATAATCTGGGATAACGAAAATAATGATAATTTTTTTAAAAAAGTCTACATAATTAATTCCAATAATTATAATAAAATTAAATAAGGCCACCTAAGACTCTATCTAATTTTAATGTATATAAGGACAATAAAAATGTGTAGTACGAATTTTTATAACAAATAGAAGCTGTGTGTTAGAATTATTTCATTGGATGGTTAGTTGCATATATTTCTACAGAGATGTACAATGATCGATCAATCGAGATCGATCTGGTTAGGAACCCCTGTGATTTGTCGAACACAATATTATATTATTGTTATGCGACATTAAAAATAACATCAAAATAGGTATCTAGGTATATTATTTTATAATGTATAAATTGCGGACGGATGTGAAAATGGATTGCAGGATATACGCAACTAAAACCAAATCGTACATGAAACGAGATTACGGATATTTGTATTATATTTGTTCGAAATTTGGTGCCTTAAGAAATAGTATTATAGTACTGTAAGTAATTTATAACACAATGTAGTATACAACAATATTATATTTATCACTTTATACATACTTACGTTTTATTCGTTATTTTTTTTTCAAATTTTTTATTGTTGTTGCGGATATTATTTATTACAATTTATTGGACATATATGTTAGATTGTATAATACAAAGGGAGAGTATAATATTATGGTATGTCACCGTAAGTCTCTCCGTAGGCACACTGTATTATATTATAATAATATAAATGTATATTATTATTTTTTGTTTTCAGAACACCCAAGTGTATATTACTTTTATACTCAGGAAATAAGAATAAGTGTCATTGTATAAACTTGTAACCAAACGAATAATAACATTGAATAGGTACATAATGAAAATCTATTTACAGTTTGCACATTCGTCATCGTTGTCAATACGGCATTTTCACTCACGACAGTCGCAAAACGATGAAGTTCGTTTTTCAAATTTTTGCACAATTTACCATAATATAATAATAATATATGTAATAAAAATTAGAAATTGTATTGTTTTTACAGAAAAAAAAAATTCGCATTGCTAGTCCAAAAAGTAATTTAATCATAATATACTTGTATCTGTTTAGTATAAATAGAAACATATAGGCATGTGAAATGATTTAGTCGGGGCCCAACCACAATTGATTTGTTTAAATGAAAATACAACATTATTGCGATTACTATTTCTTTATCAATGGTAATTGACGGTAATAATTAATACCATAATCATAGAATAAAATTATTTAAACAATTTTCAATTGTTAAGAATTTATTCTCCATGTACACAGAAATGAAGTATATTATAGTTGATTAAGTATAAAGTTGATCTGTCAATAAATGAAATTCGCAATACCATAGTTAAACAGGACACTTTATTTGACCTAAATTGTGTAAAAATAATTATAAAACTATTGAAATGTAATAAGTCTATTTTTTTAATAAATATATTATGATGTTTTGTGGGTTATAATTTATTTAGATTAAATTTCGGAGCTGTGCGATTTATAATAAGTTATCCACAGGCTACGATACTCAGATAAATCAAATAGGTAATTGACTACATTTGATCTAATAAATTTATATTTTTTATAAAAGTCAGTGGGTTCGCGATTCATTAGAGTAGTTATTCATTCGTTATTTTTATTTTTAATACAATTTATTAATTTACTGTCGACAAAATATTAAAAAATATCATCTGAAATCGAATATATACGAAAAGGCAAACCTCAGAAAATATTTAATTATTAACAGTTAGCAAAGTGATTCAAAACAAAGTAATAAAAAAACTACGCCGTTTGCTTAGATCATAAATAATAAAATGAATGGATCGGCCCCGAGTTGTGAACAAAATACACACAAATCGTTTGACTATACGTATAGGTATTTGATTCAAATGTGTTTTTCTGTTTTATACATATTATATAGCAATATAGGTATTAATAATATGTATTTGCATTCTTTTATTTTACGTATTATTTTAGATTTTTCGAGATAATTTTTAATGTTTTGGACGAGAACTATAAATAATATAAATACCTTTTATATAATACTATTTTATTATGCGCGCATTCTTATCGACGACAGAATATAATAATATAATAATATTGTCGGGTGTAAAACGGCAAACAAAACAAACGGCTGTACGAAATAACGCGCGTATAGTGTTTACATATATATTATTATATAACATATATATACCGAAACGAACGCGTCCATAACTATATAATATACGCTGTACCTTTTATTGACGCAGCTTGACGAAAACCTAATAAATATAACCACTAACCAGACATATACCTAATGTAGGTATATTATATAATTTATAACATATACCCGGTGAATGGTGATGGATATGGCGATGTACCCACTCCGAGTGTAGGAGTGATGAATATGAATATAATATAATATATACATTTATGTTGTGTAATAGTATAATAGTGTAATACTTGCTATTATTTATACGGGATATGAAAAAACGACATTCGTATAAAAACAAATTATCAAACGATTCTATTTAATTTTATATAGGCATACCTATACTTATAATATAGACGTTATAATACGAAGATATTTTTTGAAATCGTGAAAAAACAATATAAATAATTAATAGTTCAATAGTTTTTATTGTAATACACGTATATCATCTATTTAAAATTATAAATGTATTATTTATTGTGCCGCATGACTGACAGTGATATTCTCAAATATATATGTGATGTACAATAAGTTGTAGTAATTTTGAACGAAAATTGACAAGCCAAAATTAATTTGACCCGCACTGCAATTTTTATTAGACAATCTCTATAAGATATTGTTTGTTACATTATATATAGATTAAAAGAATTGCAACAAAATAATGAAAAAAAAATTGTCAAGATTAATAGTTCTAAAATTGTATAAAGAATATTATAATAAGACTGTAGAAAAACTATATACATAAATTGTATACTTTCGTATTATATTTGGAATTAGTTTCATTTTTGCCATGAAGTGTTGCAGCATGCTGTTTATAGTATATTATATAATAAAACATGCAATTGAAATAAATGTCTTACATAGTTATATATGAGTGAGTTATATATTATCAAAATTTTTAATCATAACAATTAGTATTAGACACGCGCACACTCGGAAGAAAAGCGTAGGTACTTATATAATGTACATAAAACACATTATAATTAATTAAAAATGAAAAATATTTTGATAAACATTAAATATATGTACTATATAGTGTACTATACAATATTTTTACTCGGTGATTGGTATATATAGTATACAAATTGTTTAAAAAATCAATTTTATTCGTATTTTTTTCTCGGATAGAATTAAAATATAGATTTTCATCACTATCATTTATCAGATGATTACAGCAGTATTGGATTAAATTTTATAGTTTTTATAGGCACTACTAAAGTCAATGATAATATTCTCTCTCGTTTTCCTTTAAATTTTCGATATTTACTATTAAGTACTTGACATGCGAATTGTATAAAAAAAATCACCGCAATGGAAGTATATATATTTTGTGCAATAATTATATTTATATTATTATTGTACAACAATAATATACGAAATAGTAAACACCATAAGGAACGTGTAAACGTAGTCTAACGCTTTCATATACTATAGGTAGATATAAATATATAATGTAATAATTATATTATAATACGAATAATAATAATAATATGAATTTAATTTTTTTTTTAAGGAATTCGATTATTGAAGAACAATTGCAGGTGACCAAACCGCGCGCGGTCGATCGTAAATATTAATGTAATATGTTTCCAACGTCGATCACGCGTGTTTTAAATTTTATGTCATTAACCAATAGTTGTATGTATAATTATATACATAAATATAAATTGTATATTATAATTATAGCTGTATACATTACAATACGAATAGAGGAATCACATTCCGAAAAGAAGTAAAAATAAAAAATAATTATGTATAATTTTTTTAATTACAAACGATATCTTATAAGGTTAAATATATTATATTTTCGATAATCTATCTGTAAAATAAATAATTTTGCCACCCCTGAATGTAGATGCTTGTTTATAATTTTATATTTTATATTCTATATAGTTAGATTTTGATTTAATGTATATTATATTATGGTAGCTCCGGTATATACTTAATCGCATCTCTTACAAAATAAACAAACGCAAAACGTGCATATTGTGAAATATCACAAAATATTATTATTACACAATATATATATATATATACCAAACACTAAACAGCTATATATGACAGCGTTACAAGGACTTATGGACTTTTCGTTTCTGGCGACGTGGAAAGAAACGAACCATAATAATATATATACAACTGTAGTATTCTATAATATCATATTATTATATTCAATGTTCGAATTGGGAAAAATTTAATAGGGATGTTCAATCTAACGATTTAAAAAATGCGTTCCAAACAAATGCGGATTTCCCCCCTCCCCCTTCATCATGAAGACACGAACAACTTATTTTAAGAGGTTGGAGCAATCTATATTTTTCATGCATTTAGAGTTTAGACTAATAATAAGGAGGCGAAAATTGACCCAACTTCTAATAATCCAATTTTAATTTTAAAAATAATTTAAATTTATTAACTTATATTTTATGATATGTATTAGGAAAAATATTTTTATTTTATCATTCTATGAAGAATTTTAATAATTTTTCAAAATAATAATTTAACTATACGAACTAGGTGGATTTTTTCTAAGGTTTTTGTGCTTTTTATTCGAATTATTAATTGTAAAATATTTTTGAGTGTTTATTGGATACATGTACATGCGCGTACGTATGTGATAGTGTTTCTAAAAATTACAACGATGATATTAATATTATATTCCATATCTTGCAATAATGATTCGATTGTTAAATTTGATAATTTATAATACTAAAATGAATTGACACGAATTAAATAAAGGCCCCAAAACAATAATTATAGGTAAATATAAAGAATGAATATGCTTTAAGTACATAATAGACAATTCATTAGTCAGTCACTCATCAACATTGTCATTGTATTGTATATTTACGTAATATTTATTTCTAGTTATTACATTTTTTATTCGTGTTAAAAAATAATTTCATTAATTGAATATTAAATATTGTATATTCATATATAAATAATAAACTATATATTGATTTTTATTATACAGTATATTACCTATATAATTATAGACATTTACGTAGCTTGGTAAAATATTATTTATTATGTATTACATAATATTATGATATAATATGTGCATGCACTATGAATAATAACATAATTTCCTACATTGACTTATAAATAAAAAAGCAAAAGAGTTACTTTTTCAATACTCATATTCATATTACTAATTAATTTTAATTTTACTAATTATAATTTCACGAAAAAATTCCATTTTTCTTTGGGATAAGAAAAACTACCAAAAAATAATGGAAAACAGCAAAATTGCGATTGCCGGGTATTTTATTTTAAATATTTTGGAATAACTAATGCAGTTTTTAACTTATGGACTTGTAAATTCTTTTGAGTATTATAGGTAGGTATATAGTTTCCACACGTGGTACAATTTTGGAAAGGATTATCAGTGTGATATATTGTTTTATATTGAGTTTCGATTAGAAAAAATATTGTTAGTATACTATATTATGGTTGCCTATGATGATATTGTATATTATCATTATTGAATTATTTATTATAAAATTAATATAAATGATGGGTAGGTAATAAATAAATCAGTTTAGTAGGTACTAGATGATAAAATGACTAATAATTGTTTGTTTTGTAATTTCGAGGAACATATCGATAAGCCATATAATAGCACACTTACACTTATGTCCATTTACTTCTCACACACTGACACACGTGTTTGTATAATTTTTCAATATTGCCTATACAGTACTCCTTTATAAATTTTCTACTCCAACCACCTTAAATACTATATATATATATTTCAGCTATATATACTTGTATATATCTATGAATTTAAAATATAATCTGTGTAAGTTTAGTAAATGGATTGGCCCAAATTTACTACATACATTCAGTCTCGCTTAAAAAAAAAAAAACAATTTTTTTTATACAATTCAAATTCTTATATTGACAACAATAATTCAAATACCTACATGCTGTAGTAGGAATAATTTTAAAAATGTTTAAAATTGTAAAATTTATCACTACACCATTGACAACAATTTAAATCTATATTTTAAGAAAAATTATGATGGACAGTAGTTTATGCCATCCCTCCCTCAACCCGTCAAAGTATAAAAAAAATTGTCAGGTTGCATGCAAAAAAAAAAAAAAAAATATTAGAGGGATCTCCTTCCCTCTGCGCACTCCTCTAATTCAAACACTGATTATATTTATATTTAACGAAACCTCGGTCTGCCGCGGTTTAGCGTTTTGAACTAAATAATACTTGAAACCATAACACACAGTTTCATATCGAATACGACACATGGCATATCGGCCACAACGCGCGAGTTCACCAACTTTTTTATTTTTACAATTTTTTTTATTATAAGTTCATTTATTTAATTAATTAATTATATATTAGTATATATGAATGACATTGATATTTTAATTAATAAACTTGAGAAAGAAGAAAGTCTAATATATGGAACTTAATTGTTTGATATTATAGACAAATGCGTGTTCAAAATCAATATTTTTATACGTACGTATATATAAGTATTTAAAGAGTTTATAAAAAATGAAATAATTAATAATATTCAAATGATGCAGAAAACACTACAGTACTGAATCATTAGGTGAAACACAGTCATGAGAAACTTCAACCGAGTTCGAAGTGAACGCGTGCAATCCGCTGTAACCTATACAAGTATTAATAATTAAGAATATTAAGGTATACAAAACGTTTATTATTTGTTACTGTAAAATGATTTCGACAAGAAGGATTATAAATAAAAGTTATTAAAAATTAAAATTTTTATAGTTTTGAATTTAAATGTATCATGTATACATAAACAAAACAATAAGAAAAAACGCGTCTATAAATATCTATAATATAATAATAATTATTATTCATACATCGTCTGTTATACTATTCATATATTTATTTTTTACTATAAACAATCATTAAATAAAATTGCTCTTACACATTTTTGCAATGTGAAAGCAATTGAAATTCAAATCGTTTCCCAAACGTATCAATGTAAGTTATTTATGTTATGAATATGTATAGTTTTACATAATCATTATTATATTTTATTATTGTGCCATAACAGACAAGATCCAATATTATCATATAATTATAGAGTTCATATTGTTTTTAATTAATTTGAACGTCGTTATGTTGTTTGCTTTATAAATTTTGAAATCCTTAAAATTCTTCATACGTATTGCTGCAATATTGTGGGAAACACATTTAAATAAACCTTAATATGATTTATGTCATTTGATTGTCAATATTGAATGTTATAGGTTTGTATATTTTATTATGGAATTGGATAATAATATGAAAATAATAATATTTTATACCTATTTGTGTTTTACCAATCGTATCCATTTTTTTATAGACAGATTTAGGTATGGGTACACAAATTTTAATAAAATCGACAACCCTACATATGTGACTATAATAATCATACATCAACATTATAAATCTCTTAATATAAATTATTAAATTATACTATCCCTCAAATAAGAATTGCATCATATTTCATGTTTTTTAAAATTTTTTTCTCTTTTTACAAGCTAAAGAAGATAGTACAATATATGAACAATTCTTAAAATGATGATACGTTCCAAAATTTAACACGCTTGTAAACTCAAGAGTTTTTAAGTCCCTTCGATCAAAACTCAATTAGTTATCACGAAATAAAAAAATTTAAATAACAAAAACCGTAATTTTACCGATTTTCCGCAATTTTTTGGGAATTTTTCTTCATTCAAGGAAAATCTTTTGAGAAATTCGAAAAATGAGCTAAATAAAGTACCAACTAGATGCAATTTTATACGTACATGATACCTTATTCCTGGTAATCAGACCATTACTCCTAACCGAAAAAATGTTTTTAGACATCAATTAAAAAAAAAAAAAAAACTTATCTTTGTAAAACCACTATATATTCCTCGCTTCGTCCAAAATCTAAAATTATAGGTTATCCAAATAATAAAATATAGAACATTTTGGAAGTTAAATATTTTTAAAGGCATCGAAATCAAATGGAAACCTGCATTTTTTAGTAGTAAAATTCAATTTCTGCAACGAAATTATGATCACTCTGTATATACTTAAAAGTTGACAATAGTTGCAGGTTTTCTTAATTTTAGGATTTTCAATCATTGAATCCTTTGACGCATACGTATCAAAGGTTTATTTGAATAAAATAATTGTTATTCAAATCTTTATTATATTATTATAATTATATATAGCCTATTATATATAGGTATATTCAAATAAATTAACATAATTATATTATATTATATTCAATCAAATACTAATTTCATATAAATTATTTTCTAAATAAGAATTCAAATTTAAACTCACGAACTCAGGTTTAGTATTTGTCGGGTTTATATGAAATTACTATTTGCATTAAGAATCTACAAATATTAATTACAAATCATTATTAAAAATTTTATCAAAAAAAATGTACTAGTAATATAATAATAATATGACTAATCGCTGGACATTGCAGTCCCACGTCGTTAGGTTAGATCATCATATTTTCCAAAATTTGATAATAATATAATATAAAACTAGAATTACCTAATATATATAATCTACAACACATACCACATACGGTGAATTCTCAAAAGTGAACTCGTAAAATTTTAACAACGCGATTTTTTTTTCACATATATTATTATATTTATAAGGTATTTTTGAACAATTCTCTATCATGATGACATCAATCAATTTAACTGACATTAATCATTATATTTTATTGTAATTGTTTGTCCAAAGCTGTCACTGACGCAGTATTTATTAAGAGTTATATAATTTTAGTCATTATATCGAAAGGAACATCAAATAATATTTATTATTATTGCCTATAGGAATGGCACGTGTTCCGTAGTTTGATCATATCGTAGATAACGATAATATTTCTAAAGTCATAAATTTCGTCTAAAATTGCTTGGACAAAATACTATTATATACACAACATAATATAATAGGTACATGTTATTATAGTTTATTACTATACCTATAATAATCCTATAATATGTTTTAGACAATTTTATGAGAAAAGCAGTTTTTTGTGTTACTATATATTATGTAAAACAGAAAGTTTGGAGAAATGAAAAATATAACAAATATAAAGTTGAATTGTAATATTAACATATAAACCTTGGCAAATGACCAAGCTGTTGATAACTTATTTACAACTAAAAAAAAAAGTTGTTTGATATTAATAACTTTACACCGAATTGTATCTGTATAGATTGACATTTGAACAATATATAATAATACGATTTAGTATAATATTATTAAGATACCAAATCTCTACAAAATAATTCGCTTTTTAGTTTTTAGTATAAACACGTATTAGCAGTAAGTATATATTTAATTACCTAGATATATATCTAGGTATATAATGTATGTACAAATATTATTATTAAATAATAATATCATATATAATAAGTGCTATTTTAACTATTATTATAATAAAAAGGATATAATACCTACTTAATTTATTAATTTTTTATTAATTTTCAAATTTCGTTTGATATAATATAGTATTATTATAATATGTTATATAAGACCAGTTGCGGATTCAGGGGTTCTATGGGCGCTCAAGCCCCCATTTTTATCCAACCCATCAATAAAATTTATAAATTTGTTAAAACAAGTGTAATTTTTTAATCAATATAATACATTAGTTTAGTTCATTTCAAAAAAAGTTATTAACAAATATATCGTCATTGATTATAATATTGAGTAAGTAATTTCATTCAATCTGTATGGTTTCCGGTTATACACTTTTTGTCACATATACCGTACTTGGTCACAATCATCTTTATATATAATCTATTTCTCTTTAACACCATCCCCACGTTACGTAGCTTATTAGGTATATATCTACATTAATTTTAAATTTATAAAATGTTAATATTATAATTTTATTATATTTTTAATTAAATAAGAAAAGTTTACTTCTTTTTCTTTAATTTAAGACTTTCTTTTAAAGTTTTCTGTATCCGTACCTGCAATGACTATATTCTATATAGTTAATGACGAATTTCAATGAAAATTTATTACTATACCAATGTTTAAAGGTATATTTTTAAATTTCTATATAATATTATCTATACGTATATAGACTTTTTTACGTTTATATATAGTTTTATATAATTCATAAAAGTTACAGGTACTTATTAATTATTGTAACGTAAAAATTTTTTCGAGATATTTTGACCTCTATCTCCATGATAAACAAATCGAATAGTAGGTATACATGCGTATATATATATATATATATATGTATGTAAAACGATTGATGACGACTTTTCCTATATAAATATTACGCGGCTTGTGTTAGTCGTTGTAATATAATATAGTATATACTTTTACCATATATTGTATAGGTAGTACTGAATATAATATATATGTATGGTAATATGGTTAATATTGTATAATATGCGATTCGAGTGAGTATAGTAACACGTCGGCGGCATGTTTGTACCGTTGTATACAGAGTGGTTGTTTTATAACAAATATGAATTCATCACACGGCATTGGCGTCCCCAGACATTTTTCTATGGGGGGAGGGCAAAATTAATTTAAAAAATTAATGAAAATTTTTTTATTCATTTTATTTATAATACATTATTATGTTTCGTCATTATTACAATTAGGTATTATTATTAGAAGCTAATTTCTTATTGGGAATTTTACCAATTGCTGTGAAAATAACATTATTCCAGGGGGTATCACGTCATGCCCCCCCCCCCCTGGGGAACGCCAATGTAACACGGTTTAAAGTGATATTTTCAATCATTCATATATTGTTGTAATTTATTTTCCCAAATAATTTTCTATACGAGGGCGATGGTTTTATTGGTAACCTGCATTTATAGTAGCCATCATCTTCGACCCCTCATCATCGATAATATAAATATTATATGCTTAAACCGGTAGGTACCAAACTACCAAGATACCGTGTATAATATGCGGTAGTATATGTCGAAAGAATGGAAGAGATTATTATGAAGGGTGCTATGTAAAACTACTGTTATTTTTATAACATATATTTTATTTTATTGTTATTACGATTAAAAATGATATTATGACGATCGCTCTGTATAATAAATTATCATTATATAGGCTTCACTTTGACATTCATTACAATATACTATATTATAACGTTTATGACTTTTATTATATGCCGCGTGTGCGCGTCTCGCAAGTCTGTCGCTGTGTATATACTTTTTACGTACCTATATATTTTTATTTATACACACACACGTCGATCTCTGCAGATTCGTACCCTGCTCGCGTTTTCCTCCGCACGCCGGGACAACGGTATAGGTTAGGTTAGACTTATACATTTGTGCGATTTGTTTATGACGAACAAGAGTCGGCCGTTCCGATATAATATATTTTCAATATTATTTTGATCCGGAGCCAGCGAATATATAGTAGAGTATCATTCCGTATACGATATCATATATTATATTATATTATGGGTAAATAGGTACTCTCTCATCCGACTGACTGACAACGCCGCCGCCATCATGCTATTATAATCTTTATAATATACTTAGGTACATATAATATGCGTATTATTATTATACACATTATATTATAAAGACGGACACGATTTTTACAGAAATTCGTTTTTTTGTTTTTGTTTAATATTTATTACGCGTATTATAGGGTACATATACATGTATCCGTAGCGCATACGACCGAATATCGTTTCGATCGACCAAACACGTTTTATATTTTTTGTGCATTTGTTTTTTTCCTTCTTACATATAATATTTTGTGCTCGTATACGGTGCGATTGTTTTGAAGACGCGACCAATAAAACATCGCTTGACCATATAGTCCACAAGCGTATATAAATAATATATATATATATATTTAAAAGGATAATATATACAGAGCGTTTATCGTGTGGGGACACATTTAGAAATGTCAAGTTTTTATAATGAGCCCAGTCAAATTTCATGAGAAAACCCCGATGAATTTTGCGTTTAAAATCAAATTGTGTATATAGGTACCTAATATTGATTATCAAGGGTAGCCTATACAATATATTGACCGTCAAATATACAAGTACACGATTTATTATAATATCGAAGTGTTGTAGATATTTTGTAAAAGTAAAAACCGTCTTTCGACATTTTCGATCTCGCAGGGAGAATAAAAAAAATAGTTCCATATGGGTTGGGTTGTTAATTTTCAAGAGAGCAATTATTATGTAACGCACAATATATACAATAAAATATAATTGTATTGTAAAACTTTTTTTTGGATTTCTATCCATTGACGAAGGACATAATACAACTATATATGGTAAACTATATAAATTGCACTATTATTGACCAGCGGACAGGAACGCCGTATTATATTTTATTATTAACATGGTAATCTGACTTCTGCGGTGCGGGAGAATCTAATTAAAAATGTTTTCGGACTCGCGCGTCGTACGACTGTCAAGTGCCGCGCGAAAACCGCGGCAAAGTTCTCGTGCACGGTGTGGCGCGTCGCGCCGCCCTCACCGGTTGCGGATACTATTTATTATTATATATATCAACAGAGCACCTCTGCAATGCGGAGATCGTTGTCAACGTGAAGATAGTGTGTATACCTATGTGTAATAAAATATGTATAAAACCTGGTTGTATAGGGAAATTAGCTTTTATTATACGCCTCGTTATATTATACACTTGTATTTAAGTGCATCATATTATATATATATATATGGGTACCGCATCTAAAATACGAATATTGTGTTAGGAATTCGCGCGCGCATATTGTTTCGGACGGTGGACGGTAAAAAGCGACGGAGACTGAATTTATTTATTTATTTATTTACATTATTATTGTTATTTTTTTTATTGTTTTTACATAATATGCCGTATAGGTTAACCTGTTATAAAGATTATATTAGATACGCGGTACGTGGTTAAAACGCACGTAAAAAAGCTCGAGAAAAAAATGTCTATCCGAATAGCTACCGTTATTATAATTATTATATATATCGTCAGTGCACAAGAATAGTGTAGAAAGACTCAAAAATTGCCATTAACGAGATTGTATATGATGTAAATATATTGTAAAAAATGCTTAATACATTATTATTATTTGCAATAACGACAGTTTTAATATTTCTAAAAATACACAAGTCAAATTATTATTGTGAATTTTGATAAAATCCATATTGGATTTGAAGTATAATTTTCGGTATGAACAACTTAAATCAAAGGATAAAAAAAATAATATTTTTCGCGGTTATTCTTTATGTTATCAAAACAAACCTGTTATTATTAAGATCAAAATAAAACACTTATATTCCAAATAAAAATATTTTGATTTTAAAATTCCAAGACCATGATGAGAATTGCAAAAATAAAACATCTTTACTGTACATCTTTTGGCTGTACTGGAAAATCTACTTTATTGAGTAGTGTCACTATTCTTATGCACCGACGATTTGTATATTATACCGAATTTTCTATAACTACCGCGCAATCGGTAGACTAGCGTAATAGCACTACAAGGCATATCACTTGGATATTATTTAAAGAAGTCAAATATTCGAGTCGATACGTCTTGTATGCATAGACGTAACACTGCCCAAAGAATTAGGGAGACTTGAGTTTCATTAATTCTTCGCATATACATATTAATTTAGATATATTTTTAATCAATTATTTAAATTAAATAATGGGGATTTTTTTGGGGAGAGGACTAAAGTCCCAAGACTTCCCCTTACTACGCCTATGCCTGTATGATACGTATAGCATGTAGCATTTATATTATGGCTATATACCGAAAACGAACACAATATACCTACCACACACGAGCAGACCGCACGAAAAGATAGCGTATGGAATTGGATTTGCTTCTTGTTCTTTTTTGTCTTATATACCTACTTTTGATACTTCTATCTTTGTACCAAATATTATACCATATACATAATCACGAAGAAAAAATGTAACCGAACCCCGAAGACCGGAACTCACGTCGCGTAAGAGCTCTCCGAAATGTCGAAGGGTCTATAATCTCGATCGTATGTCATTCATCGAAAGACCCGATATTGTGGCATAATTTATTGTCGTCTTGCGCGTTAGGTATTTTACTTGCATTATAATAATTTATACCGTATTGTGCAGAGTGCGGGATGTAGGTAATAATGATAATAACTACAATATAATATTCGGAAAAGAACTCGGTAGAGAGAAAAAAAAAAAGAAGGAAACATTTATAAGATAATATAATATGGTCACAAAAACGCAACGCAAACGTCGCTGCAGGTAGGCGCATATAATATAATATACCAAGTGTAAAAGGGAAAACGACCCAACGTATTATTATTATTATATTATATACATCGGCACCATTTCAGTGAAACTTATTCACATTATTAATATAAAATGTATTTATTGTACATTTTGTGCCGGTTGCATATACGTTGCGTATTATATAATGCGTATAGACAGTGTATGCGAATTGACCCGACCCAACCTATATATAATAATATTATAATATAATAGCAGTGTCACGTGAAATCGCCTTTTTGGCGGATACCTATATCGTGTATACACTTACAATAATATAATGTGCGAATAACTGTGCTCGTATCTATTGATAAAATACATCAAAATCGACACGATAATATAATATAACACACTCGTACTTTATATATACAAATATCAAGTGAATGCGGAAGTGATGCATTATATTAATGTAGGTTATTTTATTATTATGTTACATTTCGTACCTAATACTGATCCGAAATACGATATTTTATTGTACCTATTTGTTGTGTGTAGTTAAAGATGTAGAGGAGAAAACGATTTTGGATACTGTCCGTTTTCAAGAAGTTTATTATAGACAAATATAACATAAATTCGATTTGCTATTGAGCAGGACAACGCGTGTGCGTATGTGATTTACATACTTTATGCACGTTTTAAAATTTTAAATCAATTTCAAGATTTTAGAAAAATTCTAAATTTTAAAAAAAAAGTTCGAAAATCGATCTTAAACTCCATGATAAATGTAAACCTGTTTTACACGGTCCACGATGAGGTCGATTGTATACAGATATACATATATGCTTCGGTAAAACAAATCGGTTGGTGTCTGATTTTGCCAAATTATTTATAATATTTTATGAATTCTACATACCGCTAGAATATGTTTTATGTTTTATATAATATAATAAGTATTATAGACATTTGGCCCGAAATCACGTTATTTATTTCTCAATAGTATAATAATAATAATATATTTAATATTGTTCCGTTCTTCAATATATTATATTGTGTATAGGGTAAATTATTTTTTACAACAATAACAAAAAAACGCGCAGTCTATATTATACCAGTCCAACTGGTTTTAAATAATAATAAGAATTTCACTATAAGTTATATTTATGAAGTAATACCATAGACCTTATAGTCGTTAAGACGAATATTATATTAATAATAGGTACCTATATATTATTTAGAAAACTGTCGCAAAATTTGCATAATACGCATGACATATTATAAATGTATAACTTACAAGTACGGTAAAACTTGTCAATACCATCATTTGAATTATTAATTTTACTTGTTCGTTCCTTTATATAATATCTGCCAAATATTATTTTATATATGTTTAATATCGAACTCTGTTATGCCCTTCGACGTCCCCGTTTATTAATAATTTCTTTATAATATTTACTCTAGAACATAAATCAAATTAATAAATATTGTCAGTTGGGATATTAGGGGGTTGTTTCGGGGGTTAAATCACATAAAAAAGGCTAACAATTTGATATTATATATTGATAATTTGTTTTTCTTCACTTCTTACAAATTTTTATATTCCTTGTTATATAAGTAATTCTCAGCATAGGGGGAAATAAATGATAATACAACCAATGGACCAATTGTATATATATTATATATATATGCAATTATACATATATTTTTATTTAAAAAAAACATTAATTACATTCTGTATACACATTCACATATTACACAAAAAGTATAAATTTTATATTAATTAGTTACCTACCTATCGAAAGATGAAAGAGTAAATAATTAATTGAAGAAAATTGTCTTACATAACGAAACTTATACCACCATTTCACCAGACATAATAATATTGACTATATTATATGTTACAAGTATGATTATTACACATGTTCATTGTCTTAAAAAACCAAGTTTCATTTGATCAAACATCCGAAATACTAATTGTTAAAATTAATTTGGATATTTATATGATTTATAATAATTTATATATAATTACAATGTTCTGCTAGATCCTAAATACTCGTGTCTTGTGTGATGGGAATATTCTAAAATATCATAGATAAATTCAGGAAAAATAAACGAATATTAAAAATAAACCCGTTCTATAGGCTAGTTTTTGTGTGAACTTCATAATAAAAATGTTACATCATTTTATAGAATAACGCGTTTGTGGATACAACAAATTTCGCCAAATCTTCATTGGACATCCATATAAATTCATTTATTAAAAACCTGTCAAATACGTTTTTATTTCTCGTCCACAAAGTGTACGGAAAGTATCGAACGGATTTTATTGTTAGAAAATAAGAAACTCATACATTTTGTATATTTGCACTCCAATACTATTTAATATTTTTCACCCTGTATTTATGTATATAGAAAAGTAAAGCGTATATTAAACCAGTATCTCGCGATATTTGACATAAATAATGTAAAAATATAATATAAATTAATAAAACAAAACAAAAACCAAGTGACAAGGTGTCACTATAATGAGTGGTTTTATTTTCTTGAAAAATACGATTGTAAATTTTTATCGTAATATACACTTAACGTGTCTCGGGTGATAGATCGTACTTGCTAATACAAAAAATATGATCATAAAACATAATATATTATATTTATATTTTACGCTCTGCGTAATGATATATTTTAAACATAATTCATAATTGACATTGAATAACAATTATACACATAAATTAACTTTACTACGCGTTTTTTTTTTTATGGTTACAATATACTTTAACCAACATGTCGTTTTTGAAAGAAAAAATATTATTATTATATTTTATTATTTATTTTCTTCGTATATAATATAATATTATTATAACGTCTCGGGCGTTATATATTATAGTTTATATACATATATATATATATATATATATATATATATATACTTGTCGTCATGGTGTTACCTACCCTCGTTTCGGAAGCGATCATATTATATATCCATACAGATAATAAAAACTAATTTCAAACGTATTCATATTCAAATACCATTTTGACTCTTGTGAAAACGAATTCGAGGGGCACGTTATTATATAGATCAACGTGTCAATAATTAATAATTATCATTCGAAATCAGAAAAATAAAATACTTAAGTACACCGTATGGGAAGTATATTTCGTGACCTATCACCTATTTAACGTATATTTTAAAATTGTATATGTTCGATTTAACAAGTTTCAACTGTATTAGATTTATTGATATTTTTTATATAACATATTAATATACGAATGGCGTACGTTAATTTTTCGGATTTAAAATCTCGTAAATATTTACATTCTATATTATATTACAAGTAGGTACCTACCTAAATAATTTTAAATGTAAATTTACGTTTGAAAATTTATAAATCCGTTTTTGTTCCAAAACGCGTATAACATAATATTATATATATATAGTGACAAGGACGTCGACGGTTTCCTGTCGGGTCCGACCGCCGCCGCCGACCGGTATAATAATATATAATATACATACACCGACGTGCATAATATGTCATCGGGTTTATTAGTGTGCGGTTAATGGTTATGTTAAACGAAAGGAAAATAATAATATTATATATAATAAACGATCAAATATTAATGTAATATTATATAGTGTGTCCAAAGAGGATTTACTTATAATATATTTATCGATAGTCTCTTAAATAATAAATACGGCCGATTATTACATCGGTTTATCGAAAAATAGAATTTACTCTTTAAGATAGCTTAACAATTTTTGAAGATTTGGTAAATTCATCTTAGGTATAATATAATAATATGTATCAAAATGATCAATTACAAAAAAAAAAAAAAATGAAGAAAATAGTAAACATATTATAAAAATTAATTAGATTAATAAAAAGAGTTACAATGAAATATATATTTAAGATTAATACATATTCAAAAAAATAAAAATGATATAAATTTATACGTTTCGTTTAAATGTTATAATTCATAAAGAAAACATATCATGGTGATTCACTATATTTAGTCGTTTTATTATTCTAAATAATTATATAATTCGCAGTTGTACTATACTATATAACTGTAGTTTAAAAATAATTATAAAGCCAAGCATTTAGAAAAATATCCTTCGAACGTTTTAAATCAAAGTTTTTATCAAATTTAATATATCTAATATATTTAATACGACGTAGTTTTATTATATATTAATATAGAAAATGTAAAATAATTTGGTATTCTGCAGTTATTTTATCAATATTTATATGGAATTATATAATAAGATCGGACAACAGAAAACTCAATAGACAATATTTGTGATGATCGTGACGGTGTAGTGCGCTGCACAATGAGCGAATATTTGTGTGACACACTCTGTGTAATAATATGCTTTGTCTATTTTTTATTTTTTTATTCTGTACCTACGTATTATGTTTAAATATTTCTTTATACCACACACTACTTTAAACCGTGTTTGGACGACGTGTTCATGTCATATTGTGTATATTATATTATGTACGCGCGGACGAACGTTTTATGAATTTAATCTGAAAATAATGTCAGACGCGTTTTCTAAGAGACGTGGTACGAGTTGTCGTCGGGACCGGTTCGATGAAATGCCATTTGCCGCGCACCCTGCACATTACAAACACGACGTTCTACGCGCAAACGTTGGCTATAATAAATCAATTGCGCGGCACGTTAAATTTTATCGATCCGGTCCATATATTTTACGATACACTCTAAATTAATGATGGTTTGTGTGAATGTGTGTGTGTGTGTGTGTGTTAGGTACACGGAATCGATCTCTCTGCTGTAATAGTATAGATCGTACGTCACCGATCATCCGGCCGCAACAATATTCGGACCACCTCGATCGACGGGTTTTTGGGGGGTGTCTATAAATTATAAGAGACGACTTGCTCGGAATTTTTCTTTTAAATACTCGATCTGCAGGCAATTAACTACCAAATATTTAATTTGGTACGTATCAGCGGCGTACACACGATTTTTTCATGATGAGGGAGAGGGGGAGAAATCATAAAATAATTAAACACTTGTTTATGGAAATGGAACTAACCTTGTATATTACTAGCTCCGTCATAACCTCGAATAGAGTGATAATAAGTAATAAAACTGAGTTTCATCTTTTACCCTGTTGTTCGTTTTTTTAACTAGTAAGCTATTAATTAATTAATTAAAAAAAAGTCATGAAAGGATCTATTTCCCATATCACCTCGTGTGTGCCCCTGGTACGTGTATGTTAACAATTGGTAATCGATATTTGTAGATACGACAAATAACGTGGTAATAAACCTTGCAGCAATATATTATGCAGGTTTAAAAAAATCTGCTACTTGTCGGCTACTCATATATTATTATACACATATCACATCACCGGAAACTTTTAACGCCTAAAAATACACACTTGAAACTGCATTTCGTCTAGTCACTCGTGCATCTTTACATGTAGTTCCACTGCACAATGGAGAATTTATCCGTATCGCTTTCGATGGGGAGTAACACGAAAAATGATGGTTTTCATATTAAAAAGACTTGAATTATTATTTATCAGATTTATTCCGGATAAAAACTTTTCAAGATTTCAATAATCTATTTTTTTTTTTTCAAAAAATATTCGTTTTTCGTATACCTACCTTATACTTACGTTTTCGTGCGTTTAATTCGAATATTACTAGTAGAGCTAGTGTTCAATTTATTGGCTGTAAAATAAATAAACAAATGTATAACACTCCTATAATGTTCCACGCATAGCGTGCGCACAGAATGTGATGGGTGTTCCTATAAACACCAACTACTATATGAGTTGAGGTCCTAAAATTTAAAAATATCCGAAATTAAATGATAATAATAATTTAAAAAAAATAAAAATATTTTATGCTTAATATTTACATCAATTCTAAAACGTCTTTTTCAAAATGTACTCGTGTAATGTGAAGGAAAAATGTATTTATTAAATATATCTTATATATAAAATATATTGTCTATGCAGCACATTATATCTAACCAAATAAGTTATAACTAATAAGCATAATAGACATTTCTATATATCGAATAATAAAAACAAATAAAGATTTAAAATATTTACAAAATATTTCTATTTTAAAATACTCGTATCACCACGAATAATAGAACCTAGATAATAAAAGACACGACTATAGTTTGACTGGATTGTCATGTATTGTATATAAAAGATGTCACCAAATAGCTATTGATAACAAATCCGACTACTATTTATAATGTAAAATTTCAAATATTATTGAGTATTGATCTAATACCACGAGTATTAGACCTAATAACTCTATTAAAAGTTTCTTATTGTTTACAACCTATTACAATAGTTACATGACATTACTCTATTAGATATTATGTTAGTAAATCAATAAATATAATTAGTGAGTTGTAAGTGTAACTTAAAAAAAAAAAAAGTAATTTTATGTTTAATATTTTATTTTATGTATTGGTGTATTTATTTGTATATCATATGATAGTCTTCAATGATCGTTGATCAATGTCCATCTAGTTTTGTTTAAATTGTCCCTGTTTTTTAGGTAGACCTATTGTGGTGAGAGCTCTTCTTTTTGGCCTTCTACAGACTTTTATTTTTAGAGGTATTTGAATATTTCCTAAGTCAACTTTGTTTTGATCTAATTCATATGTAAAAAACTTTTAACAAATAAGAATTACATGTAAATGATCATTAGTATAATATGTATAATATTGTACGTTTTAAAATATCATCAAAATCAGAATGCTTGTTATTGTCAGTATTATAAGAACTCTCGCTATCAACTATCATAAAAATATAAATTTAAAATATTTGTAATTAAAATCTGTTATCAATAGCCATATATTATCAATATACTACAAACCAGTCAAACTGGCCACAGTCAATTATTTGAGGTACCACCTGTAATTGAATTCTGTGCACGCCTAAATGGTTTCCCACGTCATCCACTGCGAAATAAATATTGCTAATATATAACAATGATGATGATGATGATGATGATGATGATGATGATGATGATATAAAGCAATACTAATAGATATTACTGTAGACTATGTATAATACAATACTATATTATGTGAAATACGCAGAAAGTTTTGGAGCGTTTGTGTGAGCACGAGTGCAGAAAAAGACATTTCCGATACTGTATATTATACAATATATAATATTATTCGTTGGGTTAAGTCGACTTTTGAAAGTGCGCAGAGCTGATCGGAAAACTCGATTCCGGCCGGACAGACAAATTATTGACACAACGGGCGCCGCTATTTATTTGATATATATATATAAACCGAATCGTATATATGACGTATAATGTATAAAATCGTATATGTGTTTGGTAATTTACAGAGAAAAACTGGACAATATTGCGCATTGTCACGAGCGCGCGCGCGCGCGTAAAGTCGCGTAGGAGTTTCAAAAAACCTTCACGGTCGGCCAAAGACGTAATAAACAAAAACATATATATTATGCGTATCCAAGACGTGGGTGGCTGCGAACCCGGAGATAACGGAGGACGATTAAATAGCGACAGCGGGGAGGATAATAATAATGTAATGTATCTACGTGATATAGGGGACCGGCCGATGCTGCACAGATCGTTTGATTTGTCGTCTTCCGACGGATTGCGCTCCGTCCGTCCGTCCGCGGAATAATGGCGCGGTCGAATCGTCTATAGTCCGAATGTTATAAACATAATATTATATTATATATAAGTCAAAAATACGGTTGTATACGGTATAATGTATATAAAATAAAAAATGGTAATAAATGTCGAAGATAGATTTTCGGCCTTGGGGGCCCCGGTGTTTATTTATTGCAGCCGACCGACGCCGAATCTATATATACATGCATATTATATATTATTATATACAGGGTATATATAACACACAATATATAGCACAGGGTGGTTCGAAAAACTCCGACGCCCCCTCGACCCTATCGCGGTAATAAATTCTATCTTGTATAACGCTCGTCATCGCTGCCGCACAGTGCGTCCTAAACTTTGGTATAATGAATCTTGAAATATGGTGGTGATTCCTATGATATACAGAGTGATTTAAATTAAGCGTGCTTATTTCACTTGTTCGCATTAATAATGTTAAATCTTAAAGTTTATCATGTAGCAATATAAACTAAGTATTTTTTTTTTTTTTTAAATGCATTTAAACGGGAACTATATTTTTTTCTACATATTATTATTCAGTTAATTTTTGTAAAATGTTTAACGTGTCAAATACAGAATACTGACAAGTAAAATTGCTTAGATATTTTATTTATAAATAAGGATAATAGTTATATATATTATGTATTTATTAATCAAGCATTCTCACCCTACTTTTTTCTTTAATAATTTATATTTCGTATTTTTTGTTTTAGATATTAAATAAATTAAAACGAGTAAAAAAAAATTAAGCACGCTTAATAAATCACCCTGTATAAAGTATATAGGTATTTTTTATTCTTATTTTGAGGTTATAATAATGTAAGATATTTAGGTAGGTATTAGACTTTAATTAAAGCGAATAAAGGATTATTTTAAAAAGCATATCAAACTATAAACACGTTTACATAACATATTAATATAAAATAAATTCGATTATTTATTCGATAAATTTCATTTCCAATAATATATATATGATTATATAGGATTTTGGATTGGATAAATTCGGCCCACTGAGATTTTAATATTTTACCAGTCCCGGTAGATTTTTTTTTTTAAATGGGTACAATAATTGGCATATTACATTAAATATTTTAATTTTCAATTATTTGTAACACTTTTCCTACAAATATTTTTACCGGTACGTCGAGATTTTCTTGATAATTCGCCAGTCCAATATATATTATAATATATACCTAATATATTTTATTTGTTCCACTTTCCACGGTAATAATAATAATAATAATAACAATAATATTAATGTGATTTTATAATAACCTATAGTATATAGTTCCATATCATAATTCGAAAACGCATGTTATATCGATTTTTCTATTTTTACATAAAAAAAGTTAATATTATGGTTCAATAACATACTGAACGTGATTTTAATTTGTTTAATGTAATTGATAAGAGAGAAAAAAGTGGTGTCGTCCGGAATAATATAAATAATAAATATATGAATACAGAATGATCGAAATTTTATATAACAGGGATTTTCTCGCGAAACAAAGAAAATATACAATATGAACAAATTACAATTCTGCGATGAAAAATTCCTCTTCAGTTTTAATATTTTTTAAACGCCCCTTTGTGATTTTTTCAAAGAGTACGGGTTCCAGTTTATGCATTGTAACGTGATATTATGACATCACCCTGTATATATACAAACACCGATCATGACCACTGTCCACGTTGTCCCGTATATGCATAATATATTATTATTATTATATTTTATAGTAGTCGAGTCGAGACTCGCGGTCGTATATAAAAGGTATTATCTCAGTAAAATTTCGGCTGTATACTTTATCGTCGCGTCCATCGTTTATATATATTATAATAATGTGGCCTACCTCTATATAGAATCCGCGCGTCGGCCGCAAAGGATTTATCGTTCTTTTGTTCGCGGGGTAATGTCCGAGAATTCGGCGATATTTTTCACAAAATCGATCGTAATTCAGGTTACCGCGGTCCGGCGTCATGTAATTTCAATGCCAACCATTTAGTATTTCTGTTGGCGACCTGAACTGCCGCCGCCGCCACTCGAGAATTGTGTACACACATATTATATTATACCTACGTACGTAGGTACTCCGATACAATATAGTAATATATTATATACCGTATCTGTTCGTGTATGGCGCGCGCAATAATTCTCCGATCTCCGGGTCTCAGAAAGAGCTGGCGAATATCTAAAATTTGTTTTAGATTCTGAGCGAAGCGAAGAATGTATTGGTTTTACAATGATATTTTTTTTTTTATGTCTGAAAGCATGTTTTCGGGTAGAAATAACGGTCCGGTTACCACAAGTAGGGTATGCATTCGGTGTAAATTGCATCTTCTTGGTACTTTTGGTATATTTTATTAAACTCATTTTTCGAATTTCTCAAAAAATTTTCCTTGAGAGAAGAAAAGCTACAAAAGAATAGCGGAAAATGGGCAAAATTGCGGTTTCCGTTATTTTGATTTTATACATTTCGTGATAACTAATTGAGTTTTGAACGTAGGAAAATGTTTTCTTTTTCGTATTCACATGGGTGTTTTACATTTGACAAAATTATTTTAGAATAGATTGGTTGACTTTCTGACTAAATATAGAACTTTAAAATATATTAAAAAATGGTTATTATTCGGTCATCACATTCACTTGATGAAATCGCAATAGTTTTAATTGCAGTTATTAATGGATTTAAATGTAATATGTTTGTACCATCCTTTAAGTTCTAATGAATAACATTAACTTGGAATATTTAAAAATGTTATTGAATTTTTCAGTTTACAAAAAGTACTGTTCTAATATTAATAATTAATTATTAGGGGTAAGTATCCTAGAAAAAAGTATAGCTCCGCCCCCCTGCATCCTTTCAATTCAAGCACTGATTGTAACATTATAATGTTATAATACATAGTTGATAGTATACCTAAAATTATGTTATGACATATATGACGAATACAATATTTTGTAGGTATTATATTGGTGGTGTCCTACTGTCAAATATCCACAGTTTGCGTTTTACTCTTTGGTCGAAACAGCTTTTCTGTAGTACGGTACAAAGGTATTAAACAATAGAAGTCAGTGATCCGATTCTAAAAAAACAATAATTTTTCATAAAAACTGTCTATCTAACTATAGTGACACTTAAATGAGGTAGGATTTGGTTTGATTACATTTTAGATAATTACAGCTTGAATATATGGGAATAGTGATCTAGCTGTGGTTTTACCATTTAAATGATCGATTTATTCAATTGGAAAAAAATATAACTAGAATAGTAGAATGAATACTTAAAAAAAATACAAACTTACATTAATTTGTAAAAATAGTTATAAATTTGTGATATATATATATAGTATATTTAGACAATAGTTTTCTATAAACAAACTTACATTTGTTTTAAATATTTTAAAAAGGTACTGAAAGAAAACTATACCATTCCATATACAATCCTCAGAATTTATAAAAATTGTACGGCAATGTTGCATGCTAAATGGGGCGTATTCGGCCTATAACTCAACAGGTAGTATTTTATCTTTTGGGCACACATGTCTCAATCCCTAAGGGGGAGGGGGCAAATGAGCTACTCTGAGTCGCAAACGAACTGTTCCGCGCGATTGAATATTGCAGAAAATTCATTCATATAAATACATACCCGCAGAAACTAAATGACACAAAAAATATGTTACTATAGTATAACATAATAGTTCTATATTGTCATTAATCCATAAAATTTATAGTAGCTATTTTGCTATGTTCTTCATTTTTGCACTTATACGATTACATAATATGCGTTATATATTTGTATAAGTGTCTGTTATACTTATATGTATATATAAGTACCTATATGTATATATATATATATATATAATAACATGCAGATAAAAATGAAAAGAGAAAAAACGGATAGGTATAAAAATGATTTAAGGCGTGGGAATAGTCTGACACGGTAGCCCCGACGAGTTGAGAAATGTGACTTAAACCATGCAGCACAAATACATTATATTATATAATAAATGTGTGTGTGTGTGTGTATGTGATATACCCATAACGGGTAATACATTTTTCGAAATGTAATAATTTGAAATATAGGTAACCAGGTATAATATTATTATACCTGCACACGGCTACCGACCGATAAGTGCGTATACCTGCACCCTAACCCCACGGTCGGGGCGTTTCGCGATCGCGCGATTTATTGCGTCCGAATGTAGGTGTTGTCCAGGCTTATATTATGTATAGAACGGATAGTGAGCGTTGGCTATTATATTATACTGGCGCAGTCGTAAAATTTTAATTATACTTATATTATTATTATTATTTTATTTATTTCGGCTTTCCTGCCGCGCATGCCGTCCGTTCGTCCGTTATTCGTATCGAACAAAAGCGCGCGACAGGGTGACGAAGACCGTAAATCACGAGGGCGTGAACCGAGAAATTTCAATGTCTCGGCAGTGTTTGACTATATATATATAAGTATATTAAGTTTCAACCCAGGTTGATGAACAACGAACATGCACGTGTTACTTTTTCGTATTATATAGATAGGTACCTATATAAATATGTAGGTTACACGTATTTCACCTACGATAACAGGGACGCACCTTCCCTACAGTCGAAACATCACAGAGAAGCTGCTTTTTCGCGTGCGCTGCGAGGATTTCAAATCAGCCGATTTGAGATTTTTTAATCGTTCAGCTTTTACGTGAACAATTTTTAAATTAAGTATATACCTATCGCTAATTTATTTGTGATATATACATATAATACTTCAATATTTTAAGTACAACTCGATAGATTATAATACATTTAATTCAAAAATATATTTTGCTGTTCTGCACTCATTATAAAGTTCGGATTTGTATGCACTTTTATAACCTTATATAACATGCATTTATGTGTAAAAACCTGAAATATGCATCTAATGTGCACTCAACTTATCCAAAATTTCTTCTCGGTAGATATTAACAACTAAGTTTCTAAGTACAGCGATATTTTCAAACCAAGGAAGTTTCCAAACACAAAAAAGAAAATGATTATTTTAATTTATTTGTCTTTTAAATACCAGATATCTACTTATGTTAAAATATAGAAAACTCTTTCCTATAAAGTATGTGCATTCGTATGTACTAAACAATTCGTCGATATTTCTTACTATTTTATCGAACTATATAATCTCAATAAAAATAATATGAAAATTCATACAAATCTGAACTGTAGTAATAAACACTGCCCACGATATTATATTACGAAGTTTACGACGTGTTTGTATGTATATACCTTTAAAAACAATATAATAAATAATTTATTTTATGTATAATGAGTATTATTTTTATTTTTTGTTAAATCTCACGACATTCTAATGACAATATATTGACTGTAGTCGTGTAGCGTTAGATTTGTTGTTTCGTATGTTTTTCTAATAATATTATTATATCATAGTGCGTAGTGTAGTACTTGTGCAGTGTTATTTAATAGCGACTATTATATAATATAATCACACCCACTTATGACAAACAATCGTTTTGAGCGGGTGAAACGCTAATTGAGTAATATTATTGCTCTTAACTTTAAATGTAAATCGTCTGACGAGGAAATTTTTGAAGACTGACGATACAATTGCCATCACGAAATATTTAACTCGTGTAATTGTTATACCAATCAATTTAATAACATATAGTCTCTTTCATAATAATTATTATTCATTTTATTCGGAATATATGTCTCGATTTTATATTATATAATTTATAATGATTATCGATTAGTGAAATAAAAAAGCAAATGCGTTTTCAAGTTATAATCAGCATTTAATATTTATATAGAAACTTATCTGCTAAAATTATCCGCCTAAACTGATCTGATTAGACTAGTCTAAATAACAAATACCTATTTGTTTTGTATGAAATATTAATTTATTGTTCTGTAGGTTGAATATTATTGTTTTTTGTTCATTTCATGTATTTTTTTTAATAATATTTAAATGGAAATTTCGGCATTAACGTTTTTAATCAAATTAAAAATGCATGCATAGACCCTTATAATCATTTTAATATAATTTTATATTTAAGAAATTTGTGCATTACTTTGCAATATTGTAATGTCACAGGTTATCGAATTTCAATATGTAATAATAAAAAGAAAATTCGATGAAAAACTAGAATTTTCTTTACTAAGTAACTGATAACCAATTAGCTGTTAAAAATGAATATGCAATGAGGCTCGTATATTATACATGTATACTATTGGTATATTATGCAATATAATATGCTGATGTTTTTGGTCAAAAAGTAACCTAATCAAACCAAACCACTCAAGCAATTCGCCGTGTAGTGGTGATGTATATTTTTATGCAACATAATATTCGGGGTTTCCTATCGATATTCGGATATTTACCTGCCGATAATCAAACGTTATATTCGAAATGAAATCAAACGCCAAAGACAACAACATGATTTTCAATTTATAGAAACGCAGAAAACGGTTAAAAGACCAGGCATATTATATTATAATATCTATGATTTAAAGTTGTTTTCATATAAATATATACTATGGACAGTATATTATATTCAACGCTGTAGGATAAAATATTCGCGTATTTTCGTGTGTGAATTTCGCTCGGGAATAATACGTAAAAGGTAATATTACTGTGAAATTACGTTCGTGGTTCGAAGTGGGCGAATTCGGGCGAACGGTGCGCGGAGATAAAGACAAAAGAAAAAGTGCCGTCGCGGCGGTATTATTCGGTGTAAAACTTCGGAGCGCATATCCGCGCGCCGCACAAAGTCATCTTCGTCGCGGTCGTCGTCGGACGTTAAACAAAAAGGGGTTTCGCGCCGCGCAGATGACGAGATAAAATCGCATTTGGCGTGCGATAAATCTGTATTATTCGACCGCTGCCACACACACAATATGTATATATATATATATACCACAAACCGCAAATACCGTCCGAGAGAATTGCGCGAGCTCCCGAACGAGTTAATCCGCGGGGCGCTTTGAAGTGTCCGACGTCGCGGCAATCCGCAAAACTTCACCCGCCGCGTGTCCGACCCCAATAAATAATTCTCCCGATACGAGACGGCTGAGACGCGACCGGCTGCGCGCCGATTCTTTGGATCTGGCGCGTCCGCGGCATATCCTAATACAGCAGTCGTCTTTGGTGCATCGATACCAATATAATAATATATTATATACCTATATACCACACTTTTAAATTATAATAATGATGTATACGTAACACCGCTGCGTTACCGCGGTCACCGTGACAGTTGTACCATTGATTATAGAATAGACTATTCTATAATCAATGGTTGTACCTATGCCGCAATACGCGTTTCGACGATTGCGGTTATAATTATAATTGCGGTTGGGTGAAAAACGCCCGAGGTTTATATGTAGTGGTAGACTGGAACCAAGAGTCCCGGAGTATGCAGCAACTTAATCTATTGTCAGTGGTGGTGTTAAAAAAATTCGAACTCGTCCGTTTTTCCTCCCTAAATTTCTTAGAAATAAAATAATTGTTTTTTTGTACAACATTGTGTAAGCTACAATCTACATATTTTATCAAATATAACTATGATCTTTCTTAATTGTGTAATAGCCATTACGTCATCACTGTCTGTAGGACTGTAGCGCAGTAGTAATAATTGTATCTCACCGAACTAGGATAGAAGTAAAATATTAAGAGTTACCTTAATATACATTCTCAAAGTATACAGGTAAAAATTACAATCTTATGAATTGTTTTTTTAGTTTTAACAATTTTGTTACTTGATCAATATCGATCATTGTCACTTACAATAACAGTTGAACCATATTATATAATATTTAAAAAAACAAATTGATATTACAAAATAAATATTCCGAAAGGTATATAGTATATAAAATTGAATTAGTAGTTTTGCAAATGTAGATGATTTTTTTAGTGAATAAAAATTCACTATTATTGATAAATCACTACTACGGATTGACACAGTAAGCGATTTCGGGAAACGCGGCGACCAACACTGTCAGATATACCTAAATATATTTTTACTCTTTAATTTATAACCGTTTTAATATTCTCTGGCCGTAGTCCGTTTGCGCTTTAGCATCCCGGTCCAGCGTGCCAACATGTGTACAGCCACAAGGCAAAAACGACAAAACGTCGTTGCGGGTCATGACGATGATCGGTATACTTAACCATTATATTATTATATATACCTGTTTAGGTATCACGCGAATCTAAAGTCTACCTCGATAAACATTGAATGTTATATTTCGCACGCGCTGCGCTGTCCGTCGCATCGAGATTTCAACACGCCCATATATATTATATGTCGGGACACGGGTAGAAACCGTTAACTACCCGGCGATGAAAAATACGCACACTTGATCCATTAAAAAAAAAACGCGTATACGTGACCGCGCCGTTACGATATTATTCGCTTTACACCGCCGTATATAATAATATATATATATTTATATATAAAAATTACCATTCGCACAATGACTGTAATACTACGGTATTAGAATTAGAATAATAATAATAATAATAATAATAGTGAGACGGGCTTAAAACCCGTTGAATATATTTTAATCGGACGGTTTATTATAGTTTAATTATCGTCGTCGGCGGGGCGTTACCCGTCTCGAGTGGTCCTCTCCTGCTCGCGACGTTGACGGCGACTCCGCGCCGCCGATCTGTGTCGCCCGGAGACTCTCGCGCGACATAAATCCTTCGTGTAATCCTCGCGGGCGCGCACCCCTCGTTCAAATATTTTACACGATTTGTGTCGTACAACCCTTCCGCGCGACCGCCGCCGACCTGATGGGCCCGACAACTGGTTTGTTTTTTTTTTTCCCTTTTTTCCCCCACGCGAAACATTTTGTTTTCCAAACGCAATTATTATAAAGTAGTTATAAGGTTATATTATATTATATACCTACCTTATATAATATTTATTACTTATTATATTCTCATATCGTCGACTATTGTTCTTTCGCGTTCCCAACGTATATATACGTTATATAGAAATACACTGTTTCCAAACCGGTTTACCTTACCCTCCCCTCCACCAAAATGAAAATCTGCCGCGTTTATTGTTTTTTAATTTAATGTAGGCTTTCGGTTCACTTCTGATACGAGCAAAGGAATATGTGTGAAATTTTTCCTAACCTGTATTGAATCTGATTATACACTTAAATAATCTCTCCGAAAAGCTATAATGTACTACTATTCCCACTGAAAACTTTATAACAATTTAAACCCTCTAAATTAACTCAATTATCCTTTAAGACCGTTCCCGATTATTCTTATAAAATAATTTAATCGTTTTCGAAGATTAAAGAGAAACTGATCAAATAACTCAATAACATACGTTAAATTAACGCTATACCCACACGTTTGTGATCTAGCTTCGTGTTTTTTTTTCAAATATTTTTATTTTAAAACTAGTTATATCGTTATATGCATTTCAATTATATAAAAAAAAAATTAAAAAAATGAGTTATTAAATTTACAAAATATATAATTTGTTAAAACATTAAAACATTTAATAAAATTCAACGTTAGAGAACAGTCCATATGTTATTTTCAATAAATATTAATTATAAATAAACTGTATTAAGAATTTTATAAGTAAATTTGCTGTGTTATGCCCATGTAAGACAGTGACAACAGACGAGTGGTAATGTCCTCTTAACGAGTAGTGTCATCAGGTTACCTAACATCATATCCATTTCCCGATAATTAAATTTATAATTTTAAAATTAACTTAACTATATAATTACTATGATTACATATTGTAAATTTAGTTTATATTAATTATTTTATAATTGGTAATAAAAATAAATTTTTAATAAAAAAATCGAATCTAAACGAAAACCGGAAAACGCGGTGACGATGTAATACAATATAGTTATAGTATTATCACACCTTTTATTTGTGTGTAAATTATTATATTTTAGAATTTTCGTTGATCGTTCTGGAGTATATATGATATATAAACTTAAATCAGGATTTTTATAACAAAATAATATCTATAATTAATTGTTTAAATTCATTTCATTTACTATTGAATTATAAGTATTTTATTCGAAATTTGCTATAATAGTATAATTTACTATTTTTTTCGGAAACATATGCATTAACAAATTTAATGCTAGAAGTTGTTTAAGACGTCAATCTGAATATCAAAACGAAGAAAAAAACTGCAAAAGTCATAAAGATTAAAACATCTTAACCATACAAACATTATGTTGTGTACAATGTCATTGATTTGTCAAGGAGACTATATAGAAGTATAGAACATTACAGTCACATTTATCGATATAGACCGGTTTACGTATAATATTATTATCGTTTTTAATAGTATACAATTTTAATATAAACGTCCCACACACATTTCAATAAATCCCATCGGAACCGATGTCCGAATGATCGGTCGTTGCGTTGATTTAAACGCTACTTGCGACGTTATATCACAATAAGAATATATAATACATGATATACAGGATGTCTTACCGAGTCCGACATGCATATAACATAGTTACTATTTTATATATAATATTTTGTTTAAAAATAAATTTTCTACACATTATAAAAAGAGCGTTAACACAATTGTGTAAACATTTTTTGGTGCACTCAAGTTCAAAATTAATTATCATTTTTTAAACATATTTTTATAGGTTTATTTATTTTTTTAAAAAAAAGTTAATAGTTAAATGTTTGTATTTCTATATATTGAGTATTATGGACGTTTATGCAGTTTATGCAGCTCAGGCGAAGACTGTATGGGTTATTAATTTATTATATTGTATACCGATCGTAACAAACAATATTTGGTAACATTTTTTTTTCCAGGCGAAACAACAGGAAAATAAGTTTTTATTTCGATGGTGCAAACTACGGATAAATACACTGAACAATATGTGAAATATTCACTCGTATTATTTGTTCACGATGTTCGATAATAGAAATTCGTACAGAACAGTATAAGACGTATATTGTTTCACAGTAATCACATTAATATATATATATATAATAATAAATAGCGTTATTGACGAGCGATTGGAAATGCGGTGAGACATCCTGTATAAATATATAATATTATCCGAGGAACATTATAAAAATATATACTGGCGCGTATCGAGAATACTATTTATTGCTTTGTCAGTGAATATAAATTATTTATGTGAAAATCGCATTTATATATATATGATATATACGTACAATAATAATAATAATATATTATGTAATAATTTTTCGTTTCTTTATTTCTCGTTGTCTCGAAAAATGGTAAAGTCGTAGAGCGCGCGCGTCGTCGTTTTCGTTGTTTTCGCGGTCGTCTGTGTGAAACAATCGTTGTTTATCGGACCGCAATAAAAGCCATTAGAAAATAGAAAACTATCCGGGACGAAACGTCGTTCGATACGCAAAGAAAATATAGGAGTCGTCCGACCGCGACGACTAGTCGAGTGCGCGGTGACCGTTTTTCCGCGCGGTAAATAACGAACGTTCGTTACATATTATTATATATAGACGTTTGAAATTTTACGATTTTTCCAGCACTCCCGAACGTGCAGGGGGGTGATGTTTACTCGTAAAACGCGAAAACAAACGGAACTATATATAGTAGATGATAGGGGCGGAATTAAGGGAGGTATGAGGAATATATATATATACCTATCCCCTCTTAGAGCATTTTATTATAAATGTATATTTGTGTATTGGTGGATTGTGTGCCGAAAGGTAGTAGATTTAATAACTGTCTATAATGTTTCACGTGCATACAAGTTAATATTAATTTAGATTAGATACATTTAATCCGTGTTGAGAAGGAACGAGTTGTTTTTGAAGGAATGAAAAACCTTGAAACTGCATCTTTTGAAAATAAAGGCACGAAGAAAATGAACTGATTTTGTATTTTCTAGGAACGTGAACGAAAATCACAGTTCCTATAAATTTTAAACGTTTATTATTACTTAAAGGAAGGAAGTAATTAGTACCTATACAAGAAAAACTTAAAAAAGTGTAACTATAATAGAGGACAAATTAATCCTATATTATTGTAAATTCTTTAAATATTAATTAAATTGTTCAGTTTCATATTTTAAGTTGTAATTCAATTTCGTCATGTTTCTTTACTACGATAAGCAACTATTTTAAAACGACAATTTTTTATCTAATTTTTAAATCTGTTGAAAAAAGGCTCTACAAGTGAAACGATTTTTTTTTTTTTGAAGAACTGGATTTGGAACGAGTACCTATTTATTTTAATAACGGGGAACAAAAATACAGAATAAGATCATTTAAAAAATAAATTTTCCCAATAACAGTGAATTTAAAATAAAATATATTCCCTTTAAATAACGGCATTGTTATAATGATGATAAAATTAAAATTCCATTAATATAACAAAACTTTATTTAATAATAATTCGTGACGATTATAATAATTTACTCGTATATTATAGGTTGCATATGCGTTTTTTCCGCAGTTTGAGATAATCGCATAATATTTTCGCACCCAAAAATCTTTATTTCGCGACTCGTTGTTTTTTCTGCCACCGCTCGATGCCGTCGCAGATTATTACATATTATATTATTATCATTATTATTATGACATCAAACGCGTCGTCGCGTACGCACATCGTTTTCCCGTTGATTTATCGTCAACATGCAAAACACGTCGTTTTATTTTTTTTCTCTATATATTATTATTATATTGTTTTCGTTTGCGGCTACGGATTTTGTTATTATTATTATTATTTTTTTATTACATACGTATAATAGACACGCGCATACCGTCCGCCGCGCGCGGTACGTTTAGAACAATGGGCGAGCGCATTGCCTCTTGGCTGCGGTGTCACATTCCGGTCGACGTTTTAAGTTTGAAAGACGCGCCAACTGCGTGTGCGGATTAACTCTATTGTCTCCTGTTGTTCTGTCCGTACGCGCGTTTCAGGAATTAGTCCGGTTAATTTATTAACGTCGTCTCGGGGGCTGAATTATGTACCAACGTGCGCGTTCCGCGGCCGGTGATGCGCCGCGGATACGAAGGCGTGCGCGTTTTTAATCGCGGAATAAGGAGACCGACGAGCGAACTCATATAATTTTTTTTTTCATTTCAATTATATGCACTTATATAATATATATAAACGCAAAATTATATGTAAATATCTACCTTAGGTACCTATCTTTTTTTAGAGTTTTAGTTTTTAGAGTCACCCACACGCCACACTCGAGAAAAAAATTCACATGTTCAAACGACTTCTGAACGTACATACACGTTCAATTACAATATAATATAAAATAAAACGATTTATATTATGTAACATCAAATTATAAGAAAACTTATTACTTATTTTCATTTTGCTCTTCGTCAACGGAGAATCGATATTATACAATTCCAAATAATGGAAAATAAAAAGTTGACTAATAAATAAATGTCGTAGACTGTAGATGATTTATCACTAAAATCAAATATGAATAAAAAGCTCAGATTTTTTTAAAAAGAAATAACCGGTCAATCTATACTTTGTTGTAATAGTCGACCGCGTTCCGCGTAAATGCATTTTCAATATTTTAATGAATTATACTATTACAGTGTCTTGAAAAAATAAAAATTCGCGCATAAAAATCAAATCAGAAAAATATCGATGTCTTCTACTCCATAAAATTTGTAAAATAATATAATTAATATTATAGAAATCTATATAAATATATATATATATCGCGGCGTACACACACACAACCCTTTCACTAATACTCACTACATTAGCCTTTATAGTTTATTGCGCATATATATTACAATGTGTAATATAACACATAATATAGAACAACTTTAGATATCGTAAACGATATTATATAAGTATATGGTCTAATTATACACATACGATTAAGGTTATGAACTGCTATAATTAAAATTGGTAGTGATCGATTTTATATTAATTATCATTTATGTACTACGCCTATAATCAGATATTCTCATATTATATATGATACATTTACACAATATATGCGTATATTGCGCAGCAATATTTATAATACCTATATATAGCTATATTATGTTGTAATGAATTTATACAAATTTAAAATCAAACGATGTTTTATATTTATATTTTTTATATTTTATATTATTTGACATTGTTATATTATTATGTTATAATAGTTATAACACGACAAGTACGTTTGTTAGCTGCAATAACAGATAATATTAGTAAATTTTCAGTTATGTAATGGTCCTATCCCACGCGCTCTCGTTGTTAATTTATTATCGTTTATTCGTTTGCGCAATTTTATAATTAATACTAAATCCAGCCTAATTATTTAGAGCGCTCGTATCGAGAACCAAAAATACTTATTCCGTCTTATTATGTTTAGCTATTTAGACTTGAGGTGACACATATACATATACTTAAAAGTGAAACGTATAAATAAATATTAATAAATATTATAGTAGGACATATTATGTATACATTGAAACCCACAAACAAAAAACAAATCAATTTGTAATTATTAATTTCAATTTTTCTTATTTTTTTGTTTAATTAGTTCTAAAAACTCAGACGGTTTATAACTTTATTTTTTAGTACAAGTATTCACGAAACTTCTTATTTTGGTCCTATTGTATTCTTATATAAATTATACATATAGGTGATCTTCTTTGAAATGTGTTTAAAATTTGATTAATATTCTTTGTGTTCGAACACTTTTTTATATTATTTTAAAATAAATTCTGTATCTGGTAATCATTATTTACACATATGTATAAACGTAAAGTAAACACGTAAACATATTTTTCGATTTTCATATTTCAACAATTCGACATTAAGTTTAATTTCACGCAATACGCGAATATATTATTAAAACTTACGAGGTACAGCAGACAGCAAGTCACATAAAGTCGAGTTCGTTTGTTCGTTTATAATCACGATTCTAAATTTCTGTTATATGAACAATAAAATGTTTTCAGATCCGATTAAATTAAGGACAAAAAGAAATAATTGCCCCTAAAGCGAATATTTTAATATAACAGCTCTAATATATTGTATGTCAGATGTTATGAATAATATGAAATATGAATCTAGAATGATACTATTAGATTGCCTAAAAAATAATGTGTAATCTGTTAAATTATCATTATACATTTCTATACATTTTAGTATTTTATAAGATAATATATTAAATTTTACTAAAAAATTTGGTTGCGTTGCATTTCTCTAGTGAGAGAAAAGGCCTAATAATATTTAATTTACAAATATACAAATACAATAATAATAATAATAATAATAAACTTACAAATATATTATTAGAATATTTGATATTCTGTATAATATTTAAACATATTAAATCTAAATATTTATATATATTATATTATGGATCAATATTGATCAAAAAGCATTAACATTTTAAATATAAAATTCAAATTTTGTCGTTGCGAGAACGACAATAAATAGTTATACCTATACGTAAATGATTACAAAATGGGTACCTATATAATATTTTACTATACCTAAGATATTATGTAAAAACTAAAAACGAAAATTCTATCCAAAACGGTTTAATCATTAAACATAATAATATAATTATTTTATATCTATAAGCAGTATATTATGCATTTATGCTTATTTATAGTGTTACGTGGTCGTAACGATAAAACTTTGTGTATTTCTGATTCTATAATGTCTCAGTGACAGATTAAAACCAAACTAGGGGTTACAATATTGTACCTATCGACTATACATATTTTACGAATAATATTTAAACAGAACTAAGAGCAAAGGATTTAAATCAAATTTACTTTACCCACGACCTGGTCGTAATACGCGGAAATGTAACGAAATTGCCGTCTACGTATATTAAACGGTTGACCGTTAAAGTGATTAAAATCAATTATGCTTATTCGTATAAAATATGTACACGCATATATATATATATAACAGTGTCAAATGAACTCTTATGTGAATGGTGAATTATATATACGAAACGAACATAAAAATTTAAAATCAACACTTTAAAAGACGATAAGACTTCACCATAACGAGAAACAGAGTAGGAAATTCCTGTTTTAACTCATTTATTCCGAACCAATAAAAAGATAGAATATCGACTTTACCCCGATTTCAAACAGATTTAACATAATTCAAGAATGATCAGAATATCAAGCCATGTAATATAATCTTACCAAACAATTTAAAAGAAATTTTTTGTCAGACTAATAAAAATACTTATAAAAGTGTATTGAAATACAAATAAAAATACTAGAAAAGTTGTTAATAAATATAAATAATTTCGTATTTTCATAATAATCGGAATAAATTATTTAGAATTTTTTATTTTTTATTTTAAGTTATAAAGATTATAGATAATAATATCCTTATTAAAAAATATTTAATCATATATAGACACAATAAGAATATAAGTAAAGTTATTAAATTATATGATAAAACATTTTTGATGAAAGTAACCCGATGACACTTTCTAATATTTAAATTTTATTAGTTACAAAATATTGTTAAGAGATCACGACACCATTTTTGTTTTAAACGTCTTAGAGGATTACCAGGTATTTAAAGTCCAAATTAATGATTAAAGGATTTTAATGAATACCTAGACGGTTTTATAAGAACATAGCTTCATTATTTAGTGTTTTTATTTTTAGATCCGTATGTAGTGTATAGTTTGACATGTTCGGAGGGTTAATATTATAAGGGCAATATTTTGAAAGGTTTGAATTTTATTAGTATACAATATACATATTATATTCCATTATCATATAATATTACATTATTTATTAATAATACATACAAAACTAATAGATAATGAATAAGTATACATATTTTCAACTATAACATATTTATATAAAAGTAGGTACTTGAATAATTTTTAAAAAGCATTCAAAATACATCATACATCTTTATAAATTACATTTTTTTCACCTGAAACAAAAACAAAACAGAAATATCTAAATACATTTATTTAAAATTGTATTAAATTGTACCTGATATTACATTAGTACCATAGTATACATAAAGCATAGTATATATCTGCAATGCTACAAATTTTAAAAACTGCTATAGCATTTGTATATATTTTTCTCATTTTTGGCGAATTTTTAACAAGGATTATTGGATATAGGAGTAGTCTAAACAAATGTTTCAGCGCACGGAGTCCAAGTTCGACTCCCGGATAGCGACGGTTTTTTTTGTACGTGATGGCATCTGGATAACGGAGTAAGCCAGCCACAATTATCCGAAAAATCTCAATCCGTTTGGTTAACTAAAACGTGAAATGTTGTATTAAAGTGAACAAAGAACCGTCTTCTCGACCCTTTGATGTATGATCGGTGCCAGCTGGCAGCCAGATAACATAGCACGTTGTAAGAAGGTGAAAGAAGAGGACCTTATTTAATTTATTTGTTATTTATTATTATTATCATATTATTGGGTCTTGCGAAATCAGTTTCCGCGGCGAAATGGCGAAACGTCGTCGTGTAACTCACACATACGTATATTATAGATATTTATGATGTACAAATGAGTTTTCCATGACCGACCGGTGCGATCCACAATGGCCTTTAACCTATATATATATATAAGCACACGCATTTTATAATAATAATAATAATATAACGAGCATCGCACAATAAAAGTGACAAATTTATGAGTCGCTCGCGCGGCGGCGGCGGACCCCTTTCTCCGCGACGGCGTTTGTGTATACATTATTATATAGGAAGAGCGCCGCAGAGTATGACGCGATCGCCGCCGCGCCAGACGCGTAACCCGCGCGATTCAAAACTACGCGGCATCGGTCGAAAACGGTCCGCGCTTCCTTTTGTTGGTCGTGTCGCGGGGATCGTCGTTCCATATCCGGGCGACACGATCCGCCGCTGTGTAGCCCATAAATTATACGGGGGTTTTTTTTTTGTATTATTATTATTATTATTATCGTGTCCTTCTTTATCTATCCGCGCACAGTGTGTCTTTCAGCCCTCCGCTCTCACACGGCATTTTCTCTCGATGACGACCCCAATCTCTCTGCTCCCGACATACGCACGCGGCGTGCAAATTTTTTGGTAATTATCATATCGGATTGGCCGGCATTCACCGCGTGTACATATTTTATATTATTATTATTATTATTATTATTATTGTGTGTGCCCTCGTAATTCATAAATTTACGATCCGGAGCGTCGTCATACGCTGCCAACCTCGCGATTTATGTGTCCGCGCGCCACGACGACGACGACGACGCGGTTTCTTCCCATCGTCGCCGCGGCGCACATCTCATATTATTATTATTATTATTGTATATTGTTCTGACGTTTCTCTCTCGACTCCTCGTCTGCGTCCACTGCAGTCTTCGGATAGATAACACGCGTGTTACAACAATCTCCGATAATCGATTGTTGTCGTTATATTATTATTGTCGACGGTTGAAACCTGTATAATATTATATGAGACGGTAAACAATATAAAATACGTCTGCCGAAACTACTGAAAACCGTGTACTTATTATATTAATAATAACGCATTATATTATCATGTACCTCTATATACGTACTATAATATAGCAAACAATAATTGTTTATTGCCTTATAACCGTTTCGTAATTTATCATCGTTGTATTTATTTTGATAATGTGCAAAAAGTACGGATCGAAAAAATAATCGGCAGAAATACGCGTGCGTGCGGTTTGAAAATTATATATGTTTATAAACATGATATTATATGGTATGATTTATCCTCGGTATATACCTAGCTGTTGGTACGAACCGTACGATTTATTCAACGCGTTCTGTCATAGGTACCTCCTTATACCTATTTTATATTGGTATAGAGTTTCCTACATTTTCTCACGCGTTATAAACGACCGATTTATGTGTATATTATATGATAATAATATATCCATTTCTGAAAAATTGTAATACAATATTGCATTATTCGACATTTTTTTATTATTTATCTATACCGCAGTTTGTCAACAAATTAATTAGTTATTAAATAAAAACTAAATATAGAACATATTATAATATGGAAACCAATTTTAAATCCGCATTCCGCAATATTACGTTAATATCTCTATATTTTTTATTGATAGACTATTCTATTAAAAATTTATATTATGGCTTAAAACTAGTATAATCTTAAAATACTAAAAATATTATATAAAAAGTCAATTTTTAACAAAATTAAACTTAGAACCTTAGGTTTTACTCTAGGTAACTCTAATTTTAGAAATTTTTAATAACCAACGATGTTTTATAATTTTTTAAAATAATATATTGGTACGAGTGTAAAATAAAAATAATCTATCTTGTATATTTTACATTTTTAATTTATATGCTATATATTACGTCTTATATATTTTAACTATGGTACAAAAAATGTATTTGAAATATTTTAAGATATAAATAGTAACAATCAATAGGTATTTTTAATTAATATTATTTAAATATATTTATATATACCTACTATTTATACAAATACAACAATAGATGTATATTGCATGTAAACAAATATTATTTCCGAATCAAAATCAAATAAACGAACTTAGATCTTATAGCCTAAAAGTTAGGTTAGGCGTAATGATTTATTCGCGTTATTTTTAACCAATACGACAACTATAAAACATAAAAATAATAAATAAAAAACTTGAGTAATTAAAACGTACATTAAATACGAAATATGGATTACCGTATGATTAACAGTATAACCAACCCTAAAAATGTCATATGGATTCATTGAATTGCCATTTAAACTAGAGATTTATACATTAAATACATATTATACATATATAAATAAAATTATTTTATTGCACATCCTAAGAGTAATAAATAATACATTTATACAAAAACGTGCATTTTCCATATAACACGAAACTCGGAATTACTAACAAATATTATCAAATAATAGGTACAAAGTTTTGATTCATTATCGATATAAGATAAACCGCGATGTTAATAAAGTTCTTATAAATTGACATCGATTACATTTACGCGTATGTAACCTAGCTGTACACTTAGTGTGGCTGTTGATATAAAATAACATGATAATAGTTTACTGTATGCAATATAATATTATTATACCTATAGCTACCTAATAATAATGACGTAATTAATATCAATGTAAAGGTTTTGTTTCGATTTTGTTTTCGTTAATAACATTAAACAAACTCGAATGTGAAGAATGTACCTTTAAGGAATTATACCTAATACGCTAAAAAGTCACATAATAACTCTCATAATTTTCTTTCTTTTATTATACCATCCGAAAAATTGATGTATTATTATACCGTGAAGATTTCAGAATTTTATTAGCGTATAAAAATAAATTACAGTATGACATAAAGCCATAAAACCATATATATATAATATGTTTTTTCAAAGACAAATAGTGTTTATTTGTCAATACTCATGTAACGTTGTAAGTATACAGTTTGTGTACATTCAACATGTCTACACAATATAACAGTTTTTTTTAACTATTATTGCACGCCGTTTACTCTAATAATAATAGTATAACCGAGATGATCATTCGTCATTCACTGATTCGCTTTTCGACGTTTTCATTAGTATAATGTGATCTGCAGTCTCATGTCTAAAAAACTATAAAATAGTAATTGATAAGAGATTAGATATTAAATATCATAATAATTATTAAAATATAGTAGTATTTTGCAATAATAAATGTATATAGATAATATATTTATATATAAAATTTATAATTACTATATTATGTATGTATTTATAATATTTAAAAATCCTCGGCAGTTGACGTCATAATTTCAGTTTTAGATTTTGAGCGAAGCGAGGAATATATTGGTTTTACAAAGATGTTTTTTTTTTCTGATGTCTGAAAACATTTTTTTGAGTAGAAATAATGATCCGATTAACACAAACAAATTGCATCTACTACGTTCTTTATTACTGTTTATATAATTTTTCAAATTTCTCAAAAATTTTCTTTGGGAGAAGAAAATTACGCAAAATTACGGTTTCCGTTGATTTGAATTTAAATTATTTGTGATAATGATAACTAATTCAGTTTTGAACGTAGGGATTTGAATATTTTTTTGAGTATTCATATAGGTAATCTACATACGGGGTAAAATTTTGGAACGGATTATCAGTATAATATATTGTATATCTGGCTGAGTTTTGCTCAGAATCGTATTTTCGAATGCAATGTCATTATTATATTCAAATTTTTATTCAAATCTTAATAAACCACTAATCTATCCGGGGACCGAAGGGACGAAGGAGAAACGTCCAGAATCGACCTTCTCACTTTTTTTAATCGAACGAAAGTTCAATTATCGCTATCATACATTGTTATTTATCCATCATGATCAATCTAATTCAAACAGTTGATTCTAAAAAAAAACAATAAAAACACAATTCGATATTAAAATTATATATTATTGGCGTATCTATACAAAAACAATTTTGGCTAACCCTGGTTTGTATTATAACAATAGTATAACTCCATAACCCATAACATATGTGACGACGTTACGTCTCTCAAATGAAAATTTAAAAGTAATATAGGTTGTGATAATATTATTGTATTATGTGTAATATATATATAATAGGTATATCTATATATGTACGGCATGTGCCAACAGACGTTTCCGTGCTTGAAACAAATGTATAACATTTACAAAAAATGAAATAAAAAATATTAACGTAAAATAAAAATGTTCATAGAGAATATAGGTATGCGATTATATAACATAACCGAAATCTTAGCATCTTTAACAGCACAAATTAATATTAAATATACATGTGATATATGTATATATAACCATTAATTATAAATACTAATTTAATACTATTTTATACGTATTCATAATTACTGATACTATCTATACATTATTGTTATTATAATATCATAATATTATGTTAATTACATAAATTTCAAAAAATATATTTTTTAATTTGATTTTTCCTCTACAATTTCGACTCGGACGAGCGAATGATTTTATAATTTAATTGCACTAAAAATATGTAAACGTTGCATAATATAATCATATAGATTATTTAAAAAACCGTATAAATTGCATAAAAAAATATATTGTAAAAATATTATATGTATAAAATGTATATTATTATGAACGACTTATTTAAATTAATATAACATTATAGTTTTTTTAAGTACCTACTAAAAATTATAATTTATTGTTTTCTGTATTATTGTATTAGTATGTGCTATAATATAGACAATTCTAATTTGTGTTCATTAAATAAATCGTCTTTTTCAACACAGCCTATACTAGGTACATATACTACAACTAGTAAATATATTTAGCCATGTTACAACTAAAAGCGCGACCAATAAATTAATATTATCGATATTATATTTTATACTTAAAATTAAATATCACGACCCGTGTGTATATATATATATATATTATAAAACGCCGAAATTAACAATAACGTATTTATTTTTTTATCGTATTATTAGCCAAGACATAATAATTTGTACATAAATTTATATTAGAAACGTAAAAAAATACAAGATAGAAAAAAAAGTTGAAAACTACAATAAATTGCTACATGAAATTTAATAGTAATATTGTAATAGTATTATATATTATAATAATAGTTTGATTCGCGTAAACCGTTGATGACAATCAGGTATACCTATCGGGTTCAATTTATAACACGATGACAAAAAATGGAAAAAAAAAAATGTGATGTGATGTGATGAATGAATCCGGCCTATCGGATTATCGTAAAAATATGATTTTATAAATAATAATTATACGGATCGTTCCTAGGAGACGCGGCGATTATAATAATTTTATAGCGTGTTATATACACATACGTTATACGGAGTTATGTACGCCTTTACCGTAATATATTTTTTATACGCGTAACTTTTTTTTACCGTCATCATTATAAGACCATGTCGGACGGTGACGGTGACGTGGAGTCGAGTTGTAGTGACAGCACGTCGAGTACGTTCGAGTCTAGTCTGGCGAGCAAACTTACGAATTCCACTTCATCGTCGTCCTCGTCGTCGTCGTCGTCGTCGTCGCAACCGCCGTCCAGTGCACCGTTATACAATTTCGTCAATTACGATCCGTTTTGCAACAGAAATCGTTCACATCACACGTGAGCCACATCGTTTATCGTGTGGATACTGTAGGGTCCATTTTTTTCCAATTTTTTTTTCTTAAAGATTTTTCTTAAGTATCTATTAATATATTATGAAAAAAAAAAATATTGGTTTAATTATAAAATACGTATACATAAATTCCATTGTTTCGATAAAATAATATTTTTCGTTTGTTCTTCTTAAATTGACGGCAATCGTCATTGTAATATTATTAAACAGGAACTATGTTATTAAATATTATGCACTTGTATGTCTGACATCTAATGGAACACAGCAGTTACTATTATATATTATATATGATAATTTCAGTGGCGTTGTAAGGAATTTTTATTGCATTTCAAATATATATCACCCATATTTGTTGTTTGCAAAATTAAGCGTAGAGGTCATACCCTCCCCTCTTTTCTGACACTAACGACACATTATGATATGACAATAAATTGATAATTTGATAGCAAAAAATAATAATTTTTTTCTTATAAAATTCTATATTAATTTGAAACAAACAATAAAAGAGAAATTTCATAAAATAAAAAAGATCATAGGGACATCTACCCCTCATACGCCCCCTCCATAATCTGAGTTCTTTTAAGTACATATGAGTTTTTCTATAAGAAAGGACTCTTATTTTAATGTGTATAAATAAATTCTATTTTCGAAATAAAAAAATGGTATCGGATCCTTCTGCTTCTTTTTTAAAACGTATTGGTATGAGGTATATTATTTTGTTGACAACGCCGTGGCGGATATCACATTTAGAGCGCCAGTTTTCAAACACTACTATGTTAAATTTCTCTGCAAATATAATTTACTTTCATAACTCTCCAGCACTTTCCAGCAGGGTTGATGCGGCCCTATAACTTAAAATTCTGTATAAATTTACTATTAATACTATTAAATTAAATTTGTATTGCATATGCTATATTGTGTAATCGCGTCTACCTTTACGGGTTTTTGTGGTGTATAATACATTATAATTTATATACATCTATAATTTGTTTTTCTATAATACCACAGATCTATTTCGTCAGTCATTTTTTTCGTCTGCCGGTCCATCGGATTGGGGTGTCTTTGCATGCCGTACGCGTTCCAGCAGGTGGGCGCAGCCGTCGGTATGTTGATATGCATATTCGCCGGAGTGACGTTCAACTATTCCTATACCCTTTTGGTGAGTATCTACCGAGTAAACAGGTGTTTCGGCCCGCGGAAAGTCAATGCGTACGCCATTTCTCCTCGCACATCGCATAAATATAATTTTATTGTGCTGGTATTGTGCGTGCTTAGAGGGATCTATGTAATGGCCAGAGGTGGGGGGGAAAAAAACCATTCTGATTTTCTTCGAGCAATAGGTTAGATATCATATAAGTAACAGTCGCGTAACCCACGTATAACCAGATAACAATACAATACACAAAGGTGTCCCGCGATAAATCAAAACCATTTTATGCCTATATATATACACACACAAGCACGTCCGAACAACGTTTTTATTTTTTAAACATTGAAGACATAACTCCGGTTTTGAATTTAACACGAGGGTATACGTATGTATAAAATATCGTTGTATAAATCAAGAATAATTATTTTTAATCGAATATATTATAATATTATTATATAACGAAGCAGCGACGGAGTGCAATAAAAGTATACTTATATACAATCGCTGTCGTCGTATTTCATATTATAGAAAGTGTCAGTTTCGTCGGGACGAGAGACGCAATTTTAGTGTACCTATATAACACGATGTATGTATTATATACATCGGTTTGGTATACCTACTGTCTTATTACAGAAATTTATTGCACTGCGCGCGCAATCGTAATATTTTGTGTACATTTTTCCACTAAACGTGAGGGATTTTTTCAGTACTCGTTCAAAAAAATTATTAACCTCTCGTAATATATTAGAAAAATAAAAAATATATATGTGTATTATATCATATAATATACATACAGTCGGTTTCGATTATAAGGTATAATCATGTATAATAGATAGGATTGTTTCGATGATGGTCTTGCCTCTTAAGAAGCTACCTATATAATATTGTGCATATTATAGGGCGCATATGAGGAAAGATCTTCTGTCAAAATATTTGATTAGAAATTTGTTTTATAGTGTCGTTTAAGGTATAAAATATGTCAAATACACAGAGTGCAGACAGTGTCGTATTATTCTTATCAGAACTTGATCGAGTACAGCTTGGCATTAGGCCCGAGAGGAATCAGTAGATTCACAAAGTTTTTCAAGTAAATATAATATAATATTATTATATTTTACCTAGGTATTCAAAGCGAAAGCGTATTCATAGTTTACAGAGTTGAAATTTTTAAACTTAAAAATGTTAAATGTTAAACCGAGTATGAGACGCGAATCGCGATTTCCTCTCTTGCGGATGCAGCTACAGAGCGCTTTTGTGTGTATATAATAACTAGGGCTCGGATTTAAATGCCCTAAAAATATCAAAAAAAGTCTTTCAAAAAATTAATTAACATAAATTTACATTAAATCATTTTATTTTTGTGTTGATGAAATAAATAAATAAATATTAAAATTCAGAAAAAAAAATGTTTATTTAACATATGATATTTTTTTATAAAAATGTGTAAAAAATTTAATTTGACAATTTGCATTTGTATTTGCATTACACTGTATAGTCAATTTTTTTAGTCATAATACGAGAAATACGTCGAAAATGTCTTAAAAAATTAAAAATGCATTTAAAAACATCGAAAATTTCCACAAAAAAATTTGTAGTTACAACATGAAGTACTTGAAACATAGTTTAGTATCGAGTATAGTTTATTATCCTCATATTTGTAGCTTGGAAAGCATAGTGTAAGACATTTAAAAAAAAAGATGCAAATGTATTGAAATCTGAGCCCTAATAATAACAATAATACAATAATTCATTTTTATAAACAGTACTAATTAAAATTATTATTTTTGTAGGTTTTCCTTCATAATAATGAACTTAGCGTTAAATTTTGGCACGAGTTGTTTGTATACGAAATTCGTATCGATGACCATCCAAGAAGTATGTGTATATCGTATTATAATAAATAGGTTACCAATTTAATAGATACTTTATACATAATACTCATTAAATATCAGTGCTTGAATTGGAAAAATAACAGAAAGGGGACTATGAGACTTTTAAAAAAGTAGCATCTCTTGCAATTATTAAATCCATTCTACCATGAGCGCTTCAAAAAATTAGAAAAGGAATACGATAAAAAAAATTTTAAAAAAGAAGAGGAATTCGGTTTTTCCTCCACCACCAATTCAAGCGCTGATTAACATGTATAATTATATTATATAATTCAATTAATTCAAACTCTTACCTACCTTGGTATAATAGTTGTTAACTAAAATGTGTATCACCGTGAACGGGCTGGACACTTATCTGATCTACACAGTCTTGTGTTTCGGGTTTCTGCTGGTGCCGTCTTCGAGGTATATTGAATGTTTAAACGTCCTCAGCCAAATCATGTGTACTATTTTTCTATGTTACATATATGTACAAATATTCACGACAAACATTGAAATAAATTATCAATCACTGGTGGTCGGTGACTGGACAGACATTTTTCAATTCTTCGGAATACTTCTGTTCTCGTTTATACCCATAGTTCAGGTGTGTGTAAATAGTACATTTCAGTATCAATGTAGTAAATTATTATATTACGTTTGTAGTGTGTTCTGTTAAAATAATTACCTATAGTATATTATATAAAGAGAGATATAAAGTTATGACAAACGTATACGCATATTATACATAATATGTACATAATGTAGGACTTGATAAATTATTTTAACAGAACATAAACTCATAACTATTATAATTGTACAGTTCAAAATTTGTAAACTAATTAAATGACATTATTCCTTATTAATAATAATTTATTACTATAATTTAATATTAGTTCTTTATTAAAAACTCATTAAAGTTAAACACGTGTTAGTCGTGTTTAGGATTTTTATTTTGTCTACTAATTCTTATTCTGTTTATATTGCATAATTTGATTATAGTCGTTAAAAATCGAAGATGAGTTAAACAGACCGAAAGATTATATCGGACCGTCGTTCGGTTTGCTTAGTACGTCAATGCTTATAGTGACTAACATGTACATGGCAATTGGCTTATGGGGATATTTGGCGTTTAAAGATGTACCAAAAATTGGATATTCAATGTTGAAAGTCATGCCGGCTACCAGGTAACAGAATAATATTATGTCTAATTAACATGAATTAATTAGTTATTTGTGATGGACTTATTTGTTTCACCAATAAGATCATTATTTTATATTATCTGGTGTGAGTATAGTTAAGTGTCGACTATGTTTATACATCATTGTAAATTAACTTACGCATAATCGTTTAAGATTTCAGTATTTCGTGAAGTTAAGTTTTATCATACACATTGCAATTGCACATCAAGAATTATGCTCAGATTCCGTTATATTGTGGTCGTCTACGATTGCGGCGGCTGCGGTAAAAAAATTAGAAGAAGACAAAAAATGTGGACCCTCTATCAATCAGTCCTCTTCGTCTGCGTTAGTATGGTGGATGGCAGCCACCAAAGTCATTTTCACGGTCGGTTCATTTTTGGGTAGGTTAAATATTTCGATTGGAATTATATACAGTAGAATCTATAATATATAATATTATATATGAAATTTCCTACCCTATACTCTCCTAGCCTATACGGACGATATAATAATTATGGGAGAATTAATTCTAATTAAGCAGAATACCGCAAAACGGTACGTCAGACCTAATGATAAATATTTTATTATAAATATTATGTTCATTATTAGAGACGTACGAGAAGATAAAGATGAATGCGACTTGGAAGTTAATGAGATATTCTTTCAATGTGTATATCACTTTAAATACCTCAGGATCAACATACATAATATAATAAACTGTATGCAATTAAACTATTTTTAATGGCATTGGATGTTATTTTTCCCTGCCACATCTATTTTAGTGAAAACTATTATCTTGAAAAACAAAGAAAAGCTATATATATACACACTACGAATCACAGACCAGTTGTATCATTAACGTTTTGTACCTGGGCTACAACAGCAAATTTGTGACGCAAAATTGGAGTGGGCTTGTCACGTCTGTAGAGCCGACAGTAGTATAATCAAAACAGTGCTTTTGAAAAACTTAAATAGGAAAAGTTCGCTTGGTAAACCAAAAAAACGGTTGTTAGATGTGGTCAAAAGAGACATAGAGGAATTGAGACCAGATTGGCATGGGGGACATAAATCATGCGTATAATAGGAAAGATTGGAAGACATTGTCATTGGCAGCAGAGAGCCCGAGAGCCAGATGTAATATCTGTAATGCTAAAAAAAAATTATAGGCATATGTATATATATTATATATTAAAGATCTATTTGTATATGACAGAACCTACTCAGGAATTTTGTAAAAAAGAGAAGGTATGTTAAAAAATAATAGTCAACTCGACAATACTAAATAGTAAATATTTATTACATAATAATATATACCTATATATCTGGTTAATTACAAGAAAAAAAATACATTTAAGTTCGTAAAGTTTTTTAATACTTCAAATTAATTTATAAAATAATTATTATTATAAAAAATATTATTTGTTTATTATCGGTTTAACTTCAATGGGGAGTGTTCTATGAAATTATTTTTCCTACTATTACAACATGCATTTATTACAGCAAAGATCTGGATTTTCATGTCCTTAAACTATCAAAAAATATCATAACAAATAGCAAAAGATACATTTTTATCAATAATGCAATTCAAAAATAATGAAATTTATTTTAAAAAAATGTTATTCTATTAAATTAAAATAATATTTACATAAATAATACTAATAATGACATAATTATTTCAAAAAATGTACATGAGGTATCCACTATGGTTTTGATCAATCTTTCGGGTTTGCATAATTCATTATAAACTTACTAAAAGTTAAAATTTTAAGAGATTTCTTATTAAGACTTATAGTAATATTTTAAAATACATAATTTGACACTAAATACTTACAAATTATGTACAAATATACATCAAACTTTAATAGAACGACTTCAAAATACTAAAAGAGAACGTTTAAAAATGGAAAATGGTGAAAAATGTAGAAAAATAATAGTTTCGACTTTGAAGAAAAATGTGTTAAAAAAATTTTAGTAATTTTACATCCTCTTTATTCCTCTAACGACATACTATGCTACCTTTGGCTGGCATCCATAACATGTCAAGGGGTCAAAGACGGCTCTTGGTTAATTAGAACATGATGTTTTCTGATAATTGTGGCCGGCTTGCTCCAAAGTTCAGACCTCGCCACCGACAATAAGCCCGTAGCTACCCGGGAGTCGAACCTAGACTTTGTGCGCCGAAACATGTGTTTAGACTACTACTTAGCTATACCCGATCCCTTGAAGTATCTGTTACATTAATCGAATTATGTAGGCATCAGAATGTATAATCCTACAAATCGATTTAAGTTATAACTGGAGCTAGGTTTTATATGCTATAACAAAAATATATTAATTTTTTATAGATTCTTCTTAATCATCTAATTGTGATATTATAGATTTTATTAATCAAAATTATTTGAGTATAGTATGTTACTGCATTTAATCATTTTCCCCATTCAATTATAAATGGTTGGGGATTTTACGTATAGGTTGATAACTCGGCTATAGGAGCTTTTAAAATATTTTAATTGCAATTGATTTATCAACAGTAGGATGTTAATTTCGTACATCGTATGTATTCATAAATTCTTATGGATCTCATATTATAAACATGTTATAAATGAATTAAATTTGGGAATAATCGTGGGAATCGGCAGATTTCATATTTCATCATATACCTATATCATATTGTCGTGGTGTCAGTAACAAAATTCAACACTTTACGAGTATATCGTAATTTATCCCTGATAGTCATAAGAAATGATCATAATCGTTAGAAAATGGAATTTCGTTTACGTAATACTATTTGATTGTATATTTACGACAATTCAACAAATTAAACAATAATTATACAGTCGTTTATTAAATAAATACGATTTATTTTTATTTTTTTATTTATACATTCTCAAAATTTTTAAAAACCTATGGATTTATATGCATTTTTTCCCCAAAATATGCAAAAAAAAAAATACAAATTGTACTATTCAATCCAAAATAGGCCAAAACATGGTCGATAACTAATTATTTATGTGATTGTACGAGTAATTCATGTTTTCTGCAGTAGCCACTACCATTTTGTCTTCGTTGTCCATGTTATCATGGGCAGATTCTAAACGCCTGGAACACTTCATATCGCTCACGGGTTACCTGGGAAACGCGTGGAACGTACTGGTGTTCCCGTACATCATCGAAATGTGTCTGACGCACGCTTTGCACGGAATGACGGCGAGAAAGTGCGTGATCGCAAAGGATACGGTTTTCATCGCATTCGGTTTTTTAACGTTCGCGTACGGTACGTACACGGTCGTCTCGAGAATTCTTTGGGGCTGCGACGAAGCCGAAAACGGATAAATCTTACCATTTTAATCAAATCGTTTATTGTTCATTCCCAGCCATAATTTTGTCAAACACAGATTACAATATCGTCTATACGTGCGAATCGCTGTCGTGCGCATTGTGTTGTCTACAAAGCAGCGATTTCAATTCGATATATTTTCGTGTTATCAATTAATTAAAATGAAAAAAAAAAACCGAACAACATATCATATTGACGATATCACACTGCGAGTTTTGTCATTCATTCTGATATTGTGCTGGTATAATACGTTAGGTTCGTCTCTTTTGCATAATATAGAATTACTCATATTACTCCGTCTCGTTGAGGTCACTCGTTTAAGAAGATACATAAAATCATACACTATAAATAGAAAATATAGAAATATTCGTGAGAATAATATAATATGACCATTAATTTTCCCAGAACACCACCATCAGGGCCTGATTAAGGAGTTAGTCGCCAGTAGGCTAGGGTTGATTTGGCGCCCTTACAAAGGATCAGGGGAGGGGGTAGAAGTTGGATTATAGAAAACGTATCGCAAATATTTAATAATCAATTATATTTATTATTTTTACTCATATTTCAAATAAAATTAATAATGAAAATTTAATAATATTATGTACGAAATGCTGATACATAGGGATAATAACAAAAAATTATTTTATCTTAATTTGAAGTAACAACACATTATGCAAAAGTTCTACATTCGTAATAAAAATTATTTTGTGGTATCCCTAATTTAACATAAGTCTATTGGGCCCTAGGCTGTAGCCTACTTAGCCTATTGGTTAATCAGGCCCTGACCATCATCGAGCTCCCCTCCTCCCTCCGACAAGTTGACATTAATAAAAAATACGAACGAGAACAAAATAGTAAATTAGCAAAAATTTTACTATAATTTCGTGCGTTAATTGCATATATAAAATTAACAGCAATCGAGAAATATTCATCAAATTTAAAATATGTAAATAATAATAAATGAGGGACGTGTTTACACATATACGTGTACCTATCTATTGGTGCATATCATATATATATATATAATATAGCATTGCATATACGAACTCGTAAATATTCATTCGTACGGGATTCAGGCGAATTTGTTTGTTTTTCAAACGAATACATGCACTACCTACTACATTAATTATTGTAATATTTATAATTGAACGGTATATTTTCATCTGTCTACAATTATACATAAATGAATGACATTTATGTTTTGGGGACGATAACAAGATAGGGTTGATCGGTGCGATATGATGCGCAATTAATTAATATGATACTGTTATTTTCGATAATTACAGGTTTGACCTGCAGCTTTTATAACTATTGCCCGAGAATCGTTCAAAAAAATATTTTCGTCGTTGTTGTGTATATTATTTAAATTAATAATGAAACGTGCATAATATTTAATATTTGGGAGTGTGTAAATCTTAACTGCAGAAACTTTAAACGTAAATTCATTATAATCTTGTTTTATCCTAACACTTTGTTTCGTTCAATGTTGACATCACTACACTTGTACAGTATTTAGTATAGTACCTACATATCAAATCAATCCTTACATAGAAAATTAAGTTTTTTCTCAGAAATTCAGAGTTATAGAGATGATTAAGTATTAATAATAATAATTAATAAAATAATTAATAATTAGGTACTAAATATCACATTATCATCCATAAATATTTAATCAGTCTGTTTGATGTGGACTGTAGTCTGTATTTAATAATTTTAATAATTTTAATTTTCTTTGTAATTACTAAAAATCATTGTTAAATGAATATTTTACATAGGAGTCAGTGAATCACCCATGACGTGACTTACACTTTTAACGTAAAGTTGCAACATTTGATATTGCGTAACATAAATTGGCAGTTTAGGGCTAAGACTAGATAAAAAGGATTTTCCTTATAATCGTTTTTTTTGTTTTTGTTATCGACAAACATTCCTAATCAAATAAATAGATCATAGAGTCTTAACACAGACCATAAAACAAATATAAAATATAAATATTATTATACTTCGATAAATATGCCAAGTCGAATATTTCAGACATAAAAATCTTTTCAATTTTTGTCATTTTAATGAATGCAAGTAAAAAATATTCGATTACTCCATACTTGTATTGGTCAAACATTTCACTCAGATTCAGTGTCGCAACAATAATAATTGATCTGGTGGTGAAGTATAGTATCGCAAGGCCCGACTTCTATTTCTCAAACTCATAATTTATGATGACGTAAATAATAACTAATTAGTATCTGATAGATTTTGTTTTAACGTGCTTAAAATAAGCCGTATGATAAAATTATATGTTGTTACAAAACAGATGGTAGTATTTTGTTGATTATTTTTAAATCACTAAATCTTAACTTTATGTTAGTTTCAATAAATAATATTCACTTGGATTAACATTTACCTTTAAATGCGTATTTTAATTTTGTTCCATAAATTAATTTTTATTATATAATTACATTTTACATGAAGTATTTTGAAAGAGAGAAATGATATTGAAAATTACAAAATGTCTTTAACAACTTTATAGCAAAATGGTTCCTAAAATCATGGTTGAGCCACTATATAGATATACACTCTGTATACAGAAACAAACGTATAAATATCTATAAATAATAAACTGTGCTGCGGTTCCGGTGCACGCACTCGTATACTGAAAATTGTATATGTATAGGCGTATAAAATATACGATTTATTCGTACGTCATAAATATATCAATATTATATGCGTATAATATAATACTATATATTTTATAACATGTAGGTTAGGTACAAACCGTGCAGAGATTTCGCAATCAAAGTGGTGTCGACGGATTTCAATATAATGTCGTCGTATCTCGTATAATATTATAACTGTATAACTTTATTAATCGATCGATCGACTGTATACTGTATATTATGCGATCACTGAGTAAGACTTCAATTATAAACATAATATTATAACGGTCAGTCGACAATTGTACCTACGCTAATATACAGGGCTATCGGAATTTCATGTAACAATAATTATGGAAATTGCATAATATAATACATTAATACTTCCTACCTACATGTTTCCTACTATGAGCATATCTATTATTATTTTTGTAATTCAACATTCTGATCACTCTGTAGTCTGTTTGTATTATATTTTCCTTTGCGTATTAATAACATTAATATTGTTGTGTACGACTATATTATTGTACGTTTAGATATAATAATAATAATAATAATAATAATAATAATAATAATAATAATAATATGCCACAAACACACGAAATACTATAATTATTACAAACACGATGTAAAGAAAATGTACTGTATCTATATAAACCTATATAAACTATATATTATATTAGGTAAACGTGAAACTAAAGTAGAAAACAACAATAGCATTGTATACGATCATAACGTAGAGGATGACATTGATAAAAAATAATATCAACTGATTTTTAATTAAAACTTAAACGTTAAAAAAAGAAGTAAACCTAATTGGCTAACGCTTGCGTATTGTATTATACACGCTACATAGGTGTAGTCAGGGGGGGCACAGCGGCAAAGGTTATGCCACTGCCTACCCTAAACTAAATGCTCAAGAAAAAAATAAAGAAAATGTAAAATATCGTTAAACTTTGGCTTAGTTATATAATTAATAAAAAATATATATACATTTTAAATACTGACAACCATGGCTAAATAGCCAGTTATCTATATATGTTATAGCATTATATTTAAAGCAGTTTAAAAATTAACTAATTAACTAAATTTAAACTTGTATTCCCTCCTTCTAAAAAAAATAATCTTGAACCTTAAACAAGAAGTCTAGTTACGCCTATGACACGCTATATCATAAATTATACCTGAAAGTTGAGATTGGTCTTGGAAAGTATATCGATTTTGCTGCTGTCGATCTAGAATGTCACTTATATTTCCGTGTATTTTTGCACGATACAATTCAACATTTTAAAAACAATGCTATAACTAGTAAAAAAAAATTCAAAATGATACCATGCAAAAAATCTGTGCTTGCACCTGGTTTACGTCAAATGTTCCGCCATGACTTGGATAGTTAAAATTACAAATATAAATATTAGCACATTATGTACATAATATACTGAAAGTGAAAATTAGCTTATTGAAATAACGTAAAACAATACTGATACTCAATAGAGGCGTGTTCTGTAACATACGTACAGAGCCGGCTAGATTATAGATTGTAGTATAGTCCCTTAGACTAAGCCTTAAACTAAGACCTTAGAAAATATATAATATTTAAAGTATAAACCATTTAATATAAAACTAATATTTAATAGGCTAATAGCAATGGACCAATTGTCTAAACCATATAAGAACATATAAAATCTAGGGAAATAATTATACTCAATCCACCTTCGTATAAATGGTTTTTATTCCAAAAATATTGAAGTCTCCAATAAGTAGACAAGTGGCCGTGACTTTTCCATTATATTAACATTTGTAGTATTGTAGTTTAAAATCGCTACTAATTATCTATTATTGGCTAGGTATTAATTATTATATGTGTTTTTAATAAATTACAAAGTAATTACTAATTAAAAATAATAAATAATATTAAAACTGGTAAAAAATTAATACATTATGAACTTCTTTGTTTTACGTTACTGTGATTTTGCTATACGGACACAGCATCATTGAAAAACTTGGCATGGGTAAACGTCCTTTTAAGTAGGTAATTAATTACTGATAATTTATAGTAAGTTAGTGAAGTTAGTCCCCTTGTCCTATTTTCACCAAACCAACGTAAACATTTATCAAATTAAATACAAATTAGTTTTTAAAACCTGCAAATAAAAATTTTATTTTTACGGTTTTTAAACAAAAATGTGTCAGCTACATATTATCTGATTTATTTCACACCAACGTCAATATTTAGCAAATTTTTTTAGCAACTAATTTACTACATATATAAACAACGTATATAAAAACTGCGTGGTAATCGGGTAATCATTTAATCGATTAATCGGTTTCAGAGATTACCCCAATAATTTATCCTGTTTAATTTTTTTAAATGTACTTTTATATTAGTACGGTTAAAATCACGGTACCTAAGTATACGATAATATATGTATACCAGTGGGGCAGTGGCTCTCCGCGAACTAATTATTTATGGGCGAAATCTAAAAAATGTGAATTTGGATTTTGTGGGTCGTCAATGGGTTGAGAATCACTGTAATAGACTATATAATACGCAAATACGACGACGAAACAATAATTAAAAATATGTCAGAAAAGCCTTTTACGTATACAAATCGTGTTAATAATCGTATACAAATTTTTCAAACAAATTATACATACTAAATCCTTGTAAAATAATTTTTCGAAAACGTTAATGGGTGAGTAACACACGTCTAATGATTAATCGTAAATAGTGTACAGTTTGTTAATTTAATCGCTAATGAAGTTCAAAACGATTGTCGTCGTCGCTTTTAAACGACGATTTATTACACAGGTACGTTCGCCGCGTAAATACGCATTTAAAACCACGGTTAATAAATAATATAAAATATCGCATAGATAAACTTGCGCCCATATTATATTATTTATAGCGAGCACGAGAGAGACCCTGAGAGTAGCTCGTCGATATTATAATAATAATAATAACGTACCGGTTTATTTTATATAATATTATTATATTATAATGGACGCGAGAAGAGTTGATTTTTTTTTTTTATTATTTTTTTTTTACACCGCGTTTACACGACGTTTCGGTCGAACTCCGGTACGACGCAGGTATAATATTATGGTTTGGGTTTTGGTATAATAGGTATATAACAACAATAATACGAGTATTTTATAAAAAAAAAATAATAATAACTTTTTGTTTTATTTTTTTCATGTCTTTCTATAAGAAATAAAAACACCATTTGCCGCTCGCGTCGATACGATTCGAATTTATGACGGCTTATCGTCACTAAATATTGATGCGGCGGTAGGTATGTGAGTGTGTTTATATATATATATATTATAATATATAAGGTTCTTTTTTTTCATTATATTTACGGCCCGACAGTCTTCGGACTATGGTTTGCACTTAGGGACGGACATCGTAAAGATGCCATCGCGCGCACTCCGTATAATTTATATATAATAATATAAACACGCGCGGGGGTCATCATCACACGTACGGACGCGCGTGGGTCTACCGAGTGATTCGCGCGCGCGAGCACGATATTTATTCGATTTCTCGTCGCGGTGTATAACAATAAGCCGATAAAACGTGTTGCGAATCGTACTACCGACTGGAAATACTTTTGCACCCGCGTGCGATACGAATTATTGGCGGCAAAGGGGGAAAAAACGCTCGCGATTAATAATATTAAATATGTTTATATTTTATCATTTGTCTATAACATAATAATTATAAATAAATATTATATTACAATCAAAGGCGTGCGCAGAGTTTATGGTCGGGGAAAGCAAAAATGTATGCCATCTTTCGTAATTCTTCTTTCTGAACGGCCCACAGGCTACAGATAATTTGTATATTCTGAACGGAGCGAAGAATTCACCTGATTTTTTACAATTATTTGTGCCCATTTTTTGATTTCGGTAGAGAATTGCATCTACTCGGTAGATTTTAGAATTTAGCTCATTTTTTGAATTTTTCAAACGATTTTTACTTGGAAGAAAAATTATCACGTGGATATCACTAAGAATAGATTAACAGATTAGTGATTGAATTCATTTTTTGGATAACAAACTTAGGTATTTTATATTGTCACATTATACAGTTGCACTTCAACTTAGATCTTTTCGGACTTTTCAAGTCTACATACCCGAACCGTTCAAGAGCTGTAAGAGTATGGGCGTCCCCAGACATTTTTCTAGGGGGGGAAGCAAAATTAATTGAAAAAATAAATGAAAATATTTTTATACATTTTATTTATAGTACATTATTATGTTTCGTCATTATTACAATAAGGTATTATTATTAAAAGCTAATTTCTTATTGGGAATTTTACCAATTGCTGTGGAAATAACTTTATTCCAGGGGGGGGGGGCAAGTTCTTAGACTTGCCCCCCCCTGGGAATGCCAATGAACAAGAACCCTGCTATCCCTTAGTGTACGCCTATGATTACAATGAAAAAGCATATTATAATATAGTAAACTCATTGATTAAATAAATAAATGTATAATAGGTATAGTCAGGTGCGTAATTTTAGTATTTTTATAGGAGGAGCGAAAATTGAAGCAGGCCAAGTTTTATGCCGATCAGGCCAATTTTGTTTGATATTAAAATTATGTTAGTAACTGACAACTTCATTTTCGATGCATTTTTTAGAAATGTACAAAGTTTTTTAGTTATAATTTTATTAAACATATATCATGTATATCACTGCTAAACAAACCACAGCAAGAATACAAAGTATAAATGACATAATGGTACAAACATACAAAAGTACAATAAGTCCATGTTATTGTAAGTTATTATGAAGTGGCGTTTGTGTATTATGTATAAAATACAGAAAATAAGCTGTGGTTCACCCTGCTCCCCCCACTGGGTATAGTACAACATATACGTATAGTGGGTATACTACCAGAAAATATTTGTATTTGATGGAGAGGTAGGAGAGGATACAGCGACTCCTTAGAATGTGTTGACTGTGACACTTTGGGGCATGCACCTTACAGATTTTTTCAAAAATTTTTCAGATTAGAGTCAAACTACATAATTTGACTATTCGCCAACCTTTTATTTGGACAAAAATATTTAATACATGTTACTTTGAACATTAAAATATTAATGTAATACCTAACCCTCATACTCTTACAATATTTGAAAGTCGCTATATAATTACAATATATTATATTATATATAAATCGTATTATTAATTATCAGTGTGTTAATTATGTTTAATTCTCGAATCATTACAATAGTTAGTAACACTAACAATATGAAAATTCAATTATTTAATTACTTAGAATTAGAGGTATGGAATTAATCAATTCGTATAGAAAAAAATTACATTATTACATTATAATTAAATAATTTTGTTTTATTATAAGTTATAACTTTATCTAATTCCATTTTTTCCTCTCTTTTGTTAATTATTAATTTTTTCTTAGGCACAAGCTTGTCTTTTATAAAGTTAACCAACTACATATTTTTAATTTTGTATGTTGGTAAAATAAATACTTTAATACTTTTTTAATGATTTAAAAATTTGTATTTAGTAATACATCAAAATACAAATACAGCATATGTATAACGCCAGTGATGATGTGTAGTGATTGTGAAAAAGACTTGAGGGTTGAATAATTAAAGGTGTCCCAAGTCCGATCCAATAATTGAAAAAGATTTGAAACGAAGAATAAAACTTTAATATTATACTGTTATTATATTGAGTGGTAGGTAGGTCGGAGGTAGGTACATACACTTTTTCCTTTTTAAAATTTATTAAATAATTCACTGTATTTCTAATTTATGACTTTACCCCATTACGTGTTTATTGGGTTTTCACCCATGAAAATGAAATACCTACTTTCAGTAGTGGTTTCCAACAATTTTGCCGAGGGGTGGAAGGGTTTCAAAATTTCAGTAGATGTAATAATGCAGAAATAATAAATAAATTTATATATTTACCTATTGTACATATACTTTTAATTAGTCTGGGTTGTAGGTCTAGTACCCCTGGACCTCACTGTAAATTTGTCTCTGTCTACTTTAAACCCATATTTAATACAATGTTAAAAAAATGTTATGCTATTTTATAATATTGTTTCTCTCTGCTTTTCAAATAATATAATAAGTTACATTGATTCGTATTAGGTTATATTTATTAAAATAAAGAGTTCATTATTTTAAAATTCATCTAGTCGGATAGATAATGTCCGATTAGAAATATAATCAATTAATGGAGTAAAAATTATGTATATTTCATATTTTGTAAAAAGAAAACAATAGTTATATTTAAATTGTTACAATATAATTTAGTAAAAAAAAACACCAAAAATATCACAAGAAACAAACTATTGGTTCAAAAAAAAAAAAAAACATTAACAGAGTAATAATAACAAGAATAATGTAAAATAAGCTAGTGGCGTAGCACACAATACATAGATGTACAGTTTTAGAAATAATGAATTTTATAATTAATAAAGATGGAATTTATTATACTATGAAAAAGTTTAACAAAACTATAATTATATATGAGTTTTTTTTTTTACAATATATAGTAAACAGTAAAATTAAGTTTGTTTCTGAGGTATTTTATTAATTGTTTTAGCAATGCCATTGTACTAATGACAAATATTCAAAAAAATGTATATAAACATTAGTAAAATCAATACTATATATAAACATAAATTATGACTAATAAAGTAATAACAATAAAAAATTCAGTTTTAAAATTTGTTTGTCAACATTGAAGTTAATAAAATTCGTTCATAGTAGTTTATAATAAAATAGTTAATGAGTGGCACATATTTACCCTGCTTAAAAATTAGTGCCCAAAAATGTTGTATTATATATTATTTGAGAATCAATATTTTAAGTACATATATAATAAGAATTACCTAACAAATTTAACTTTTACATTTTAATTAAAAAACAATAGGTATATTATATATAAATATAAAAACAGATAACAAATAATTAAAATGAAAATATTAATGAACATTTCAAAATTTGTCTTTTGAATGTATATATGTATATATAATTTAGTTTTGGCAGAATGAATGGTAACTTGTATAATTTAATACAAATTATATTAAAGATCCCGATGCGTTTTTGTACAAAAATATATTTCATAAGAACAACTCTCATGCCTCACAAGAAGTTTATTAATTACAATTTGTGTGATACATTTCTGTATTATTCAAAGTTTGGCTATTTTTAATACTATTAAAATTAAAAAGAAAATCAGAATTCAACCTGTAAAGTCTTCTTCTTTCAAATGAAAAAAATGTCAAAATAAGACTAATCTACAAGGTATGAGACTTCTAAAATTGTTTTTTCTCACAGAAATGTGAGTTTATATTATTTATAATAGATACTGCATAATATGTATAGAAATTGTCTGAAACATTCTCATTAATAAATATCTGGCACCGGGACCCTTAAGATATAAATATTGAATAATTAGTATAATCGTATGTATTCAATTCCAATATTTAACACCAAAATATATTTTATATTTTTTGCAATGTTTGTCATAAATAATAGAATTTTTTGACATTTAATTATAACATACTTGTTATTGCTTTATCTATTATAAAATATTAATTTGCAAACGATAGCATAAGTGACAAATGTAAACTAATAAATACATTTACTAATTTTAAATTTTATGATTAAATAATGCAAAATGTTTTAATATTGTTGTAATAGTATATAAATGCAATGCAGAATAATATATAAATAAATAAATATATATATGATTATCATAATAATTGTCCTTTTTTAGCCAGTAACTAAAGCAATAAGACATTTCTTGTAATCGCCTGATGTGTCATCCTATAACATACAATTAGACTTAATTAATAATGTGAAAATTCAAAAAAAGCACACAACACAATTACTTTTGTTTTAATAATTTGATTTTAATTTAAAATTGTCAATAATATTTTGGTAAAAATTGTATTTGTATTACATCATCAAGCTTGTGTATTAGTTTATTGTACAAAGGTATATTTATGTTAAATAATACAAATAGTACTGCTCATTTTATTTAATAATAATATACAATTTATATATGTAAATATAGTATATTCTACAATCTACTGAGTTTAAAATAATAATGCAATTATAATAAATATTAAATAGTGAATTTAAATAGATATATTTAATAAAAAGTACACAATCAACTATTGTAGAGCTTATATATCCAATAAAAAGTTTAAATAAAAGAATATTGTTGTATTGAGTTTGATATATTATATATTTTGTAAAAAATTTACTAAAAAAATGGTAGTAACTTCTTTTTGGTACAAAATGTATATGCCAATTTTTCTACATTTAATATAAACACTACAATTTTTGTTCTATGTTTATATTCTTTATTGCATTTTATATAATGACAGAAAATTGTGTGTCCTTTTGCTTATTTATAATTTATAAAAATATGTATGTATTATGATTGGGATTTACTAGAAGATCTAATATAAAATCTGAGGGTAATTTTAAATCTGTACTTGAATTTTGATTTAACTTGTGTTTGTAAAGACATTAAAGAAATTAAATAATAAATAAAACAAAATGATATATGATAAAACCACTGTGAGTGAAAGAATAGTTTTACCTTATATTTTATATAAGATAGGTGATGTAATTTCAACTAGCCTGTTAACAAAATGCATTATAGCATGGTTATGGATATTATAATTTTTCCAATAGTATTTTAATCGAAATAAAATAATCTTTTGTGTTATGTACTCCAAAGATATATTCATAAAAAATAAATGGGTTATTTTTCTACAATAGTTACTAATAAATGTGTGTAAAACCAACAATCTCTGGTTTAGGTAACAAGATTAGTTCAAGCAAAAAATGTCGTTAAATTTTAATCAACCATTTAGCTCAGCAATCATTACAGCTTTACAGCCAGAATACTTTTCATTCTCTACTCATGCAACTCACCATAAATGTATCAGACTGTTGATTCGCATAAATAAAAGACAAAACAAAATAAAACATTTGAATCATTATTATATATTTTTTTTTGTCAGCCTACTTTAAATTTCTAAAATTGAATGAAAATATTGTTTCAGAATATTAACTGTATTAACTAACAAAGTTATAGTTGTATTTATCATGTTATTATTGTAATATTCTAGTTATTATAACGCTATAAAATTATCTTACTTTTAATAGCATGATATACAGAGTGTTCTAAATCTATAAACTACTAATTGGAATATTTCCGCAAAAAATTAAAATTTTTAAATGCAGTTTTTGCAAATCATTATTTAGGCAATGGACTATATAATATTATTACTTTTATTACTTGTTTAAAAAAATGAGTCTCATAAAAAAATTAACTTTTTATTTTTTAAGTTATGGAAATAATTTATTAATTTTTGAAGATGGCCATTTTAAAATGTATATTTATAAAACAATTTTGACGTGTCCATCTCTTAATTTAATCAAGATTTTGATTTTTAATAATTTTTTATAATTATTGGAAAAATAATAATTCTGACATATTATGATATATTATAGGATATAATATATTGTATGATACAATCATAATATTATTATATTTTTATAACTATAAAATTTATAGATAATAAAGAAATAATTATCCATGATAACATTTTGTAAGCACTGAAAGCATTCATGATAATATTGATAAAACAAATTTTACGGGCCATGATATTAAAATTTAAACTATTAAAAATAATGATGTCAAAAATATAATTTGTCCAATAATTAAAAAAAATGTCTAAAAAGCGAAATCTTGATTAATAGATCAATTACATCAAAATTTTCATATAAATATACTGTTTAAAATGACTATCTTCTTAAAATTTACATAATTAAAAATAAAAAGTTAATTTTTAATTTTTTTTTATGGAACTCATTTTTTTAAACAACTAATAAAGGTAATATTATATTCCATTGCCTAAATAATAATTTGAAAAAAATACATTCAAAATTTTAATTTTTCGCAGATATTCCAATTAGTAAATAGATCTGGTACACCCCTGTATATAAATACAATGTAAAATTAAAAAAAAAAAGTTTTAGTGTTAAAATTATAGGATTTAATACTATTATGATGCAATAAGAATATATTTAAATGATTTTTATTAATTGTCGATGGGTTTAAAAATGTATCTAAATAAACTGTGAATTGTTTTAGTAATTAAATTTTTTTTGAAATTAATTGAAAATTAGTAATATATATATGTACATTGTATGACTATGGTATAGTATATTTTACATAAATTATAAATTAACTTAGTATTTAAGCACTGTACGTGTTGTATAATTTATATTCTATATTATGTTTAATTGGTATAAGATAATCATATAATAACATAATTACCGCAATATCAGCCTCCAAAGATTTTCCATAGATTGACATGTAAGCATTTTTTATTTCAACCATATCGATCTCACAACGAGTAGAAACAATACGTATAAGAGCTCTATCATTTGTACCAAATCCAGCCATACTTTCATGTAAACGTTTAGCAAAATATGCACTCTTGTCCCGTACAGATTTTACTATAAAAAAAAAAAAAAAAATAATAATAAAAATTGTTATATCAAAATTAGATTTTTTTTTATTTATAGAAGTTCATACCAATTGCTTTGAGTCCACTCTCAATATCTCCACTAAATTCACTTTTAATGACATCTTCAAAATCTCGTCCAGTTAAACGATGATATTCCAAAAATACTTGTTGTAATTGACAAAAACTACGGCTACATAAAATCATATTAAATGTAGATTCATCTGTGCCAAATTGAAGTTCCCCTATAAAATTATAATAATCGAAGAATATACTATTAGTTTATATTTCTTATCTACATAGATATTTAAATATTTACCAGCTTGCAACAAATTTTGTGCATCTGCTTGTGCAGATGCCACATCAACAAATGTATTCTCATTACGTTGACCCTGTTAAAATAATTATATTAATATAAGAGACTAAATATATATTAATGAAATAATGAACCTGACAGAGTGACACTAATAATCTGCGGAAACTTCCTGATGTTTCTCCCATAAGTTCTTTTTCCAAATCTTTTCCAAACACTATATAAAATATTTTAATTATTTAAAAAAATAACATATATAAAAATTTAATTTAACCAACATTTCTGGTATTCCCTTTTTATGTTATTAATCTCAGCATTAGACGCAGTGCATATAATTTCAATTACAGTTTCTTCATTAGTACCAACTCCACTCATAGCATTTTGTAATTCTTTAGCAAGAAAACTGTAAGTTGGCGTCATGAGTGACACTACCAAGTCTTCAAATTTTCCACTCAATTCACTTTTCAAATCCGATATCAAATCCTAAAATAATAAACTAATGTTTAATCACTAATTAGGTACCTATAATATATTATAAAGTAAAAAAACATACAGTAAATAAAAATAAATCAAACTATCATATGCAAATTGCTTACTTACTTACTTTGCCAAACAAAGTCTTAAATTGAAGTGCTATTTCCTGTCTTTGAGAATTTACTCTACTGGCCAGAACCTGTATAATTGCTTTTTCATCTGTTCCAAATCCTTTCATAGCCTTACGAAGTATTTCAGCATCATGACGTGGATCAAATGGATTTGCAGGACGTACTGTTGGATTAGACTACAACAAAGATGTTTATTTTAATGTGAAAAACTTTTAAAAATATATATCATACCCATTTTGTTTAAATTTAAAATTTAGCTAAATAAGCAAAAAAGCAACAAAGAATTATAGTTTATATTAGAGGTTATATAAATTATTATGAATTAAAAATGGAAATATAATATAAATGTATTAAATAAATAGCAAAAAGTAAAAGCTAATTATTATGTTATGAACATTATCTTAACCATGGGCTTTTAGCGTTAATGAAAATGAGTACTATAAAATAAAATGCTAATGTAAGTAAGTTAATAATAATAATTTATTAATGTATTTTTTTTGTTTTTTTTTTGATAATATACATATATAATAAATACAAAATAAGAATAATTTTTGATGTGCTTACTAAATTAGGTTTTTTTTCATTAATAAATTTAATTCAAACAATTTTTTGAAAAAAATATATCTACGTAAATTATTAATTAGGAAAATGTATGCAAGGTATATATATAGATGTAAATTAATAATATAGTTGGTCAACAAAGTATGAAAATAAAAAACCCAATCGTATCTATTTTTCATATTATTGATTTTATGAAAACGTTTTTAACAGAGAGCATATAAATAATGATTTTATTAAAAATTGTATTTAAGTGTGAAATTTAAAAATTGACATGTTCTTCATAAATACTGAAAATTCCTCTAAAAAATATTTAATCTGATTGGAAATTGGAATAAATAGGATAAATAATTAAATTTACATTTAAACTTAAGTATTTAAAAAGAAAAGATAGAAATCTCACCTTTTTCTGAGTAGGTGAGCTGCTTAATGGCTGATAGTGAGCAGGAGTACTAATAGGTGGATATGCTGCTTGTGGTGGAACTTGAGAACCTCCTCCATAACCACCAGTTGTCATATTTGGATATATCGAAGATGTTTGTTGAACGGGTGGGTATGTGGATTGTGGATAGCTTGACGGTGGTTGAGTATTTGGATATGGAGATGGCGTATATTGGCCAGGTACAGTAGATGATGGATATTGGCCAGGTATAGATGATGAAGGATACATAGATGGATTTGAAGGATACGCACCGGCAGGCTGAGGTTGAAATTGACCAGGTTGTTGTGGTGGATATTGACTCGATTGTTGTGGTGGATATTGCCCTGGCTGTTGAGGATATTGACCTACTTGGGGGGGATATGGGTTCTGTTGGGGATAGCTAGGTTGACCTGGTGGATAAGCACTTGGCATTGGATAACCTTGTTGAGGTACATTAGCACCTGGATATGATGGATAGGGTAGTTGAGAGCCGGGCTGTTGCATTCCAGGTTGGCCAGGGAATCCCTAACAAAAAAATATTCACAATATAATTAAATAACATGTCTATTATACCTATTAGAAAGAACAATTACAGTAAACCATGATAACTTGAATCGGTTGGGGACAAAAAAAAATTAAGAGTTATCGAAAATATTTTATTAAATAACACAAATACTTCATTTTATAATTTTATGTATTTATGTACTTACTAATAAATGTATAATGTATGTATGTATATTATTTTATCACCAACAGTTAGAGACTTTAAAGTATGTCTTTTCCAACTTGACTTCACAAAATCACAAGATAAACTGAACATTTGCTGTGTCAGCATTATATTAAATATTGACATATAAATTTTGTATCTCAATCTACGTATAATTTTACCAATAATAAATAGTAAATAAATGTTAGTATCGAATGTCATTTTGTTGAATTTATAACTGTATCTTTTAAACATTAGGTAAAGATTACGATTATCTTATAAATTACACTTGGTTATTTAACCTTCGAGTTATTGAGGTTTGTGTTTATTATTTCAGTAATTTTCGGTAATGTATGTCGCACAAAAATTTGAGTTATAGCCAAAATTCAACTAAAATTACTTATCCAGAAAATTTATCACACATATCATAGTACAATGATATACATATCACTGTAAGGCAGGGGCCAAGGTATTCCTTCAATTTATTGAGGTTCGAATCATCGAGGTTCCACTGTAATTGTTTATTAGATTTAATGTTATAAAAGTTAAAAAAAAAAATTTGAGTTTTTAGACTACTGGTTTGATTAGATTGTACATCATTTGCCCTAAATTAATATTTGATTATAAATAAATATTTAAATACATTAGATTAGATTAATATTATCATTAGAGTACAGATATTGTAGCTTAATTAGGTTATAAAATATATTTTTAAATAGGCAAAGCAAAAAAGCATAAAATCCCATAATAATATGGGTGACTATAACAAGTTATAGTTGTACCAATAAACATTTAACAAGATACTTTCTGTCCCATTTACTCCTGATTTTAAATTCTGAGCAAAGCGAAAAATGTATTGGTTTTATAATATTTTTTTTTGTCTGAAAGCACAATTTAGGGTAGAAATAATAGTTTGATTACCACTAATAGGGTATCCTTTTCGTACCAAATTGTATCCAGTTGGTACTTTACTTAGTTCATTCTTCCTCGGTAGAAGAAAAATAATCAAAAATGGGGGAATTTTTTTTTTTTAACTTGTGATAACTAAATAAGATTTGATAGTAGGGACTTGAATTTTTTTTTTGAGTATTCACATAAGTAGTTTACACGCATGATAAAATTTTGGAACAGTTTGATTTATTTTTTGATTAAATACAGGTAAAATGTATATTACCTGAAATATTGAGTTCAAAACCTAACCTTTTCATGATAACTAATGTAATTTTAAACCTTGAGATTTGTAAATTTTTTTGAATATTTTTATAGGTAATCTACATATGTAATTATACTTTTGAACGGATTGGTTTAAGAATTTCTGATCAAATATAGAAGTTGGTAAAGTTTTGGAACGTATTATCAGTATAATATATTGTATTATATTGAATTTCACTCAGAATCATATTTTCTAATTCAATATCATTGCATTCAAATCTTAAGTATAATAAACCCTTAATTTATCTGAGGACCGAAGGAACGAAAGAGGAACATCCAAAATCAACCTTCCCACTTTTTTATATTTGAATTTTGAAATATATATTTTAAAGATAAATAATAATAATTATTTATTTTGACCACAAAAATTAGTAGAGTACCTATGATTTGTAATGCAAATCTGGATAATTAATTTTAACATTTAAGCATGCAATTTTTTGGAATATTAATTTTTATTATAATATTAAGTATTACAATACCTATATACATTTCTTTTTTTTTTTTTATAAACAATGACAAGTGAAGCTATTACATATCCAAAGTATGTATATACAGTTTATTTTATTGCAACATTCAAAAAATAATTACCTATATTAAATATAAACCAATTATATATAACAGTGGTGTATATAGGGGAAAGGATTAAAAAAGGTACCTATTTTAAATTTAATCATTAATAGCATTATCTAATTTATTTTTAAAAATCAATTTTTTGTAATATTTGCTAATGTAATGAGTCATCATTCAACCATGTATCATCATTTTGAACCTTGGGGAAATAATTGTTTTCTATTACAAATATTGAATTAAGTATACTAATGTTAAGAGGATGCTATACCCATATTTGGTGTCTTTGTCTATTCTATCTTACAGGAATTATATCAAAATCAAAGTCACTTAGAACTTAAATAATGGGATTTAAATTTATTTTACAGATTAAACACTCATTAAATACCAAATTTAAAGTGTGGAACATTTTCGAAGATTTCTTATGTGTTTTTTGTAAATTGTCCACGAATGAATAAATAAAACACTTAAATTATTCTTAAAGCAACAATTATAAAAGTATATTGTAGATACACGTTATTAAATAATAATTTAAAACCATGGGCGTTATTTTGAATGTGATTATACTATGTAAATAATAGACATTAAAGATGGTTAAACAAAAAAATAATTATTTACTTATTGACGGAAATTAAATTACAAATTACAATAATATATTATACAGTGACAGTAAAATTATTAATTACTATTAAACATATGGTAAGAGTGCAAGACCAATGTTGTCAAGGTTTATTGAACATTTGAAATCGATAAACATAATAACCACCACCGAATATTATATAGAACGCAAAGTTTAATTATGTGCACAAAATAATATTTTAGTGGATGTATATCCGTACTCACTTGATTGTTGGGGGGATATCCTGGATAACTCATTTTTTTCGATTTAATAATTAAACACTAGACTATCGATTTATATATGACAATAATGAAGTCAAACGAATCGGAACAGTTGACAAGTATGAAACTATCCACGCGAAACGATTAAATTACTAAGTGCAGTAATAAGTAGAGAGTAGATATTAAAGACTAATGAAGAGTAAATAAATATTATACTTAGATTAATAAATAGTCGTCACTCGTATGCGTCATACGTCACTACCAGAGTACCACTACTACCACTACTCGCCAATCGGGAATTTGCGATGAGAAAATAATATTTATTATTTATACTTTGTTAATTATTATTAAACCGTCGAGTTGGAAGAGATTAATTTTATCATAACAATTTAGGGCGCGTCATTTTTTCATGGAACAATTAATGATCGTCGGACGTTATATTGTACCGCGACCGATTTTGGTATACTGATTAAAAACCATATGTTTCGCTGTTGAAAATTGATTATAGTGTTAATCTCGACTATCTCTATCTAAGCCGTAGCTTGGGCGGAGTCCTTTTTCTAGCGTTATATATTTTCAATTTTATTATTTACAAATGTGTTCAAATTTCGATTTGTAAGATTTTGATTTTTAAAACCGATTCGATACAACAATAATAAAAATGAGACTGAGAGCTATATTGGGTTACACGTTCTTCGGATCGACATGCACGTTAATATCTGCCGTTATATTGTTCTATCTGTTGACTGGTAAAGGTGAGCAAATTAGCGTCGGTTGGTTCTTGGCCAACACGTCGCCGTACATGTGGGCCGTGTTGGGTATATCGCTTGCAGTCGCCTTGTCTGTTGTTGGAGCCGCGTTGGGAATACATACAACTGGAGTGAGTATCGTTGGTGGTGGTGTGAAGGCGCCTCGCATCAAGACCAAGAATTTGATTTCGGTTATCTTCTGCGAGGCTGTGGCCATTTATGGACTCATCACCGCAATTGTCATGTCTGGACAATTAGAATCGTTCACGGACAACTCGGAAACTGGTCAGCTGATCAGGGATCAAAATTGGATGGCCGGATATTTAATATTTGCTGCCGGCATAAGTGTAGGCCTAGTAAACTTGTTTTGCGGCATTGCTGTCGGAGTAGTTGGTTCAGGTGCAGCATTAGCGGATGCTGCCAATTCTTCACTCTTCGTCAAGATTTTAATCGTTGAAATTTTCGGAAGTGCCATCGGTCTCTTTGGTCTAATTGTTGGCATATACATAACTTCTAAAGTTAAGATGGGTGATAAGTAATCAAATAATTTAAGTTATTTATGTGTAAATTTGTTTTTGATTAGTTTTATTTAATTTTGAATTCTCAATTTAATATCTTTTAATACATTGAATGGTTTTTAAATCTACAAAGTGTATGTTTAGTATGATTTATTATTGTTAAATTAATTATTTCAGTCAGTCTATAATTACAAGTTGTTTTTTTAAATCCTACACCCTTGTTAACATTTCATATAGATTATATAGAAATAATTATATTTGTAATGTGGTTATATATATATATAACACAAATTCTATTAATACTTGAAAATTAGATCAAATATGGTCTATCGATGGGAATAGAAAATTAATAACGATTTATATAACATATTACATCTTAAAAATCTTATGATATGTAGACTACTTATTTTAAAAAGCAGATTTAAATTTACAACTTTACTTTTCAGTATGTAATATTCACATTGAATACCATGTTTTATTTGTAATTTAGTTAAAATGTACACAACTGATTGTCCATTATATTGTAATTTACAACATCAATTTACTTCATCATTCCACATGTTCATAAATAAACATTTTTGTTAATTTAAAGAGTAAATTGATTGTATTATTTGTGTGTTACCTTTTTAAAAGATTATTAGGTATCAATTGCAGTTTCCAGTTATTTAAAGTTAGAAGAAAGTCATTGTAAAATTATAAACAATTAGATGTTTTATTTAAATATTCTTAATAAAAATGTAAAGTTATGATATTTTGTTAGTATTTTAATTTATATATCGTAAATATACTAATTAGATACATAATATCTATATTATATTAATAACAACATTATATTGTATTATATTTAATCATTTTATTTATTTAAAGATATACAATATATTTTGAACATTTTTAATTAATTATGACCAATTTCATTAATTGATCTGGTAGTTTTATCGAATATCTGTTTACCAGTAGGAAATGGATCTTTTTTACTCAAGACAACTTTCTTATGAGCGTGTGATAAATACCCGCGTAATGTTCCTCTGTAAATCATGTTTACTAATAGAGACTGCGCTTTATCGAAATCTGTTTCAGGGTCATCAAATTTTTTTAATACAGCTGTAATAGTATCAACAGGTATGATATGGTTATTGGCGATTAAGAAACTGTAAAAGAATAAAAATATTAATTATTTCATTAATTTGCTTTTTAGTTATTTCTATTCTAGTTAAATTAAATTTAAATATTTACACATTAAGATGACCTCTTAGAATAAAGATAGGACTAGGATGGCTGCCCCCATAATATAGTTGAGAGGTTAGGCGACGAGAAAAACATGTTAAGATAGAGTGCTCAGACACCTTATATTTATGGGTTTAATAGGTCTTGCATATTTAAAAGTGTACCAGTGTACAGATAAGAGTTTTAAAAAAGTAAAAATTTTCTGTATTTCTTTCTAAGAAAACTATAAAATGGAAAAAAAAAATAAATTGCATTATTTCTCAATCACTAGGCAATTAAATGATAAAAATATTAACAATTCAGTATTCTATTCTGATTGTTCAATTTTATTAGTCATGGGTATACTGAAATTATTCAGTTGTTAAAATTTACATATGGCAGTATAATAATTAGTACTGCACCGAAAACATCCAAAAGAAATTATCATAGAATAAGTTAAATTCAGTTAAAATATGTTAACATATTATTACAATTATAAAATATAAGTATTACCATTGATTCTAGAATAGTCTATTCTATTATGGTATTACCAAGTCTAAGTTCTTTTTTTTTAATAATTGAATTTTGTATCATTCGATTTTATTAATATATTAAAATATTTTAATAATTAAATCAATTTAATTAGATAATAATTATGAGTTAATCTTAAAAATGATGAGCAATTATTTTTGTATACCTAGAGAACACAGACATTTTAAATATACACTTTTTGTAGTAAAAAATATAAGTCAAAATAGTATTTTTCTTATGACAATCTGAGCACCCTATATTAAGAAGACAATAAGTGGCCGTAAGCATGTGGGCTCATAAGATAATTTTTAAGGGGCAGGCACAAAATTTTAATTTATTATAGATTTATTTAATTTATAGATAGGCTTAGAAATAAGATGGGGAGGGTTATATCTTATACTGTATACTTATTATATTATGTAAATAAAATTAGAAAATTTTGGGATATATCAACTCATTCATACAAATAATATATTGAATTTAAACAATTATTAATGATTTTCTAATATTCTATATTTTCCAAGGGGGGAAATGTCCTTCCCATTGCTACCCTATATTAGTGCCTTTGGCCATAAGCAACCCTAAATCTCTGCCTATGATTTAACCTTCTTAGAAAAGTTGAAAAACAGCCTTAAATATACTATATTATATGTAAAGTATAGTGTTTTAAGTTTTCATATTTAAAATAACTTTATTATTAGAGTTTTCAATAAATACAAGGTGAGGTGTTAATTAAATAAATAAATAAATTGTTAATAACATGACCACTATCTACTCTGAAGAACAGATAAAGCAAATACAGCAAATAAAGTAAAATAATAAAACAAAATTCAAGTATGAAACTAAATTAAACTAGTGGGCGAGTGATGTAGTCGTAAAAAAGTTTTAAGTATACGAAAAAAATTCCCAAAGTAGGTATATAATTATATTCTAAGTTTCCAACAAATAATTTGAAATATATCATAAAATGTTAGTTGTAAATTGTTTTTGACATTTTTTTTAAAAAAAAATTTATAAGATACTAAAAATAATCTGATTAGTGATTATGGAAAAAACTAAATTGATTACTTAACAAAATATTCGTATAACTGTATATCACAGATTATTTTATAAATATACGCACTATAGTAGAATCAGAAAAATCAGTATACACTCTACTACACCACTGTAGTGGACCAATTATAAAACAAATATTAGCAAGCAGTAATTTAATCTAATATAAACTTTTTGATTTAAGATATACTCTTGAAAAAACTAAAAATAAATTATTATTGATGATAATATTACATACAATTTCTTTAAAAGATTTCTGTAGACAATATTTATCAATTTTTGTAACAATAAATATACTCCGCATTTCATATAGTACACTTCATTGAGTTCAATGCATTCTCTAAATTTTTGTACGTTACCCATTTTTATATAATCAGTTAAATCATCAAATGTTTTTAAATCATATTTTTTGAGAAGATCTTTTGATGGCATTATTCCCTGCATAAAGAACAATAATATGTAATATACTATTTAAATAGACAAAAAATACTAATTACTTGTAACATGTTTAAAGGTATAAGTTTCTTTAAAATCAACTTCTTGTTTTTGGCTGAACTTTTGTGACAGCCTTTAAATGCAATTGTCAAATTATCCCTGGCTGTAATAAAAGCGAATAAATTGTAAAGTATATCAAATCAATTATTAATCTTAAAACAATTTTCTACTACATACACAATTTATAATATTGCTTTAATATTTAAAAATAAATCACAATTATGATTCAAATTGACTTAAAAAATAATAAGAAGAATATTTGCTTTACCATCGTTAAATTTTCCTTCGAATATTTCTTTGCAACCAGTATAATAGTGAAATGTGACTACGTGTGCGATTGGAAATATGCTCTTATCTGGCCACATGAAAATAGTTTTTGTTAAGCCTGTGGTTAAATGAAACTTTTTGATTTTATGGTATACTTTCAACATCTGATTCACAATAAACATTATTGTCCAACGCTTGGATTGGCGTGCAGGAGCACGTCTAAAATTATTATATATAATCATAATTAATATAATATTAATAATGATAATAATTTTTTAGTATAAAATGAATGACTTACACATCACTGGAACAAATACGGAAATACAACATCATTATATCAATATATTTTTTTTGAAAATCATTATACTTTTCTAATTTTAGCTTTTTGTTGCTAGTATCAAACTTATCTAAAGCATTTAAAAGATATCTGAGATCCACGCAAACCTAGAACATAAAACGTTTAAATACAATACAAATTTGTTTGCCTAGAACTTAGAATAAATATTGTTAGATACTTAAATCATGGAACTTAATTAACGCACAATAAATTTATTGTCATTGTCTACTTTAACGATTAAAAAAACCAAATTACACAAACTTATTTATTTTAATTTGTTAAGTAATTATTAAATAGATTTATAGATACTTACTGTGTTGGCAAGTGGTACCATCCAGTTTTCATTATTAGGAGACTGAAGATATTTAACAATATTTTGCAAGATTGCCAATTGCCCCTTGAAAGCTTCATCGTATGATTTGTTTCCAATAGATTTAAGAACACTGAAACATTTTACAATGTTAAATATAATAAATCAAAACATATAAATTAGCATTAGTGACAGTCTTAGTAGATTAGTAATAGTCTATTAATCTAGACCATATAACCAATATCATTTTAATCAAAATTAAATCTATTGTAACTTATAGCATTTTTTTTTTTTTCAATGATAATATTTACTATGAAACTATGAATAAAAATAATGAGATAACTAATAAATACAAAACTGTTTTATTAATATTACTTTAGTTTATAATGTGTATTAAGGACTTACAATTTTTTATATGCTTTAATACTTGCAAATGTATTAATAACTAAACTTAAATCTAATTTTGAAGTAGTCTGTCTTATTTTGAATTTCAATCCATGACAAATGTTTTAGTCGATCTTATTCGATACTATTTCTGAGATAGATATTTCTATCATTAGATGGGTCAATATTTTCTGGTTCGAAAATTACTGTACTTGTAGGTATAGCACATTTAGTTAAAAATTTATCAATTTTAAGTAACTTTTGTTTTATGCTACCCTTATTGTCATAAACAAATATATATAGAATATTATATTACATGGTAATTTGAGTAAATTATTTACTTTATTACTATTATTCAATTATAATTTTAAAATTAGACAAAAGCCCTCAAGCCTCTAAGCTCTGGGGTTATGGAACACTACCTTACTTTACCATAGGGTAGCTACCTACTTATTACCATAAATTAGTTATTGTAAAATGTATAAATGTGTTGCGTAATTTTTTGTTGACATTTAAATATAGGTTCATACAAATATTTTGTCTCTCTAGAAGAATATATATGTTTAAATAAATATTAATTATAATTTATAATCCAATTTACAAAATTAACAGATTGTTATGTTTGTCGTTTCAATATAAATTTATGGATTTATAATTTTCTTTCATACAATTTACTATTGTTATATATTATAGGAGAAAGGAAGTAAATATAAATATAATATTTTGTTTTAAAATCATTGGATATACATAACAATTTGGTTTGACTAGAACCAACGGATGAAAATTACCTTAAGTGCAAAATTATTTCACTTTCAAAATCAAGTTCATTGTCTTCAGCAACTGTTTGAAGATATTCTAGACTATTTTTGTGGTTCCATTGTTTTGATGAATTATTTCTTAACGAAAAGAAATTCTGTTAAAAATTAATTGTTTTTATTAGTTATGTTTTACAACAAATATTCTTATATATAGATCACAGTTGTGAATTAAATGTTAATGTAATAAATAAAAAATAGTTACTGCCAGTTCAAGACCATTTTCTTCGTTATAAAATGTTGTTGTCTGAAATGAAAAATAATATTATTTCAAATAAATGTTAGTATTATATAAAATATTGTTCATATTTGATTGTCGTACCGCTAAAATATAATCTTTCGTATACATGTTTGATTTTTTGTAAATATAAAATGTTAATTATTTGAACATTTACCAAAATGAATTATGTAACTAAATTTTTAGATTGTTGCGTTTACATTTTAAGAGAATAAAGAAATCTAAAACAATTATTAATGAAGAAATAATTTATAGAAAATGATCGTAAATTGCAATATTCAAGTATATTACTTGTTCGGTTATGTATACATAATTACAAAGTTAGATACAATGATCACAGATTAGATGATAAAAAAAAATTGATAAGAAAATGAAACGGTACCAATCATAGAGTAATAGGAATTTTTAAAAGGAATTATATTAATTATTTAATAATATTCTTAAAATGATTAGAACCTTCTAAAATATGATTTTAAAATGAAGTGTGTATAAATTCACAAATGTATCATATTATTAACTGTAAGAAATAAAAGTGTATGTAGATAATATATTGGTATGATTATTATAAGTATAAGCTACCTAATGAAATTTGAATGTTGTATAAAATATAAATCAAATATGATATAAAATGTAAACGTATTATTTTTATGAAACAATCTTGTAATGTTGCATTTAAGTTACTATGTAACATTGCACCAATAGCAAATTTATGTTATTTGTTAACATTTGAAACGTTATTTCTATGAAACAGTATTAGAATATTGCATAGATGTTACAATGTAACGTTGCAGCAATAGCAAATTATAAACATTTAAACAATGTAATTTGTTAATATTTAAAACATTGTTTCTATAAAACAGTCTTGGAACATTGCATTGATGTAATTTAATTATATTTTTCATGAAACACAAATTCAACATAACGGCAATATTGACAACGTACTTTTGCACAGTAGGTAAAAGATTTTTCATAAAAGGATTTTGGAAAAGTTTTAATAAAAGTACGAAAATATAGAATCAATGTGTCATTGTGAATATAAAAAAAAAAAATTTTGTTTCAAATTTGATATTCATATTTACTTAAATTTATGCTGTTTTACTTATATTTTTGAAAAAGTTTTAACAAAAGTACGAAAATTTTGGATTTAATATGTTATGGTGAATAAAAAAAAAACTTTATTTTTTCAAATTTGAACATTCAACCTTAAATTTATGCTGTTTTACTTATATTTTTGAAAAGTTTTGATAAATGTATGAAAAATTAGAATCAATTTCATTGTGAGTGATAAAAAGAAAAAAAATTTTTGGTTGCATATTTGAACATTCAACTTTAAATATTTGCTGTGTAATTAAGATTTTGGAAAAAGTATCAATAAAAATAGGAAAATTTAGAATTAATGTGTCATTGTGATTGAAAAAAAAATTTTTTTTTTTGGTGCAAATTTAAGCATTTAACCTTAAATTTATGCTGTTATACTTATATTTTTAAAAAAGTTTTAATAAATATACAAATAATTTAAATCAATTTCATTGTGAGTAATAATGAAAAACAATTTTTTTGTTGCAAATTTGAACATTCAACCAAACATTTTTGCTGTTTTATTAATATTTTTGAAAAAATTTTAAGCAAAGTACGAAAATATTGGATTTAATGTGTCATTGTGACTGAAAAAAAATTTTTTTTGTTTCAAATTTGAACATTCAACATTAAATATATGCTGTTTTAC
>CM023359.1:42397472-42408126 GCA_013282895.1 Eriosoma lanigerum | reverse complement strand
CATTATATAGAGAAAAAAAAATTTTTTTAATAATTTAAAATGACATTTTCCTTCAAAATTTTCCTTATTCTCTCAAAACTTTTTCAAAAATCGTAGTAAAACATCATAAATTTAAGATTGAAGTTTCAAATTTCATACAAAATAAATTTTTTTTTTTCATTCACAACGACACATTGATACAAAATTTTCTTTATTCTATCAAAACTTTTTCAATAATCGTAGTAAAATATCATAAATTTACGATTGAAGTTTCAAATTTGATACGAAATAAATTTTTTTTTTTTTTATTCACAACGACACATTGACATTATTCTATAATCAATGGTATCGCTTATGATTTATTGTATTTAGTTGGGCGCACCTACTAGTGGCGACCCTAGCGGATTTTTTCTTTTACGGCGACAATAAGCGATTTATAATATTACATGGGAGATATAGACAAGTACAGCCCCGTGGTCTACACGATACTAGTGAGATACTGGATAAGATTTTAATTCACTTAGTTGCAATTAAATTACAAATCATCAAGATTTAAAGTCTATATTTTACATTATGTTGTTATACATATGAACATTGCTTACCAATCTACTTTTTACTCAACACTCTCTTTTTTGCCATACATTAAACATTTAATAAAAGCATGATGAATGATTCCATACGAAGAAAAACTTCAAATTATATAAAGCGCTGTGTCATTACATGTATAAACATTGATTTTTAACTAAAAAAAAAAAAAAAATAACTCGCTTATATACCTGTAAAAATATAACAATAGTAAGTTGTTGTTGTCTTCAACATCAGTCTCTGGTGTTGTCTTGGTCAAAATCATCAAATGTGTATAGAAATGATTAATATACTTATATATTTTTATTATAATAACGCTTACACTTAAATACTCTATGGCTTTACCCATAGTTGACATTGATGCACTCATTAACATAATATGAACAGCACTTTTATGACATTTAATACATATAATTGCCATATTAGTTAGTTTTGTCTGTTGTAACATGGAATATTGTGTAGTGTATTAGATTCTGTCAAACACACCTGAAAAAAGTAAATTATTAATTCCAATTATTTGTTTGCAGTCTTTGTTTAATACACATTTCTTTTTATATATTCTTTACATGTTCTAATACTTTAACAGTGTCCTCTGTTAACTATATGGTATACGAGTCGCGTGCCAAACACATCTGCATAAATGAAAAACCAAAGCATTTATTTTGAAAATATATTTTATTAGTTGTGCTATAGATATATATATATATATATATTTACTCACAATTTTGTACTCATCTATTTCACATTAAAGTAATACATTGGATTTGCAATTTTTACTACAACAAAATGTTCAGGAAAATAATTAATACATTAAATAAAAGCATAATGAATGATTCCAAATCCTACAAAGAAATACTTCAAATTATATAAGGCACCGTGTCGTTAAACATATAAACATTGTAGTTTTAACTACAAAAAAAAAAAAAACAACTCACTTATATACATGTAAAAATAAAAATATAGCAATAGTAAGTTGTTGTTGTCTTTACCATCAGTCTCTGGCGTTGTCTTAGTCAAAATAATCATATGTCTGTTGAAAAGATTAATGTACTTATATATTTTTATCATAATAACATTTCACTCTATGGCTTTACCCATAGTTGATATTGATGCGCTCATTGTAACACAATACCCATACAAAGGCTACAGTACACTTGCCAACCACTTATATTTGATATAATATTCAAAGCCACATGCTTTATTGTTTTCAGTTCTTAGTGTTAGTACTTTCATTAAAGTATTCATTTTAGTTTGGAATTTACACACTAAAAAAAAAATTTTAAAATTGTAAATTAATTAATAAAAATATATAGTGTACACCTTGCATCACATATCATTTACTTACTTTTTCACAACAGTCTCTGTTTACTTTCATTTACTACATAATTTCTTTTCAAACTTTTATTTGAAAATAATTCTTTCTTAATATAAACGGCACTTTTATGACATTTAATTAACATATTAGTTAATTTTATCTGTCATAATATGAAATATTGTGTGATGTATAAGATTAGCATAACATTAATTTGAAATTTTGAATACATAAAATGTTTTAAAAAAATTATTAAAACACTCAAAATTAAATTAAAAGTATAACGCACATTATTCATTAAAACTGTACTTATGTAAAAGTATTATACTTATCAAAATAGTTACATATAACTTATTTATGTCGAATTCGGCATATTATTTCAAATGTAAATGTTACTGATAAACTGACGGTCTTATCAAGCGGCCGTAAAACGATAACACAATATTAATATCAATTTACCCTGTTATAAATTCATATTGGTCATCACATCTTAATATTAATATTTGCTAAATACATCTATGCATAGATAATAGTAATTTCTTTACTATCATCCATTCGTGGTGTCAAAATTATTATCTTAGAATAAGACTATTAATGATTATTATGCAACATCTGATATTGTGGCATTGTGTAGTCTATTACTTTTACGTATATCCCTTAGCTTTTAATAATAAAATATTTTGTTATCTTGATAAATTTTTTTATGGATGTGTGGTTTACCTAATTAAATTGTCATTTTGCTACATTTAAAAACACTAAAATGATCGTTTAAACTTTATCGAAACTGGAGGAAAAAGATCCGTTTAAGAGATACGGGCGATGGCAGCATTTCGAAATCATCCTTACTATGACACTATCTCTCTTCGACACCCGTATCTACAGCCTATGGAATAAACTTGCCATGGAAAACTTTCGTGTGCGACGAAGTCGTACACCTACGACGGAATAAATTTACCGTCGAATAATGTTCCCGAGTACGACATAACAACGCACTTCTAACAGAAAATCAATATCCGCCGCAATTTTCCTCCGAAAAACAGATTCCGTTTACGCTGACTGCCACAAGGGTATAGATGACGCAATAAACAAGGGAATACAATTGCCGCCGTTTAATTACGTGAAAAATTCCCGAAAGGGAAAATTTTAAGAATTCCAGAATTACAAGACGTAATCTATTAGCCGTCAAAAGGTGTCACCTGTAGACATATATCGCGGACGCCTCAAAATCCACCAAAGGCGGATAAAACATTTATCGAAATTTCCCTCAAAAAAACGTTACTCCACAAAAAGAGTTTCGTATACGCCGAAGGCGAACTCCCCAAAGTCAATCTATATGCCGTTTACTAGTACCGTTATAATTCACATTATTTTATGCGAATATTCCGAGAATAAAGTAATGACGCTAGGATAATACATGCATATTTGAACATTTAATCTTTAATTTACGCAGTTTTATTAGGATTTTTGAAAAAGTATTAATGAAAGTACGAAACTTTTGGATTTAATGTGTCATTGCGACTGAAAAAAAAAATTTTTTTTGTTGTATATTTGAACATTCAACCTTAAATATTTACCGTTTGACTAAGATTTTTGACAAAAATTGAATGAAGGTATAAATATTTTAAATCAATTTCATTGTGAATGAAAAAAAACATTTTTTTTTTGTTGCAAATTTGAACATTTAACCTTAAATTTATGCTGTTTTATTAGAATTTTTGAAAGAATTTAAAAAAAAGTACGAAAATTTGTGATTTAATGTGTCATTATGATTGAAAAAAAAAAATGTTTTTCTTTGTTGCAAATTTGAACATTCAACCTTAAATTTATGATATTTCACTTATATTTTTGAAAAAGATTTGATAAATATATGAAAAATTTGAATCAATTCATAGTAAGTGTTAAAAAAAAAAAAAAATGTTTTTCATTGTTGCAAATTTAATCATTCAACCATAAATTTATGCTGTTATACCTATATTATTAAAAAAATTTTAAGAAAAGTACTAAAATTTTGGATTCAATGTGCGATTGGGAACATGTAAATTTTATCATCAATAAATTAATTAAACATTGTTTTAAAAAAATGAAATTTTTTGTTTCAAACTTGAACAGTCAACTTTAAATTTATGCTGTTTTACTAATATTTTTGTGAAAAATTTTAAGAAAAGTACAAAAATTTTGGATTTATTGTGTCATTGTGATTGAAAAATAAAATATATTTTTGTTGCATACTTGAACATTCAACCTTAAATTTTTGCTGTTTTACTAAGATTTTTAACAAAATTTTAATAAATCTAAGGAAAATTTAAATCTATTTCATTGTGAATGAAAAAAAAAAAATTTTTTTTTGTTTCAAATTTGAACATTCATTCTTAGATTTATGCTATTTCACTTATATTTTTGAAAAAGATTTGATAAATATACGAAGAATTTAAATCAATTTCATTGTTAGTGATAAAAAAAAAAACTTTTTTTTTTTGCAAATTTCAACATTCAACCTTAAATTTATACTGTTTTATAACGATTTTTGAAAATGTTTAAATAGAAGTACGAAAATTTTGAATTTATATGTCATTGTGAATGAAAAAAAAAATTGTTTTTTGTTGCAAATTTGAACTTTCAACCTTAAATTTATGCTGTTTTTCTTACATTTTTAAGAAATTTTTAAGAAAAGTATTAATATTTTGGATTAATATGCGATTGGAAATATGTAAATTTTATCTTCGACATATGAATTTACACATTATTTTAAGAAAAAAATTTTTTTTTTTTCGTCTCCGCCTGTCATCCGGATTTTCATTGATCAATCGCTTGTATCCAGGTTTCAGGTGTATAATTTATTTATATATAATTACATAGGTATTCCGTTTATAAATATATATATATATTCCATTTTGTTGCTAAATTGAGAGTTTACTTATTTGAACTGTGATTAAATACAAGCCCTGAAAGTTTCTCTGAGGCTATATAAATTAAATAAATAACTTTAGATTTTCTAGCCCAGAGTTAGCTTAGCCAACTATATCCTCAGGATTCCACTAGTCAAATCTATCGACGGACGTTCACTAGACAGACAGTACCGTTACAGTACTATATATTATAATATGTTATAAAATATAATCGGCCAACTGTAATTATATAGAATTATAATGTTTCAATAATTTTACTGGTAAAATCTATATTATAATATGATAATCGTGTTTTTCATCATTTTTATTATTAAAATATGGTAAAATTTGATAACACGATATTTTACATTTCCTTGTAGTTTTCTTAGGCGTAAAGATAAAGTACCATGGGATAATTATGAAAAAGGACAATAATTATAACAACTTATTTTTATGAAATTTTAAAGTTATTTTTAATCCGCTTGAACCTAAACATTATATTATGAAAAATTATTTTATGTATCTATGAACAAACAATTTTAAATGAGTAAACGTAAACGTAATGATAACCGAAGATTATAGCAATATAATAACACAATGTTATGTGACGAGTTTTCCGGTATAAATGTATTATTATAAGGAATGAATAAAAAAAATTAAAATATTTATTTTGTTGTAAATTATTTCGATTTTAAGTCAGCCACCATATGAAATCAAAATCAATTTTTTTTTTTTTTTAATTCAATTGATAAGACAAATTTAAAAAAACTTTAAATCCTCTCATTAATTAATTATTTAACCGATAAATACCTTTCGGAACAAATTGTTTCTACAGAGTAGGTTATTTTTTTCAGTATATAATGTAAGATCATTATGATTTTGGAAGACTTTTTTATGTTTCCTAAAATGATATAAAATGTATAAGAAATATTCTATTTTCTATTACTACAGTCTACAGAATAATGATAATATGATATTAATGAAATTGTATTTAATATCGACGACGATAAGACAAGTATAATATATTCATCAAAATAATTCGCTATAATGATTCAGTTGTTAAATCAAATTTTGAGCTTAAAGCTGTTAAATTTCGAGTATGCTCAATCTTATGAGTAAAATATGATCACTTTTATACGAAAACTAACTAAAATAATGAAATAATCATTTTTGTACTGGTCGCTATGAAATATGATAAATTTAAATATGAAATATGAAATTGAATGTTTGTATTGGGGGCCATATAATATTTATAAATATTATATCCAAAGTAACCAAACATTGATAATATGATTATACCAACGATAATATCATTGTTAATTTGATTAATTCATTCCCGAAGTAATTGTTCGCGAATAGTTAATTAATTTACAGTATAATTTATTAATGCGTTTACCATTTTCAATAATTGTGTCATAATTATTTAACTTGGAATATATTACAGAAGCATATTCTTAGTTACGACTTGTAAGCACCGTTCATTTCAAATTAAAGTATAAAAGGTATGTGCATCTTACAATAAAATATATATAAATAGTAAAAGTAGTATAATATGTACTTTTAAAAGATTATTAAGTACATTATTATAGTACACTATAATATATTACAAAAATCTGCACCAAACTAATATAATTATCTAAAATCGATTTTAAGAAAATAAATATTTTAATAAAATACATTCTTTAAAAAAGACATAACCTAGTTAAATTTATCGTCGATTTCTTTTGTTGATTCTATACATACTAGGATAAGTTATAGTAATTTATATTTATACAGTCGGTTATTATTAAGGCTCGGAAGATGATACATTTTGCATTCTTTTTTTTTTAAATGATTGGAAAATTGTCTAAATGACATAAACTCATTTTATGTGATTTTAAAGTCGATTTCGTTAGTTTTTATTTGCATCTTTTATCATTTTTTAATAATTTTTTTGATTTTAAGTCATTTAATTAATTTTTACAATAATTATTGTCGTTTTAGTTATTTTTTTCATATAAATTATTAATAATTAGAAATTATTAAATCTTTAAAATTAAACAGTTGTACATAATAAATATTAAATAAAAAATAATATTAAAGTATAGTAGTGTACCCAATGGGTGATGGGCGATGGCCAATATCGAGAAACAATAATAAGAATACAAACAAAGGAGCAAAGAAATGTTTGTGATGCGTTTTCGTTTTTAATAGGAGTAAATAAATGTACATTTTACATTCAGTAATAAATATTTATAATTAATATTTGATTCATTAACAATCTTACGGTTCATTATGGTTATTATATAATTATATTATTTTTATTATTATCTATTATTAAACATAAGCATTGGTCTATCTATATTGTGTTTTATTTTTATTGATTATAAATATTGAAATAATTTAGTAACAATAATACCTATTACTATTAATTATAAATACTAGTATTTATAATCAATTATATTACCATTTACCCCTAATTTTATGTATAACCATCTTTTATGAAATTACACACGTGCGCAAAATTGAATTTCAGGTGGTACCTTATTCTAGATTTAGGCCCGTGTTTTATACTATTATTATTATTCAGGTTATTGTAGTAGTTTAAAATAACAATAATTTGTAAATATTTTATATCTTTATTTTTTGTTATTAGTCAATATATTTTATAGTGAGATTTAATTGAGGGGAAGATAAAGCATCAAATATTTCTTTAGATTCTGAGTGGAGCAAGGAATGTATTGTTTCTACAAAGAAGTTTTTTTTTTTTTTATGTATGAAAACATTTTTTTGGGTAGAAATAATGGTCCGATTATCATGTATAGCATGGAACACGTCTTCGTTTGGAAATGTTGTCTACTGGGTACTTTATTAAGCTCATTTTTAGAATTTTCCAAAATTTTTTCCTTAAGAAGGAATTGGCAATTTTTTAAAAGTTTTTTTAAATTTTTTTTTCGTAATTTTTTATTAAGTTTATACTTATACTAGTTATATATATACTATATTACTTAATCTTTTTACAAAATATTTTGAAAATTTTAACAGGAAAATTTTTTTATAGGCTTTTTATTATTTTTTATTTCTGATGTATGAAAATCATTTTTCGGGAAGAAATAATGATTCTATTACCACAAATAAGGTAACCTTTCTATACAAAATTTCATCTAGTTGGTATTTTTATTTAGCTAATTTATCGAATTTCCCAAAAGTTTTTCCTTGAAAAGTGAAAATCGGCAATTTTTACAGGCTCTTTTCTGATGTATGAAAATATTTTTTCGGGTAGAAATAATGATCCGATTACCACAAATAGGGTACCCTCTCTATAGCGAATTTAATCTAGTTGATACATTATTTAGCTCATTTTTTGAATTTTCCAAAAGTTTTTCCTTGAAAAGGAATGATAACTCCTTGAATATTGATCGTAGGAATTAAAAATGTATTTTGCATATTTACATATGTAATTTACATTCGTGGTAAATTTTGAAATTGATTATCAGTATAATATATTGCAATATATTTAGATACGCTCAGAATCGTATTTTCTAATGCAATATCATTGCATTCAAATATTAATAATTATAATAAACCACTAATTTCTCCGAGGACCGAAGGGACGAAGGACGAACGTCCACAATAGACTTTCCCACTTTTTTGTTTTCGAGTTATTAAATTTCGGAAATTTTCAAATTTTGTGTCCTTAAACCTTAACTTATAGTAGCAGATGATGACAAGGCATAATCTGCAGCGTATTATGCAATGTAAGTACACACAGAACCGCTCTGCTATGATTCTCATCCAATCTTCAAATCGTCAGTTAATTGCCAATCGATCGTTAACAGATAGCTATCACAAATTTCTCGATGTATAAAAAATTATAAAAAATTGTTCTATGTGTAATACAATTTAAAAATTTTTAATTAATTAAATATAATTTAATTTTTTAATTTTATAATCAACAATAAAGGAGGTATAATAATTTAATAATTTTATATAAATAAGCGGGACGTAAAAAGTTTATATTTAATTTTTAATTTACATCCAGTGATATAGTCCTGAAAAAATGTATGGGCATACGTCCAAATGTTCAACCACCTCATCACCACTTATCTCATCATATTAATAAAATCCCTTTGGTTTACTACATAAAAAAAAAACAAATCATAAAAAATGTACTTTTTGCACTTATTAATGGTACATAATATTTATCGTTATCAGCGTCGATCATATTCGCATTAAATATATAATATCTTATTAAGAACAAAATTTATTACAAAAAAAAATAGTGCGAATTAGTAGTGCGAGCAGCTTTGTAAATTTGTAATACATAGTGACCTACACATACCTGCTTAAAAATAGAATATTTTACTTTTTTCCACACCACCTTTAATTTGAGGTAAAGTAATTAGGCGCATTTTTTTTAACGTGGTATTCCCAGTAGGTGTAATCCACGTCTAGATAATATTATATAATATATAATATTATATTATATTATCTAAGATTTTTATTTAAAAACTTAGCTCAACAGTGCTTATTCTATGTAACATTTTATGATACATAATTGATAATAATAAATATATAATAAATAAATTAAATTAATTAATATAAATTAAATTCAAACAAATAAATCAGAGCAGAGCGGTTCTGAGTGTACATACAATTGCAAAATACGTCCCCTATCACACCATATGCACACATTTATGTTCGTGTCGGATATTAATTGGATATAATTCGAAGAATAATTATAAAATTCTATTTAAATGTAATTAATACATTCTTAACTCGATAATATCCAAAGAGAATAAACAGTCGAACAATCAAATTCTATTATAGTATTATTCTATATTATTGTTATTAATACGTAAATGATCATCAATACATTGAAACTAGTTACATTGCTATTATCGATCACCACGGTAATAATTTATAAAAAATAAATTATGTTGTTATATTAAAATAATATATTTTGTATTTATAATAAGTATTCTTTCTTTTATGCTATATTGAAAACGCATTAATAATAATATAATAATAATACGAAAAATAACAATTATTATAGCATTCTAATTATTACATTTAGATTCCATATTGAATCATGAGTGAAACAGAAATGATCGCTACGCCAGAAGAACATTTGTATCAAATGAATTTACATCGTAACACGAACGTAGAAACCGCTGATCGTAGTGATATTAAGGCACCTGCAACTAGGACAGTCGAAGAATGGATAATAGAACTGGATGAACAAGAGCGGTTAGATAACATATTATTGAAAGAAGGAAAACCTGCCCGCCAATTGTACAAAAGAACTCCGGATTGGGATATTACAACCTTAGAAAACAATGAGCAATTGTATTGTAACGCTAACTCAAAAGTCCCTTTGCCAAGAGTTACCGTAACTTATCCTTGGGAGGAAAATATAAAACCAAAACCAAAACCACCTACTCCATATTGGTTAAGAGCTACCGCGAAACGTGTAAAGGATAATGTCACAACCGAAGCACATACATCGCACCCGGTTTGCGAACGACAAACGATTGGTCGTAAACCAATAATCGGCGGACAAAAGAAGACATTACCGAAAAAAACGAGTACAGCAACAAAAAAATTCGCACCATCGCCAGCAGCTGTTATACAACCGAATTTGGGCAAACCGCTTAAAATCTCCACCACCGTAGCCACCCCGACTGTACGGAAAGAAAGAAATATCTGCGATAAACCAATGGTCACTGGTGATAAAACTTTACTATCGTCTGCAAATAGCACAGTAACAAAGAAATCCGCACCGTTGCCAAAGGCTATTACATCACCAAACTTGGGTACACCACTTAATATCACCACCACCGTAGACACACCAACTGTACGTACGAAAAAAAATACCTGCAATAAACAGAGAGCCGCTGATGATACAACTTCA
>CM023359.1:42378630-42397462 GCA_013282895.1 Eriosoma lanigerum | reverse complement strand
CTGTAAATAGCACAGTAACAACGAAATCCGCACCATTGCCAACGGCTTTTACACGATCAAACTTGAAAAAACCACTTAAAATCTCTACCACCGTATCAACGCCAACTGTACATAAAGAAAGAAATACCTGCGATAAATCGATGGTCGCTGATGATACAACTTCACTATCATCGGCAAATAGCATAGCAACAACGAAATCCGCACCGTTGTCAACGGCTATTACACCACCGAACTTGGATAAACCACTTTATATTACCACCACCATAGATACACAAACTGTATGTAAAGAAAGAAATACCTGCGATAAACCGATGGTTGCTGGTGATACAATTTCATTATCAAAATCAAAGAGCACAGCAACAATCAGAAAGATTTTGCGCAATTGTGCAAAATTCGTCGGTCGGTACGTATGTTGTTGTGGAGTACCCAAGTAGTAACTTCACTTTTTTCTTTAATTTCTCACTTATGTCTAATGTATGATCCTATTTACACTAAATTTAAACAATTGTATCAAAATTTTTAATTTACAAACAAAATATTATTTTTTGTTACCCAATATTCTATTACAGTAATACCTATGAAATAATAATAATAATAAAAATAATAATTATTATTATTATTTTATTATTGTTATAATTAATTATTATTTATTTATTATTATCAATTATGTATCATAAAATGTTACATAGATTAAGCACTGTTGAGCTAAGTTTTTAAATAAAAATCTTAGATAATATAATATAATATTATATATTATATTTTATTATCTAAGCGTGGATTACACCTACTGGGAATACCACGTTAAAAAAAATGCGCCTAATTACTTTACCTCAAATGAAAGGTGGTGTGGAAAAAAGTAAAACATTCTATTTTTAAGCAGGTATGTGCATGTAGGTCACTATGTATTACAAATTTACAAAGCTGCTCGCACTATTTTTTTTTTTTAATAAATTTTGTTCTTAATAAGATATTAATATATTATATATTTAATGCGAATATGATCGACGCTGATAACGATAAACATTAATAAGCGCAAAAAGTTCATTTTTTATGATTTGTTTTTTTTTATGTAGTAAACCAAATGGGTTTTATTAATATGATGAGATAGGTGGTGATGAGTTGGTTGAACATTTGGACGTATGCCCATACATTTTTTTAGGACTATATCACTGGATGTAAATTAAAAATTAAATATGAACTTTTTACATCCTGCTTATTTATATAAAATTATAAAAGTAATATATCTCCATTATTGTTGATTATAAAATTAAAAAATTTAATTATATTTAATTAATTAAAAATTTTGAAATTGTATTACACATAGATCAATTTTTTATAATTTAGTATAAATCGAGAAATTAGTATAGCTATCTGTTAACGATCGATTGGCAATCAACTGACGATTTTAAGATTGGATGAGAATAGTGGAAGGTTTTGAAATTCAAACTTTTAACGTTACTTATTGTAAATATTTAACACATGTTGTTTTAAGTAAAAATAGATTATTGAATTTGGTTAGTAACGATGATATATGAATAAATATATAGAACAAATAGTGTTTTTAATAATATTTTCATGCAGGATAATAAATATACAATAGAAATAAAAAGAAGAATAGCTTTGGCTAAGCAAGCTTTTATTAAGAAAACAAATTTTTTGACAAGCAGACACTTATCAATTAAAATTGGGAAGTTTTTTATTAAAATGTATATTTAGAATGTAGCGTTATATGGTAGTAAGTCATGGACCTTAAGCACTCTTGATAAAATAAAATTGTATTATACATAGAACAATTTTTTATAATTTTGTATACGATTATTTGTGTTGTGATTAAAATAATATGATAACAATTGATTTCTCTTGGTATAATGATTGATAGTAGAGATGGTTAGAGTTAATACTAATGCTATTTTATAATAGAGTTGTTTGGATTTTTTTAACATTAGTTTTCTTTGTAAAAAAGTTTCCCGCACGAATTTTTAGGCGCGCTTAGTGATAACACCAAAACTATGAAAATAGTCATTACATGTTTCACTTACTATCAACATTCAAAGTTTCAACTTAATCCTTAGTGATTTTTGTAAGGTGTGTTGGAGTAATTTAAAATATATAAAGCTTTTACGAGGATATTCATATAGTCAACTTATGTGAAAAATTGTCAAAAATAATTTCAGATTTATAGGTAACGGGAATTGTGTGTTCGATGACAATATTAAGGGAAGAACGCTCAAATCTCGTTTAGTTGAATGCGTGTCAAAAAAAGCATGGTCGAACAAGTCAAATTTGAATACGAATTATAACTCGTCCTCTTTTTACACGCGATGCTTCAGGTGTCAACCAAACATTTACACATATTTTCTCAATATTGTATTTGTACATCCAAGATCTTGTTTTGATCTTGTATTGATTTATTTTATTTATTTATTTTTATTTTTGACAACCAATTTTTCTACACTTCGGTTGGAAGCTATGAAAATATTCTCGTACAATTGTTTGCAGTGATTTTGAAAAACGTTAGTCAAATTTCACATATTTTTAATAACCCAAGCACACTTAATAAAAAATGCTCATAATTAGTTGAGATTTGGTATTCTGATATACTTATTGAACATTTACCTAATTTAGTTCATACAATTTAATAATATTTTAATGTAATATAAATTTCAATCGAACTGTATAATCTTTAACATATTATTTGTGATACCTACATTAATATACATTATACTAAATTATGTATCAAAAATTTTGATAATTTCACACAAAATAAGTATAAACCCATTAATTGCGAGAACTTCTATATAAGTCTAATAGTGTGAAAATTGTTCGATGTACACGTCATATTATCATTGAACACATATCGTATATTTATTCAATATCGTTTTTCGATCGTCAATCGATCGATTATGTAACTAATAAGTACTCCACCCATTCTACTATTTCTCATACAATCTCCTTATGGGTAGTCAATCGTTAATCAATCACTAATTTTTCAATGTTGATGTCTTTGTCACTAGTTATGCAGTTTTGTGTTTGTGCTCCAGCAATATATACATTTATTCGGTTTTTGGTGTAACACTTCAACGGACTATAATTTTCAGTATTTACCGGGTCATATTTATAATAATTATACTTATTCCCATTTTTTATTCATATATTTATTTTGATATAAAGGACAATATTGTATATGTACATATAATATTAAACTTTGTTATTATTAGATATTACATATTATTTATTAAATTAATATTTCAATTTTCATTATAATATATTATATTGTCCACTTTATATTCAATAATCTATCGTATCTCTTGTTATTTTTTTTGTAAAATATTAGTCCGACACTTAACGGTTTATCATACCAGAACGAATTGTATCTAATCTATTTTTATATCTAAAATGTTAAATTTATAATGTAAATATTTAAATGTCTCGTTGTCGTTCGTCGTCGTTTAATATGAACATATTATATTTGTATTTGTATTTGTTTCATAATTTTATATTCTCGTCGTTCGTCGTTCGCTTTTATTCTTTTGCGCAACCTAGTACCCTTTATCCAACAAATAAATTTTTTATTTTTTTTTTTTTTATAATGAAATTACTAATAATAGTAATTATCCTACCCCATATATGGCATGCAGTATCACTGTAATAGTAGTGATAAATCCTTAATTTATTTTTGTTTACTTAACTTTATTCTAAAAGTTTCTATTGTATATATTACAACATAATATATAATGTACACACAGTTTTAAGCAATAATTAACTGTACGGAGTAACGAATATATATATAATATATTAGATTACCTATATGAAAAATAAATAAATAAAAATTTAATTATTAATTAAGGAGTAATCAATGGTATTATGACTAGTTTGAACAATTCGTCTAACGTGTGTTAATGTTTTTGATGTAAATGTAAATGTTTTGTTTTATTTTTATTATTATTACCTATAATAATAAAAAGTGGAAAGGTCGATTGTGGACGTCGATTAGTGGTTTATTACACGTAAGATTTAAATGCAATGATATTTCATTAAAAAATACGATTCTGTGCGAAACTTAATATATTACAATATACTATACTGATAATCCATCCCAAAATTTACCACTTGTGTAAATTACGAATATAAATATAAATATAAATTTAAAATAAATTTCAAGTTCCTACGATCTAAACTTAATCAAGAAATAAAATAATTTTAAATAATGAAACCGTAATTTTGTCGATTTTCAAGAACTTTCAATTTAAAAAATTATGAAAAAACATCACGATTATCAAAATATTTTGTAAAAAGATTAAGTAGTATATGTCTAGACTTCGATAAAATTTTCAAACCAATAATTATAGGAAATATTAATTATTTTTGGAAAAAATGTCAAAACTCTATGCTTAGTCAGAAAATAAACCATTCGTTTCTAATTTTTTTCTTTTAATGAAGTTCATCTAAGTAAATACTCTAAGAAATTTTACAGACACTATGATTCAAAATTCAATTAATTATCACGAAATAAAACAATTTTAAATTTCAGAAACCGTTATTTTGCCGATTTTCCGCCAAACATACCCTACTTGTGGTAGTCGATTCATTATTTCTACCCGAATAAGTGTTTTCATACATAAAAAAAAATCTTTGCAAAACCAATACATTCCTTACTTCGCTCAGAATCTAAAAATTAATATTGTTAGTTTTTTTTTTTTATAGGTATATTGTAGCGCATTGATCTGCATTTATTATTATTTACTTATATTCCGTATAATAATATTAATTATATTTCTATAATATAAATTGTTTTTATTATAATGTAAAATTATAATATAGATATCATATACCTGATGTCATATATAGATTTATATATTCTTAAATTAACATATGTGTACACATGTGTATGTGAACAAGTTATATTATCGCACTACAAATAACAACTAATTATAACTTATAATATTTTGTCCGTATCACCGAATTGGGTAGAATAGTAGACAGTGAATAGTCAATTCGAAAATTCGATAACAAAGATATAATAGACAATAACAGACGGACTACAAAATAAAATATAATAAATTCAATATAACAGAAACCGTTATTTTGCCGATTTTCCGCCATTTATAGTAGTTTTTCTTCTCCCGAGGAAAAACTTTTAAGAATTCGAAAATTTAGCTGTATAAAGTACCAACTAGATGCAATATTCTATTAAAAGTATATCCTCGTGGTAATCGGATCATTACTTTTACCCGAAAAAGTGTCCTCGGTCATAAAATAAAATATTATATTCAATTCTACTAAATATTCAAATTTTAGAGAAAATTATAAAAAAAATTATGACTTGGGATTTTCAATATATTTTAGAATTGAGCAATAGTTCTGACTGACCGTTAAAATTATGTGAGCGGTTAACACCATAAAGATACCCGATGTAAGATAATCTGATTAAATTTTGTTTCGGCTAAAAGCGTTGTAAAACAGAAGAAAACGCATCTATCCGTACCGAACAGTAACAATAATCGCGTAAGATCATGTTATGAATGATTAGTTTTAATTTCTGTTTATACAAGTAGCTATGTTTTGTACAATTGTGTGGTCATTGCACAAGTAAAACGGTCACACAGTTTCCCCTTTAAAATAATAATATATTTAATTGTTGTATGTGTCGTGTGAGGATTATAATATAAATCTAATAGTGCCGTAAACTAGCAAACAAATGCACATGTATGAAAGTATATTATTTTACCTATATATAGTGCCGTAATTTTAAAATTAAATAATCTGAATATTGCCATTCCGACCAAAATATATTTCATTATATATCATTTTACCATAAATTATACAATAGGTACTATTATGAAAATTATATTTCTTCCAATATTTGATATATTTATGTCAAAATTGTTCTCACTCGGAGATGTATTCTGATGCAATAATTTTGTAGTAGGTAGATAGATATATATTAATAATATTAACAATAAAATCATAATAACTATATTTTTATGCTTGATTTAAATGTTATGTAGATAATTGTTATGAAAAAAAAAATTTTAATTTTTTTTCTACAAGTATATAATTTTATGATATTAAAAAGTGAATGTATTTAACTGATAGTTAAACTAATATTGCACTTCGTAATAATTGTTTACATGGAGAATTTCAAATAAAAGATTGACATTATGCAATTGCCAAAATGCCAACCAGGTTTTCAGGGAAAATTTTGTGAGAATGGTATTTCATTTTTTATTTAATTTTAAGTCGTATTGCTTAAATTGATTTATATACACAGTATCACTTTATAAAATATTTTAATATTTTATTATAAACATGTTTAATAATTGTTTGATAAAAGCAAGTACCTATCATAGGCACAAATAAAATAAAAATTTTAAGAGGACTAATTTTTTTCATACACGAATATAGATATATATTACTACTACCTATATCCTATATAATACTTAAATTTATACATTTTTTCACATCTTATACACCTAAATGTACCCATATGTATATATCATGTTAGACAATAGGTATCTATATGGTTAATCAGTCAAAAATTGAATTTTTCATATTTCGGTTCTCGTAAAGGTTAATGGTGAAAATATAATTAGATTTGAACGCAGTAACATTGTATTAGAAAATACGATTTTGAACAAAACTCAGTCAGATATACAATATTAACTTATATATTTTTATGGAATCTGACACTATTAAGAGGTCTTTATTATATTTGATTTTTATACATTTTATTTATTTATCAAATAATCTAGAACAGAAAAATTATCTTTCATAAAATAACTAAATACTGGTTCATCAAAATTACAGTTTCCGTAAACTTTTCCGTTTTCAGTTCAGTTTTTCATATCCTAATAAAAAGTTATGATAAAATCGAATAATAAGTTAAATTAAGTACCAAGTAGTTGCTATTTTCTACCGAGAGCATACCCTACTCGTGGTAATTAGACTATAATTTTACCCAAAAAAGTGTCTTAAAAAATAAAAACAAAATGTATGCATCATTGAGAAATGTTAAAATTTGAAGAGTAATGAAAATGGTGACTACCTATTTTCAAAATTATTTTTATGCTTATTCAGGAATATGTCATAAAACCCATTTACAATTTTCAGCTTTAATATTAAAAATCAAAATATTTATGCATTAAAACTTACAATAAAATCATTAAAAAATGTCATGTTATTAAATTTTACTAAAAAATCTATCTTTATAGAAGCTTATAATACAAAATTGTGACTGTCGATTTACAAAATATTTTGTAAATAGGTTAAGTTGTATACGGTTATGCTTCTATAAAATTTTTAAACCGTTAAACTTAAAACTGAAAATAATATTAAGCAATTTGGGAAAAAAATTAAATTTTTTTATCCATTTTAAAATCTTTATATTTAGACAGAAAATCAGCCAATGCGGTCTAAAATTTTATCAGTTATGTAAATAATCAAAAAAAATGTTATGTCTCAACATTCAAAATTGTATTAGTTACCTTAAACTATTTAAATTCAATTCGTCAAGACCAGTTTCCATGAATTTCACAGTTTTTCAATTGTGGTTTTTCTAATACCAATAAAAAACTTTTGAGAAATTCGAAAAATGATTCAAGTAATCTGCCAAATAAATGCAATTATTTACCAAAAACATACCCTATTCGTGGTTATCGGACCATTATTTTTACCCAATTATTGTTTGTAGATATAAAAAAAAAACATCTGTGTAAAATTCTTACTTCGCTGAGAATCTAAAAATAAGTTACCTGACAGACAATTAATTGAACTACAAAATGTTATAGTGACAACAGCAGACGGGAATTAATTATAATTATATGGTACTTAAGACATATTTACATGCATATTTTAATGACGACCCATTCGATACATTATTTGCTGTAATAACAAATCTTCAAGTTGACTACAGTTTATTTGGTATGAATTTTGTTGGATGTATATGGGACAAATAAAACTATTAAGAAATCCCACATAAAATTATAAATAAGACGTAGTATAATAATATATTATGTAGTGAGCGATTTGTTTATGTAGATCTCCTAAAACCAAGTCCTAATAATTATCCCATCAAATTCGAATAACATATTTTCGGAGAAATAAATCCAAAAGATTTTGTAGTCGGTACATTGAAGACGTGATTGGGTTGCGGTAACGCACACGTCGTTCGCGTCAGTGGGAGGTTGAAACAAATTGAAAGCCGGCGAAACATACACGCGCCGTCTCCCGGCGCTTAGCAAATAACAATCAGCACTCAGCAGTAGCGACTTGTGTGTCCGACGAAGACGATTGTTGTGCGCGCGCGTAATAACTACACAATAATAAAATTACTGTCAAAGATAAAAATAATTTTATCATATTTTATACGAATAAATTGTTTTTTCGATTTTTTAACGAGTGTTTGCGCGTTTCCATTTCGACACCGCGATGAAAGACTAAAAATCGACTAAATCATTTTATAGATATCGAGAGAAAAGTATTCGACGACACTTCTTCGACATGGCTGCCGGAAGGAATGCTATATTGGCGGGTAATATTTTTTTCTCGATTTATTTAATACTTATAGCGCGATTCTAAAACTTTCAACTCAATTAGGATTTTATCTTAAATCAACTATAAATGTATAAATAAATTACGCGTTTTAAACTGTTATTCCGTTATAATATTTTAATGTATTCAATTTTATAATTGGATAGTAAACAAAATTGGTAAAATAATAATAATTGTTATATTAGACTAGTATTTGGATGTTTAAGATAATATTTTTATCCAAATCACAAATATTTAGGTAGCGGGATCTGAAAAATATAGGAAATATAGGTAGGTATTACAATAATTACACGCACAATGTCAATTTACTTGTCTATGATATATAACGCATGACAGTAAACAGGTATAGCTCATAAAGTAAGCTTCAATCTAATTATATATATTTCAATATAATATGTTACTCATCGCTAAAACTAAAACTCAACGTTTAATACAAATGGAAATAGCGATAGACAAATTTTAAATTTTATTATAATTACCTAGTTTACATTTATAATAATATAAACGATTTGATGAAATATTATTTTAATTTTAATTTTATGCCTATATTTATATTTTCCCTTTTTTTCATTCGTATTTTACCATGGTCATTTAAACCAATATACTACGGACACTATATATAATCTAAAAGTTTTTATTAAGTTTTCGATTTTAATTATTTACTTCACATTGTAGGTACTTATGTACCATATAGACGTTTACGATTTACCTGTTACACAAGTGTCACGCTATTAAATACTCGAAACCCGAATAATAAGATATAAACCGTGAATATCCAGCGGAAATAAAATTTGTTTTTGCTCCGCAAACAATAATTATAACCTTAAACATGAGTATAAGTTACTTACACAGTAGCGTTCATAATATAATACAAATTACTTTCTGTTTTATGTTAAAACCGATTTAGGAAGCTGCATTTGCATGTTATAAACATTTCCGAGGTTTTAGTACTAATAATATTTCTATAATAACATATTATAGCTGAAAATGGACGTAAACAATTATCTACTCACAATAAAACGCTTTGTGCATTATAATATAATAGTTTCTAGTAAGTACACGTATTGAGTTACAAATTATATTTGGATATTGCAAGCTGTTCGCTTTGCCGTAAATTTTTGATACGATTGGTGAAATTCCAGTCTAAAGCAATAATTATTATTATTATACAGGTCGTCTGATAACAAGAAAACCGTCGTGATTATTAATATATTTTTATTATATTGTTGATGTACACATTGACAAATCGAATAGAATATTGTCTACACGATACTGAATTAGATTATTCTTATCACACACGTTTTATACCTTTATAATTCGCATTATTTTATGCGAATATTCCGAGAATAAAGTAATGACTCAAGGATAAACCATAAACATTTGGGTAACGTATATTAAATCTCGCGCATACTTTAACACTAAGCAGGAAAAAAAACAATTAATATTCGATGCACGTAGTACCTATACGCGACCGAACAAATATTATGTGTCTTTCGAAAAACCGACTTAACATTCTTTGCCTTAGGTTAGAATGTCAGAATGATGAACCATAAGTACACTAAAATTATATTATTATCGAAAAAATACCAATGAAACTAAAATGTTCCGTTCTTTATTTGATTATTCTACACAAATAGATATTACACACATAATATTATGTATAATATATTATAGGCATAATTATCAATTGTGCTGTAATGACGTCGATACATCGTTTCTGTATAATAACAATACTAATTATTAATTTGGAAAAAATTGTACACGTAAAAATATAATAATATATTATGATCAATTTTAGTATAAAGTATGTAACTATTGAATTTAAATAAATTAAGTTTTATACTGTTATAGTATTAGTGAGTAGTAACTGTATAATTATTTTACGTAATATATCGTCGAACATATTATATTTGAATTTAATGCAGCATTGAAACATTCGACAAAAACAGGTGTTTCTATATAGTTGATGTTAAATCATTCGAAACACAAGATCGAGATGAGATTTCACGAATTATCATAAAAACAGTGTGAGACCTAACCACGTGCGATGGACTGATGTTTGTTTCTGCTGCAGTTTTGTCGGAAAGTTATAAAAGATAGTCGACAGCTACTTTCACTGTTGCTGTAGTAAAGCCGCGTCGTCAACTGAAGACGTTTGCCAGAGATTGTTCAAGTTTAAAATACGATATAATAATATATTATGTAAAATTACTTTTTCCAACAACGAATATTAATAATGTATATTATCTATATAATAGAAATCAAAAAGTTTCATTGTAAAATTCCTATATAAAATATAAAACGGTTTTGTTCTTAAATTCTTACAATTGCACATGCTTGAATGCAATATTTAAGTAGACAAATCTGATATATCTATTATCTTTGACTTATTATTATACGATTTATCCATCTGTTAGATATATTATACAGTAATATACTGTTAGATATATTATTAATAGGTATATAATTACCTAATCATACAATATTATAACCAACCGACCATGAGGTTAACAATATACTTATACGAGCCTTGGCCGTATTGCCATTGGTTGATTATATACTTTATGATTTACCGACTAAGGATACATTATCGTATATGGGCATACATCGATGAATTTCACTTCGTATTATAAAGGCAGTTATTTTGTTACTATTTACTTGTCGTTTTAGTGCCGGGCGATCGTTGGTACTCAAAAATGAAGACGCAAAAATGTCGTTTATGAGTGTAAAACATACGAATGGTTAAAATCTGCATTGTAAAACCGGAATTATTATAATAATTATCATTTATCACATTGTATATTATAGGCTTAGTCGCTTAGATCATAATTATACGATCTAAGATTATAGGTATAATATGCTTGAATTCTCGATGGCGATTATCGCGGTTTACATTTTATTCAATATTATTTACACATGCGGGGAATAAATCATTGACGATGTACACGGAAATTGATACGATAAAAAGAGGTTACTGGAATACTAGTCCGGAATTCCGGACGTATTATTATTATTATTATTATTATTTATTTGTTTTTAATAAAACATTTTTCTTTTTTAATCTCGTTTTACTGTCTGAACGACAATCGACACGATAAAACGTTCAAACTACGATATTACATAGAGCCTATGCTCTAAAGAAACTTAATACGCATCATCACTCATCGTATAGATCTCTAGCGGAAAAGCATATAAAGTAATATGGAAATGCAATAGGTACTTTTCTGCTTTATAATGCATTTTATTTGGAAATATTAAAATACTATTGGATATGTATATTAATATTCTTATGATAATACTTATTATATAGTTTTCGAAAACATTTTTCGTTATATTATAATACTATACTATAATAGGTCTATATAATCTACACTTTTATAGGAATATCGTGCGTATTGATATATCGTTGTTGATATATCATCGTATCGATGATCCAGCTCCAGTACATCGATTTAGACAATATTGAAATATAATCGTTTCATATTTTTACGTTTAAAAATAATGTTATTATTATTGTTTTGATATCATCAAAACATACATATTTTATATAATGTAAAATATAGTACACACATCTACAGTAAAATCATTCCACAATTTTCCTTTCGTCTTTTATAACGATCTAAACAGTATAGATAAATATTACTATATTATATCATAATACAGTAAGTTATTATTTTTGACAATCGTTTTCCCTTTGGTCATTTGTTGTGAAGTGTGGAAAAGTTACCGCGTTAAACGTTCGAATAACCGATTGTAAATCAATCGTGGCGGCGGCATAGTGGTAGGTCATCGTTTCATGACATTATGCAACTCTATAATATATTATGTTATGCGTATATATGATATTATATATTTGTCGGAAGAACATTATAACGACCACTTTCTTCCTCGATCGTACGTTGTTTTAAATGTCACGATCCGAAATCTAATCTTGTTCTTATAGACTTCAGCGGCGATTTAAGCCACAGAACGGAAATAATATTATTTTTATTATGTACAGTTGGTCCGCCGACATTTTGAGGACTCTTCGATCGCAAGCAATCTGCTGGGGATCGAACGACTCAACTTTCACACGATTATAAAATCTAACGTAAATCAAAATACTTTAATTGTTTTCCAACTGTTTCGGTGTGGTGCCTGTATAACGGTTAGATTGATTGAAACTTCGTATAAAAAACTGAAATAAACCAGTCTTCTTCGAGGTATATTCATGTTTTTTTTTTTTTTTACGAGCGTGTGGCATAACAATGTAAACTATTATTGAATAAGTACATATGGGTTAGTCGAAGTCATTTCCTTTGTCGCATTACGGTATTAATCATTGATCATCTTACGTTTCAGTGGTTACTAGTTCGTCGTGAGTACGAACACGTCATCGGATTCTAAATAGTTATTTTATTATTATTTTTATTCCAACATACATAACACTAAATAGGTATAAGGTATGACTTAAAAACAATAATTTTAAGTTACAAAATTTAATAGAATTAAATGTGTGTATTTGTATAAAGAATATTATATTATTAACACTACTTACTTTTCAAATTTGGAATTATTACAGTACCATAAAATTATCAAAATCTAAACGATGACGTATAGTTTAGCATATTAATACATTATATTACTATATGAGTAATTATACCTAAGTATATACTTTTTCGTAAAAAATTACATTATTATGATTTATGTTGAATATTATTATAAAATAAATTGTTTATTTTAAAATTTGAATATTTATAGGTAGTATTATACTCATATTATATTTATTGAAATTTGTTTAATTAAATTATAGGGATATAATTAATATAATATCATAATTTAAACGTATAATTAAAAAACCAACATCTATATCTAACTAATTTCTTAGTAGTTTTATTGTATTTTAAAATAATAAAATGTGGAACTTACTTTTAGTAGTTTATTATTAGTTTTATGGAGAAATGTACTTCCTCAGTTCCACCATAATTTGAAAATCTTATTTTATCATATAGTGACAAACTAAAAAAATAAAGTTAAATAATATAACAAAAACAATAGACAAAATAATATAGTTATAATTGGAGAGTTTGAGAACTTTCAGTCTTGCACTAAACGTTACCCTGGCACCCCTAATAAAAAAATCAAATTTCTCGATAACGACCATGATTACATTTTTTTTACAATACTAATTTTTACATAATAAATTATGTGATATGAGACAAAATCTTAATTTGAAGGTACCAGGTTAACGCTCCTTCTAAGCACTATACAACATTGAAAAATAACGGACTGAAACGACACAGTAATACAGGATGTTTTACTTTCATTATCGTTATAGTCCCTGTTGGTATTAACTAAAAAAAGTCGTTCATACTCATGCATTGTTAAAATACTTAGGTATAGATATATTGAAACAATTAAATACCTAAATAATAATAATTATAATATACATTATTTAATTTGTATATAGAATCGAACTAAAATTAGTTATTTGGTATATTACAGTTATTATATATTTCAGAATATATAGTCATTCGCATAATACTATATTATAATTAATATTACATAATTTCTAAACGACGAAACACAAAAAAACCAGTCACCGTCTGTCTCGAGGATATATTGAACGGCAGTACCAGGAAATCGTTTCCTGCGTTCGCCCGCGGGGCTGTTGACCGTTCATGCGATAGTCGAAAATCGAGACTCACGTGCTATTATACACTAAAACATTACTTATACATATTATTTTATACACATTACAATGCACCTTTCGCATAATATTTCGAATCATTGCGTGTGTGTAATAATATTATTATATTTACGTGTTAAACTAAAGACATTTTTTGCAAAACCCAGTCGCAGTAATAATAATAATAATAATTGCATAACGCTGGCGCTTTTTTGTACGGTTGCGATTCCGTTTGTCGGTGACCGATATTGTAATAGAAGAGATAGTAAATAAATACGAGAAGATAAATATCATTAAAATGCATGCATAAATTAATAATACAAAATTACACTCTAATTAGTTCGACGGGTGTGTCGGATCGATCGAAAAACTGGATGTTACGTATATTCTTTCTCGCTCGATTTTAAATAGTATGACGTATATAGGCCCACGGGACACTATACTATTATAATACATAACACACACCAAGTCGTGGACTTCATATGTAACATTATTTCGACCAACAGTATATTTTGTCTATTTAATAATAATTAGGGCCCGGATATTACGCATTAACAACATACAATATACAAAAGTAAAATAATCATGTTAATTAAATTAAAAAATATACTGAAACAATTTTAAAATAAGAATTCGTTACAAGATATGTTTTTATATATTGAAATGGTGTAACTCATTGAATTTTACATTGTATTTTATATTTTGACTCATTGTTCATAAATCTAAATTTAAAAAAAAATGTCAAGAACGAAAATAAATTAGTAGATTTTTATTTATTATATCAGACTAGTTATACTTATATACCTAGGTTGACAATTATTGACCTTGATAAATTTTCAAAGAAAACTAAACGTTATAGTTTTCAGCAAATATGTTTGGTCCATCACTAATTTATAATTACAATATTATTATTGCATACTTAATAGTTTTTGTCATCGTTATTGTTGTGGTACATCAAATTTTATTTAGTTATTATCGAGATAATATCAGTGACAAATGAGTAATATCAATTAGATGGATAAAGAATAGGTACCTAATTGCATCAAACGATAATATTAGCTGATGAATGAGCGGAGTACCTAGTAAAAATAAAATGATTGAAATTTAAAAAAAACTATTTTAATTGGTGAATACTATTTAATTAATTGTGCACAAGAAAATTTAAAAATATTTTTTTTTCAACATATCTTCTTACCTACATTAAATTTTATCCGAAAATTCATTAGAGTCGGATTCAGATTAGTTTAAATTAATTTGAAGAAATAGTCGAATACATATATAAATCCGGGCCCTAATAATAATATTATTCTTTTATATATACTGGCCTCTATATTTAAGTACTACCATTGATTATAGAATAAACTAGAAATAATGTCTATTTTATCAATGGTAATATTGCATAGATATTATCTTGAATTATAATACGATTATATATGAGTAAATTATAAAATGAGTATATAGGCCGAAACATGTATACCGAATATTGTATGGAATTAATAATATTACAAAATTATTTTGTAGCAAGTCAAATACAGATTATATATCTACCCCCCTCCCATATTATATTATAGGATATATATAATAATATATGGTTACTAATATCAATTTTTAATCGCGTTTAATAACTTTTTAAAAGTAATTTGCCTTCAAATCCATCGAAACTTTCTATGTATAAAAATATACATTTAATTGCCTACTTATTATTGAAATAATACAAGATAGAATATTATATGATATATATATATCGGCCTTCTGAAATGCTTGAATTATTTAATCAATCATCGTATCTGCTTATATATATTTTATAGAAGTCAGTAGCTAATACAAATATGCAGTATAAATAAAGTAAAATGTTTTAGGTGTGTAATATTAATTTATTAAAAATTACATTTTTCTGCAAGCAAATTATTTATATATATAATTGAATATATTATATGATTTAGAACTTTTAATGAAGATAATATTATTCATTTTGATTTTACACCTTTATTGGTTAATTAATTATTCATCAGTTTAATTTTTTAAAAAGAATGCTGATAACAGATATTAATATTAAGAGATTATTAATATTATTAAAATAAAGTACCTCCATTTATTTATAATTTAAATTACGATTATTATATAACAAAATAATTATATTATACAGTCATACAATACATTGTTTATCTATTATCATTAATATTTTAAATTTTTATGTAATATTAATTATACTATGGTATCAGTACACTTGTTAGACACTACATTTATCCTTCATCCAATATTATTTATAATTTAATACTATGTGCAATTCCCCTCAAAAATGTTAAGGTTGAACGATTTTTTTTATCAATTATAATTTCACTAATTCGTTTTCCTCATTCAACGTATTATCTGCGAGATGGAAAATGCCCCTTTCAGCGAACTATCTTCTATCTTCATCTTCATATAGAACTAATAAAACATATATATACACATAAAATAAAAGTAATAAATAAATCACTGTAAAAGTGTAAGACCAATGTAATCATTCTTTACAATGCTTAGAAGTTTGAAAAATGAACAACAATTTTGCATGCTAATGGGCGTATTTGAGCTATAATTCGACAGGTAGTATCATTTGTCTTTATTTATACTAGTTTTATCTTATGTCTCAATCCCTGGGAGCGCTAACCTAACCTACTCCGAGGCGCAAACGAGCATGCTCCGCCGTATAAATACTTAACGTTAATATTAATATAAACATGTCATTGTGTCATATGTTTAAAATAGCTATTAAATATTGTAATTTACACAGTTTATTATGAAATGTATTTAATTTTCGATATGTAAACAACGTGATGCTGAATATACAAATTGATGGCACTAGGTTGTATAACGAGTTTAAAAGAAAAAAACTTTTTAAACACTTTTACCGCGTGTTGTTATAGTAATAATTTCATTAGAATATCTGCATTACGTTTTATTGAATAGCATTTACATTTTTTTTTAAATATCGTATCCATTAAATAATAACTTTACAGTTCATTCGTGTAAATAAATAAATAAATGAATGAATAAATATCAATAATATAATAATAATTATACATTTTTATTTAATTATAGCTGTTACAGAGAGCTATGTATAATGAATACAGAGATCGAGACTTAAAATTTATAAAGCATATCAGTATAATATGTATATAAATATAAATTTTATCACCAAATATATCCGGTATATGTGTGATAATTGTGTTGGTTCTCTGCGGAAGCTTGTAGCATATAATCAAATCAAGTTATCTGTGGAAATTTATAAAATAAAGTATTTGTTTTGTTGAATTTATAGTATTTTTAATAAATTTAAATAAATATATAAATATAAATAATATATGTAATATATAAATATTATATATTTAAAATATACAAGTCAAAATTTTAAAGAAACCGATTTAAATATTTTTCCCAATAACTAACGCATACATTTGTTAAAACTATTTTAGTTGCATTACTATATAAATATTGATTATACTACTTATTATCAATTCTAAAATTGATAAAATGAAATAAAACATATATTATAATATGCAAAATAATAAACTCGCGATAAAAGAACTTTTGTTTCGGACTGGTCTTTTTTACAATAACATTTATTTATTTATTTTGAAATATAATTTATTGTTTAAATTTTTATAGGTAGGTATACATATTATTATTACATCTTATAATATTTTTAAAAAATCATATTTTATGGCTATTTATACTTTTTATTTACTTTTTTAAACCATTAATATATATATATATATTGGTTTTCGTGACATTATTTAAATGTTGTAATTATTTTATTTATTAAAATTAATTTAATAACGACAAAACTTATGTTATGAATTTGAAAACAAAACAATTATTGGTTTTAAGTTTATTTACTGGACTTGGTTTAATGCTTTTTGTGCATTAACAGATTCCAATTATGTTTATGAAAAATATTTATAAGAAACAATAAATAAAAATAATAATAATAAGTATGTATCGACCACTCAGAGTGATGCGTAATATAATTTTTGGTTGCATATAATAACACACATGTTTCTTTTTTTAATATTCATAAATTGACCTTCCCGCGCGAGACCAATTGTGAGATAACATTTATTTTTAATTCCGACACGCACGTTCAATAATAATAATTAGTGGCGTGGGTGGTATATAATATTATTACATTATCGTATCCGCACGCGGCTCGTCGGAGCGATGACTATACGTTTAAACATGTCGCTCTAGACTATAATATGATATTATTTGTTTAAAACTGAATTAGTTTCCGACGCGACGGACATAATAATTAATAGATACATATAATATTATAATAATATAGTATATACGGGCATACGGTAATGTATGACAATGTTCTCATAATTTCTACTTGAAAAGTTGAAAAGTAAAAACAAGAAATGTATCGCGTAGAAAATAATAATATGTGATTGCGTTGACAAAACAAAACGACAACAAAAACTCCCAAAAAGAATGTTAACGATATTGTTTAGTTTTTCGAGCGCGACGATAATAATTATTACCGCACGGGTTCGATATTGTTTTTTTCGACGTTGGGTCATTCACTGTATACAGAGTGTCTCCAAAAGATCTGGAAAAATTGTACGATTAACG